>JAJJWX010004305.1:0-384322 GCA_023529315.1 Papaver bracteatum
AAATAATGAAGTTTTCCTGGCTAAGTATAGTTTGTTAGAAAAAAAACATCATTATTCAGAGACCAAGGTTTTTTGGACAACAAGAATATTCCAAAACTGAAAGATTTTCAAGATATGCAATAAAGTATATAATTTTGGTTTTCATATTTCCAACTAATATCCAACCTGTAATTCTGAAATCTCTCTTTAAAAAATATCTAATATTGTTTTAACACTTAACTAATATAGATTTTTTAGAGATATGTTTTGGCTGCTGGAAAATCAAAAACATATAATCCGAAAATCTTAATTAAAAGATTTTCCAATATTTCATCTTAGGATCATCTTGTGTATCAAGGAATATCTTGAGAGATTTATCTTCTGACATAAGGTAAGTCAAACTAGATCAGAGTATCGACAGAATCTTTAGAATTATTTTTAAATCTGAAGACAACTTGTGATCATCCATTGTTAACAGACACTGTTCTGTGCATTATCGATCATAAGTGGAATCAATTTTTTGTGTGAACTGGGTTCGCCAACCCTACTTGACTACCGAACTCATTTGACCTTTGTTCGTGAGCCGGGTTTGGCAACTTCTATCTAATTTATCCAACTTATAAAATTAGTTCTCCAAATAGGTTCGTGAACTGTACCTAAGTGAACTTGCGATTTACGAACTAGTTCGCCAACCTTCCTGAATTTATATATCTCAGATACCTATGGTTTGCAAACCGGTTCGCCAACTTACCTTAAGTAGAAATTTTAGTAAGTTCATATTTCTCTCTTGTGATGTTTGAAACATTCGCAAGTCATACAATCATTTGCATAGGCAATTTTCAATTGATCCAAAAATTAATTTATAGAACTAATATTATCAAGGATCTTTGAACATGTAATTTCTAAATCATATTTAGAGATTTTTCACAAGACAAGATTGACTCGAAACATCTTCTTTGTAAATCTACTATAAATCATACGACATAATCTCAATAGATAAAATGATGGTATAATGAGTAAAATAGAATGGTTCAGTCTTCATATACCTGATACAGATGTTCTTTAAATATCTCCGTCGATCTTTAGTCTTCAAGTATGATCTCTGATACTCAACTACAATTCTAACCTATTCGAAACTTGGCTTAGTGTACTACAAATCAAGATATAGTTTTGATCACCTAACATTGATAATATGATTGAGATAAAAAAAACTTGTGGGTTCAACCTAGAAATGCTCTAACAATCTCCCCCTTTGTCAATTTTAGTGAAAAACCATTTAATACATATGGATACAATAAATAAACTTTCATCTCAATCCACGATGCTTGATTTATTTGGTTTTTCAACACTCGTCTTGAATTTTTCGTACCTCAAGTTCTTTTAATGTTCTGCATGTGTTTATCATCACCTTTTTTTTGAAGATCCGTAGTGATAACAACTTATGAGAATACTCGTTAGAGATTTTATAGAATGGGCAAACACACTCTACTCATTAGTCGTGATACATAAACATAGTATTGTTACCTTCCTAAAAATTCAATTCCACCACAATTTTGAAGCAATATTGTGGTGATATGTTCTCCCCCTTAGTCAATAATGCTACTTTTGCAAAATAGGTAAAACATATAGATAATAATCCCCCCCCCTACATGATGCTTCGCAAAGCCATATGTATGTAGTAAGATACTACTTAATAATTTTCCCCATTTTTTTGTCAACAAAATTGGCAAAGGTTAAAATTCAGGATAATCAAGAATTAATCAAAAGAGTTTCAAGACTAGAGAACACATGCAAACATATAGTTTAGACTATTTCAACCAAGAAATCTCGGTTTGCATCAAGACATAAGGCACAAGCATCTCATACAATTCCACGTCCACACTCCCCACAAATATATTACCATTAAGTACGAGTTCAAAAAGAACTCTCCCCATTTATGTCATTCCCAAAAGAACGACATGAGCGACCTTACTATAAATGTAATAGACCAGTTACGAACAATTTAAATTTGTATCCAGTTACGAAAGAAACTAATCATTGTCCAAACGCATACTAATAAGTTCGTAATCAAATGATAAACCACCGATATGGATCATACTCAGTAATATTATCATTGGTCAATATACAAAACGTACTAATATTTTAGTATACTATCGTCTATTTAGTCCTTCAAATTGAGAGAAAGTATCTATACACATTCAATATAATAGTAGCTCAATAATATTTTAGGACTGCCACTATTTGTTAAGAATACAAAACTAATATTATGGAAAAGCAAAGTCTTTTCAAGAAAGATACAACAGAAACAAGTTTAGTGACATTGTAGTTGAAGGTTGATCTAGCTCTACTAGTTAAAGTCTTGAAAGCAGCAGCCTTCATTTTCCAAGTTTTGACATCAATGAAGAAACATATAGGGCGATAATACTTAAAGAACTGTTCTCATAAATAGCACAAAAGGGATATCTTAGTGAGTTATAACGTTCCGAATGCTGACTGTCACCTCCACGGCCAACACAAAAATGGATCTTCGGAAGTCTTTTAGGTATTGTAAAATCACATTAGACATTAGAGTAGGTCAACTTACAAACACACCTCTATAACCATACCCATACCTACCTCCACCTTATCTTTATGTTGACATACATGTTGTGGCTACTGATTGAACTTGCGCTAGGAAGTGGAAACTACTTCCAACTCTCATGTCCATAAGTAGCAAGGATTAGCAGTAGGGAAAATGACATCAGCAAAAAGAGTGTCCTCTACTGGTAAGATTTGAATCACACACATCAACTCTTAAACATGTAAACACACAACTGATATATTGGACGTGTAAACGTCATGCCATAGCTGCCGTGTCTACTGTCATCACTTGTACCAAGTCTTGCCGCAAATACATCGTCCGCAACAACCAAAAGAAAGTCTTTTAGTTCTCATCTTTGTTGTAACAAAGCTGAGTCCTAGTTTTTAGTTCTCATCTTTGTTGTAACAAATATGTAAACTGCCATGTATTGTCGTTCTTATAGTTTAGGTTAGTTTGAATACTTCTCTACATGTATGTATATAAATACGCAATGAAACAAATCAGTCTACACGATTGTGAGACTTCAGATTCATCTAGTTTTAGATTTTAAGATGGTATCCTTGTAGATCCTAGGAACCCTAATTCATTCTTCCGCTTCATCTCTTTCTATATCTATCTAATTTTTTTTTCTCTTCTCACCAATCATGCCTGACTCACCTTCGTCTTCACCAAGTTCTCCAATTAACAACACAAATCGTGTTGAACCCACCAACACAGATCATGTTGAACCCAGCAACACTCGAATCCAAGATCCCTATATCATACATCCATCTGACAATCCCGCTACTGTTCTCTTTTCTCCATTGCTTCAGGTTGACAATTATGGAGCATGGGTCCGTCGGATTACAAAAGCATTGAACGCAAAAGGCAAGCTAGGATTTGTCGATGGTTCTTTACAGCCACCTAAAGACGAACTCACTCATCGTTGCTGGAAGAGGTGTGACGATATGGTAGGAAGTTGGATCCTGAACTCTGTCCATCCAGATATCCGGGAAAGTTGACTTTATGCATCTTCATCGCATGCCATATGGAAGGACTTACAGGTGAGGTTTTGTGTTTCAAATGCTCCAATTCTTTTCCGATTGAAATCTGCCATTGCGTCAATCAGGCAAGAATCAATGCCTGTTTCACTTTACTACACCAAAATCAAAACGTTATGGGATCAATATGATTCTTTAGTTGCTTCTACTGAAGCATGTATTTGTGGTGCTGGTAAGCACATGCTTGAGCGATTAGAAAGGTACCATGCTATGGAGTTCTTGCAGGGTCTTAATGACAGGTTCTCTAACCTCCGTAGTCAAATATTGACAATGGAACCATTCCCCACGGCACTGCGCATCTTCAATCTTGTCCAGCAGGAGGAAGAGCAGCAGCACATCACTGCGTCTCCAATGCCTTCGGTTGATGCAGCTGCTCTCAGCTCTACTAGGAATTTTTCGTCAACTTCTCGTCCTCCAGGCAGTCACAACAAACGTCAGCGTACCCATTGTGATTATTGCAACAGACATGGTCACGTCAGGGACAAATGTTATCGTCTTCATGGCTTCCCTACCACAAACAGCTCCGTGTCTCCAACCACCACTACTATACCAACAGCTGCTGCTACTACATCTACGCCGGTTGACATTGCCGCTGCTCACCCAGCTCTTCCATCCCTGTCCGCAGACCAGTACGCGCGTCTTTTAGCTCTCATCAACCCGCCAGCTGAGTCTGCACAAATGGATCCTCGTGCTAACTTCGCCGGTATGATTTTAAACACCTCTTTTGATCCTTGGTTTGTTGACAGTGGTGCTACTCACCACATTTGTAATTCTCTCCAATATTTCACGTCTTATACTCCTGTTCAAACTTTAATTAAAATGCAATTACCGGATGGTTCATTCTCCGTTGTTAAACATATTGGCGAAGTTGTCTTCTCACCAACTCTTAAGCTTTTGAATGTGCATCACATTCCAGATTTCAAATTTAATCTTATTTCTGTGAGCCAATTAACTCGCCAATCCAATTGTATCGCTTATTTCTTTGAAAATGTTTGTTTCTTTCATGACCGAGTCACGAGACGAGTGATTGGTCAGGCTGATTTTTTATCCGGCTTATATCATCTCCAAGTTCATCAGCAAATGCCAATGACGCACAATGTCTTATGTAATAAAGCGTTATTAGATGTCTGGCATTGCAAGCTAGGTCATCCTAGCTTGGAACGTTTTAAATTTCTCTGTAAAAGTTTCGATTACATTAAGTCTAGTTCTTCTTTTTGTGATATTTGTCCTCTGGCAAAGCAGAGTCGTTTATCGTTTAATAAAAATTTAATTTCTTCTAAACGTTGTTTTGAATTAATCCATTGTGATATTTGGGGACCATTCTCAACCCCCTCTCTTACTAGTGCCCGTTATTTCTTAACAATTGTGGATGACTTCTCCAGGTGCACCTGGGTTTACCTTATGCATAACAAAAGTGAGACTTTTAAGTTTCTTAAATTTTTTACATCTTTTGTAACTACTCAATACTCACGGCATATCACGTGTGTTTCAACAGATCATTTTTTACCTCATTTACCAATCCTACAACGAGTCCAGTCTGACAATGGGACTGAGTTTCTATCTCGTGACATACAAACTTGGTTCGCTGACAAGGGCATTCATCATCATCGTAGTTGTGTATCTACCCCTCAACATAATGGGGTGGTGGAGCGTAAACATCGACACTTACTTAGTGTGGCTAGAGCATTAAGATTTCAAGCAAATTTGCCTATCGCTTACTGGGGTGAGTGCATCTTAACAACAACTTATTTAATTAATAAGATTCCAACTCCAATTCTTTCTCATAAAACTCCACATGAAGTTCTATTGGGACAGTCACCAAATTATCGCAACTTGAGAGTTTTTGGTTGGTTATGTTATGCTCGCAACACAAACATTGCTTCTAAATTCGACCAAAGAGCAATTCCTGGAATTTTTCTAGGCTATCCAAATCATCACAAAGGCTATATTGTTCTAAATATTGAAACTCAAACTACCTTTGTATCCAGGGATGTTGTTTTCCATGAGCATCGTTTTCCATTTAAAGATGCTAACATTCCTAGCAATGATTTTTTGTATTCTCATCCACAGGATGAAATTTATTATGATGACTCTACGAATTCATCACCTGTTTCTTCAACACATGTACGGAACGATCGTACTACTGCAGACGAGCTTCCTACTGTTGATAGTTCTACATCAAAGTCTCCACTGGCACGTACACATATGACCACTCCAGACAGCTCTCCCTCGGCACGTACACAACTGAGTTCTCCTGACCAGTCTTCATCGGCACGTACAATGCTGCCTTCTACTGACATTCCATCATTGATATGCACTCCTATGAGTTCCTCTGACGTCAGTTCTCCAACTGAGGTACTTATTTCACCTATTCAAGAAAATCCTCCAATTACAATTGATAATTCTACTCACATTAGGCGATCTTCTAGAGAATGTCATCGTCCATCTCATCTAAAGGATTACATTTGCTCACTTAATCAATGTACATCCAAGTCTCCATATCCTCTTACGGATTATATCTCTTTTGATAAATTCACTCCGCAGCATCGTGCATTTTTATCCTCTGTTATTACTAACGATGAACCTCGTACTTTTACATAGGCTATTAAGATTCCTGTCTGGCGTGATGCCATAGTCAAAGAACATACGGCTTTACAAAACAATGACACTTTCACCATTACTCATCTTCCTCCGGGAAAAACAGCCATTGGCTGTAAATGGGTTTTTAAAATCAAGTATCGCCCGGATGGTACAATTGAACGTCATAAAGCCCGTCTTGTTGCTAAAGGATATACACAACAAGAGGGAATTGATTATCACGACACTTTTGCACCAGTTGCGAAACTAGTTTATGTTCGTGTTTTGCTATCCGTCGCTGCAATTAATAACTGGCCTCTTCATCAATTGGATGTTAATAATGCTTTTTTACAGGGTGATCTTCAAGAAGAAATCTACATGAAACTGCATCCCGGTTTTCAGAAACATGGAGATAACCGTGTTTACAGATTAAACAAATCCTTATATGGCCTCAAGCAAGCTTCTCGTCAATGGTTTGCTAAATTTTCAGCCGCATTAATAAATGAAGGATTTGTTCAATCCCGTGCTGACTATTCTCTTTTTATTTTTCATTCAGGAATGATATCTATTTATGTTTTGGTTTATGTCGATGATATTATTATTGGTGTAATAATGACTTGGCTATTCAGAACCTCAAACAAAAACTGGAATCAAAGTTTTCACTAAAGAACCTTGGTCGTTTACAGTATTTTCTGGGCATTGAAGTTTCTCGTTCTCCCAAAGGTATCTTCCTTTGTCAACGAAAATACATTCTTGATATTGTTCAAGACTCTGGTCTTTTGGGCGCTAAGGTTTCTCCTTCTCCTATGGAACAACACCTTAAGCTTCTTCCAACTTCAGGACCTCCTCTCCCTGATCCTAGTATTTACCGTCGCCTAATTGGACGCTTACTTTATCTCCAGGTGACTCGTCCGGATATCACATATTCCGTTAATTATCTTAGTCAATTCATGCATCAACCTTGCTCAGGTCATTTGGATGCTGCTCATCGCATAGTTCGATACCTAAAAGGAACTGTGTCACATGGAATTTTTCTTTCTGCAAGTAGCTCACTTTCCCTTGATGGTTATACTGATTCTGATTGGGCAGGCTGTCCAACTACTCGACGCTCCACAACAGGATATTTTACAATGCTAGGGAACAGTCCTATTTCTTGGAAATCTAAGAAACAACCAACGATTTCTTTATCCTCTGCGCCGAAGCGTAATACCGATCTCTCGCAAGGTTAACTTCTGAACTTCAATGGCTCCATTATTTGTTTACTGATCTTCGTATTCATATTCCTAAACCAATTCCAGTCTATTGTGACAATAAGGCTGCTATTCATATCTCTGAAAATCCAGTTTTTCATGAACGGACAAAGCACATTGAAATTGATTGTTATTTTGTTCGTGAGAAACTACTATCTGGTCTTATAAAACCAACTTATATCCCGTCTGCTGCTCAGCTTGCTGACTTATTTACCAAACCACTAAGAGTGGATCAGTTTAAACGACTTGTAAGCAAGTTGTGCGTTCAGCCTCAGGATCCTCCCACTCCAACTTGAGGGGGGGTATTGGACGTGTAAACGTCATGCCACAGCTTCCATGTCTACTGTCATCACTTGTACCAAGTCTTGCCGCAAATACATCGTCCGCAACAACCAAAAGCAAGTCTTCAGCTGAGTCCTAGTTTTTAGTTCTCATCTTTGTTGTAACAAATATGTAAACTGCCCTGTATTGTCGTTCTTATAGTTTAGGTTAGTTTGAATACTTCTCTACATGTATGTATATAAATACGCAATGAAACAAATCAGTCTACACGATTGTGAGACTTCAGATTCATCTAGTTTTAGATTTTAAGATGATAGGAGCATGAATACAAAAACAAACAAATTACTTTAACCCGAACACCTATCTGTTAACCCCAAGCAGACGCGACACTATACAAACTAAATATTTATATGAAAGCTACTAAAGCTAACCGAAGCAAATATTGTCATATCCATATAGCAAACAACATAGATAGTGCTGTGTTTTTACGCCATATCCGACACTGCACAAAACAAACAAAACTAAAATTAAATTATAATGCAAATTAATAAAATTACAGATTCATCACCAGGTTTGGTAACTGAAATTATGGAAGGATTTTTTCTTTTGGATGATCACTAAGCGTCAAGCGCATGTTAATAAGTTAGTAATTAAACGCAAATGATTATAAATGGCACTTTGAAGATAACTGTTATGAATTTTTTTAAAATCTTCGAATACATAGTACCAAATATAGAAATCAAGCAAGACTCCTAAAAGCCTGGACTTGAAATGTAATTTGTGATAGGGAATCCAATGAGCATAAGCTATGAATGTAAATATTTAGAATCTATGACACAATCTCATCTATTGTAAACAGTGACGTATTAAACATTGTAGTCAAGGAGAAGAAAAATGGGAATCTCATTTTTTTATCATGATTTAGATACAAAGATGGGTGTAAGATCGCATTTTCATACAATAGATTAGCCAAGAGCACAAAGATTTGTTCTACTCAGGTAAGGAAGAAATGAGAGCATAATACGCTCTTATACTTTTAGAAATATGCAATTAATGTATACCTAAATTTGTATACAAATATCACAGTGGAATGAACCTATTAGTCCATGTAACTTTCATTTTTTCCCCAGGATTAAGTCCAATTTAGAAGAAACAAATACACACCTCTTTACGGGACCCTAGCAAATGGTTGATTGTCCACATTATCTATCCACAACTAATGTAGTCTTTCCACTTGAATCTATGCCACACAGTAAAATAGCAATCCCAATATGTTACACACCTGGAGTTAAATTTTGTTGATAGAACAATAGGATCATGAGTAACTTACACACAGAGTCAGATGAAAAACAAAGTTTTTAAAGTCCCACTAACCACATAGGTGGAGTTTTCCTTAATGTATGTGTTAAATATAGGTAGATAAAGTCGCAGTAAAACATTTGGGGAAGATTTTTGCCAATATAGAAAATGCAAACCAACCACAGAATCATGTAATCAATTATAACATTATTATACCAAAATCAGCAAAATAAAAACCGAACTATGGTGGTAGGGAAGGTTGTAATAGCTATCAGAATCTAACCAATGGCAAGAATGGCATACCTCGTTTGTGGTGGTGTTTGTGAGCCAGAAGTGGGAATGGTAACCAAAGAACCCATCAAGTAGCAAAGAGGTGACAGCTAGGAAGACCATCACTAAACATAAGCAACAACAAAAATCCAGTATGAGTTTCAAATTTGACAACGGAAAGAACAAAAACTCAAAATAGATAAGATAACTATTCGCAATGAACGTTCGGGAGCGTTTGGACACAAACAAAAATATTTGAGTCCATATAAATATAGCCAGCTCCATTAGAAACTACCACACGTATTAATTTTCATAAATTTCCAGACAAAACATCTAAAATAAATTACAGCTTGCCTTGGTTACGATAGAAACCTATCACATTGACCATGCCCAAGGGTGACCACTGTATATAAAAAGAAGTGACTTAAAAAAGAAGAGAAATTAAAATTACTCACCAATTTTCTTGCATCCAATTTTTGATTCATCACTTATAACTCATTCAACTTATTCATAATCCAGTAATATCTAAAGAGTAAGAAGAAATTATAGACCCAAAATTACTACCAATAAAGGGGGTACCTGAGAAAATTCTGTCATTTATACTCGGAAAGAATCTATAATAGCAAATGACGTACTTGGCTCAAATCAAGCAAAGTAGTTATCTTATGGACCCAAACTTACGTCAAACAAAGGGGTATCTTAGAAAATTGTGTCATTTATTCTTAAAAAGAAACTATAATTTGTTGACAAATTATGTCATTTTTATTTAGTGAGGCATGTAGTAGGATAATATACCCAAAACTCGAAATTCTACATATTAAATTCCCTGGTCCACTCAAATTTAACAATATATATTAGTCGAAGCACCCGTTTTCATTTCATATCTTTTAAAAGCTCATATCAAACAATATATCAATGGACAATGATGTTTACTTCAACAATTTTCTTTAAGAACGACATCTAATTACCTAAGAGGAGACTTTGCAAGTCGTCCATGATGGCAGAGACACAGATAATCATAACCCTAGAGACTGCTATGCATGGTGTTGTGGCTGTCATTGCTTAATTCGATTAAAACTTGAGTATTAAAATACAAACACATAGTAGGGATCAATTAATGAAGCATATAATTATATTTTATAAAGAGAGCAAATCTTATAGTACCAGCAATTACAGATGCAATCATCAAAATCAAAGCACTAGGATAGTTGTGAGCATGTTCATTCACAACCACAACATAGAAGGTTAATTGCATTGATCATGTGATTAAAAGTAAAGTTAATTGACCAACTTGTTATATTATTACATGTTTACTTACTTGAATTGCTAATGTAAGCAAATTCTAAAAGAATGAAAGAAAAATAAAAGATAGTATGAGTTCAATACAAACAGAGTTCAATCACTCTAAGATTGATATTTCTTGCTTGATTGCTTCTATCTTACAAATGGTATAGGACTTGCCTATTTATAGGCATTACAAACCAATTCTTACCTTCTCTAGTATTCTCTAGAGAATACTAATTGCCTTATATTTTAGACTCTCTTTAGAATACTAATATATTAACACATGTTTTACATTATGTTACTTGACCAACTTCTTTTGATCATTCTAGATACTTTGAACTCTACCTAACTCTGGACTTCTTTAAACCTTGTTCACATTAGTTCATATTAGGCATTAAAAATTAGCATATTCCAACACTCCCCTTAATTTGTAATGTTCTTCGATTTTGACTTCTCTTGCTTGCAGTGACTTCTTGTTAAAAAATTTGTCGGCGAAGTCCTGATGGGAAAATCATTTTCTACCGTCGTCGAAACTGCGTCAGGAAAACCATTTAGGAAAAAACCTGGGCACCGCATCTCTAGAACCTATATGGATATGCATCTTGTTAGATGGTGATCACCGTTCTAAGATTGTTATCTTATTAAAAACCTTGTCAGGAAAACCCAAAAGGGACAAAACCTGAACGTAGGAAAATATGAGTCCTCAGAATAATGATAAATCCGCAGATGTTGCCTCGTTAAAACCTTGCCCGGAAAAACCCAGAGGGATAAAAACCAGGACGAAGGGAAAAGAGTACAACATATTAAACTGCGGATAGCAGTGGACTCGCATGCCTCATTAAAACCTTGACAAGGAAACCCCAGTGGGACAAAACCTTGACTAAGGAAAAAGAGTACAACGCGTTATAGTCCATAACTCCCCTGAACAAAATTTTCGTCCATTTGTCTGCTTGTATATATGGCGCATTCCAATACCATAAACTAGTTTCCGGAAGAGAGTTTTCGGTAATGACTTGGTGAATAGATCAATATAATTTTCACAAGATAGTATCTTCTGGACCTCAATCTCTTTGTTATTTTGGAGGTGGTGAGCATAAAATAACTTTGGAGAAATATGCTTTATCCTATCACTTTTGATGAAGCCTTCTTTAATTTGCGCTATGCAATCTGAGTTGTCTTCACAAATTATTGTTAGCGTATTGGTAATAGACGGTAGTCCACACGAAATTCTGATATGCTCGACTAATGATCGCAGCCATACACATTCTCGACTTGCTTCATGTAGAGCAATTATTTCGGAGTGATTTGAGGGGGTAGCTGGCATGCTCTGTTTACAAGACCGCCATGAAAATGCCATGACACCACTTGTAAAGACGTACCATGTTTAAGAAATTGCTTTGTGGGGGTCTGAAATATAACCAGCATCTGTGTAACCTTTAATCTTCGAACAGTTTTCTGAGTCTTTAGAGTGAAATAATCCCATGTCCGTAGTGCCACGCAGATAGCGGAAAATATGTTTTACTCCAGCCCAATGTCTCTTGTTGGCGCAGAACTGTACCTGGCTAAGAGATTTACTACAAAAGAGATGTATGGTCTAGTGAACTGAGCTAAATACAATAACCCACCGATAACACTCAAATATGGTATTTCTTGACCAAGGAGTGTTTCGCCTTCCTCTTTGGGGCGAAATGGATCTATTTTGGGATCAAGGGTTCTAACAATCATTGGAGTGCTAAGTGGATATGATTTGTCCATATTAAAGCGTTTGAGAAGTTTCTCAGTATACGCTAATTGATGGATAAGGATTCCTCCCTCATAATGCTCAAGTTGTAGACCAAGACAAAACTTTGTTTTACCGAGATCTTTCATCTCGAACTCCTGTTTTAAGCATTTTTGTGCTTTGGAGAGTTCATCAGGAGTTCCAATAAGATTGATGTCATCTACATATACAACAATGATAGCAAACCCAGTGTTTTCCTTTTTAATGAAAATACATGGGCATATAGGATTGTTCACATAACCCTGATTTAACAAATATTCACTCAGACGATTATACCATATCCGTCCAGATTGTTTCAAACCATACAAGGCTCGATTTAATTTTAGTGAATACATATGACATGGTTTATCTGCTGACAACTGAAAACCTTCTGGGATTTTCATATAGATATCTGTATCTAGTTTTCCATACAGATATGCAGTAACCACATCCATTATATGCATGCAGAGTCCTTCATGGACTACCAGGCTAATCAAATACCTAAAGGTAATTGCATCCATTACAGGAGAATATGTTTCCTCATAGTCAATCCCTGGTTTCTGTGAGAAACCTTGTGCCACTACTCTCACTTTATAGCGAACGATTTCGTTTTCTCATTTCGCTTGCGCACAAACACCCATTTGCAGCCAACCGGGCTCACATTATCTGGTGTTCGGACTGCAGTACCAAAAACATTGCGCTTAGCGAGAGAAAGTAATTGTTCTTGGATTGCCTTTTTCCATTTTGGCCAATCATCCCTTTTACGACATTCCTTTATAGAGTGTAGTTCAACACCATCATCATCCAAGGCAATGTCAGTAGCTACTGTAAATGAAAATATGTCGTCAACAATCATTGTACTTCGATTCCAAACTTCTCTATTGCATGCATAATTAATAAAGGCCTCCTCATTTTGAGGTTCCATTGTCTCAGCCAAGATATTCTCCTCTTCAGGAGATCTATTTTCAGAGAATTTGGGTCCCTCTTCAATAGTCTCCTCAAGAGCACTATTAGTCATTAATTGAGATTGGCTTTTCCTCTTTCGAGGAGCAGAATCCTTTGATCCAATTGGTCATCCACGCTTACGGCGTAATTCAGATGACTTGTTTGTTGCCACATCCACGGATTTGTCCATAGGAACATCAATGCGTGATGGAGCATTTTTAGCTAGCTCATCTACTTTCATTATTTTTGCTGTATCTGTAAATGCATCGGGCATTTGATTTGCAATATTTTGAAGATGTAAAATCTTCTGCACCTCAGTTTCACATTGACTTATGCGTATATCAAGATGAGACAATTCTGGTGTATACCAGGATAATTCATGCCGTTTTTCAGGCGGTAGCTTTCCTCCCATTAACGGTGGGAAGACTGTCTCATCAAAATGACAATCTGCAAATCTTACCGTAAAAACATCCCCTGTTAATGGTTCAAGATATCGAATTATAGATGGTGAGTCAAATCCAACATATATTCCAAGTCGACTTTGTGGGACAAACTTGGTGCGTTGTGGTGGTGCAATAGGGACATAAACAACACAACCAAAAATATGCAAATGAGATATGTCTGGTGGATGACCTAATACATGTTGTAAATGGATACTGATTATTTGCACAAGGTCGATAACGTACCAGTGCAGCAGCGTGCAAAATAGCATGTCCCCAAGATGAAACGGGGAGCTGATTTTTCATAAGCATAGGTATGGCAATGAGTTAATGATGCTTAATGAACAATTCTGCTAAACCGTTATGTGTATACACATGAGCAACAAGATGCTCAACCTCAATGCCTAATGACATGCAATATGCATCAAATGACTTTGAAGAAAACTACGCTGCACCATCAAGCCGAATTGTCTTGATAAAAATAATCAGGAAAATGAGCACGTAATTTTATAATTTGGGCAAGAAGCCGAGCAAATGCTAAATTACGTGTTGAAAGTAAACAGACATGTGACCATCTAGCAGAAGCATCAATCAGAACCATAAAGTATTGAAAGGGTCCACTATAGGGATGTATAGGACCACATATATCACCTTGTATCCTTTGTAAGAAAGCAGGTGATTCCAGAACTACTTTTGTCAATGACGGTTTTGTAATTAGTTTCCCCAAAGAACAAGTAGTACAACCAAGTTCTTTGTTAAGCAGAAGTTTCTGCAAAGGATTTCCTTAATAGTTCTGAGCAATTCTACTCATCATAGTAGAACCTGGGTGGCCAAGTCGGTTGTGCCATAACACAAATGTATTCGGGTCATAAAACTTTCGAACTATGACCAAATAAGATTCAACTTTCCGAATATTTGTATGGTACAACCCAGATGTGAGGGCTGAAAGCCTCTCAACAATGTGTCTTCCATTAGGCGATGTAATATACAAATATTCCTTATCGTTCTCATCAACCGTTTTAATGTGGCATCCATTCTTGCGTATATCTTTGAAACTCAACAGATTCCTATGGGATCCGGAGGAATATAACGCATCATTGATAGTGAATATGGTACCACATGGTAATGAGACACAAGCTTTACCAGCACCTTCTACAAGGTTTGATGAACCACTGATGGTAGTGATACTAGCCTTGAACCTTTTCAAGGTTACAAAGTACTTATCACTTCGAAATATTGAATTTGTCGTTCCACTATCAACGAGACAAAATTCACCATTGGGGTTGCTTTCAGTATCCATATCCTTCCATATACATAAAGAAGGTATAAGATAGTTGCACAAAATAATTTTTAGCAACACACGTATATTACATACATCCATACATATTACACACATACAAACCCAAAAATTAGTACAAACCAAAAACACCAAAAATAAGTAAGTAAGATACATGTAACACACTAAAACAGAATATTATAACTTTTAATTTACACGAAATAGACCATCAACAAACTGGTCAAAAGTAGTCTGGTATTTATCTCCTTCCAAATCAAGTAGGCAGTTAGAAACCTCTAACTTTGGAGATTTAGTGGAAATATTGCGTTCTGCCAAATTTATCTCAACGTTTGTTTCTATTTTCTTGTGAGGCTTACAGAGATCAGCGCGGCAAGATCTATGCCAATGGTATTTAGAACCACAGCGATAGAAACCTTCGTCATTTTTCTTGGGGGGTTCTCAGATTTCCTTTGAGAAGTGGAAGTCGATCCCTTCCCCTTGTATTGCTTCACTTCCGTATTTTTTTTATACGGATGGTTGTTGGCATTTCTATGAGTATAGCCTCCGCGTCTACGCTTCTTTCCATGATAACCCTGCTTACCATGATCATGTCCATGTCCGTAATACAATCTCCTATTTACTTCCGGCACCGGAGCAGAACCACAAGGACGGGACTCGTGATTTTTAATTAACAATTCGTTATTCTGCTTAGCCACGAGAAGACAACATATAAGATCAGAATACCGTGTAAAACGGTGTTCCCGATATAATTGCTGGAGTACAATATGGGAAGCATGAAAAGTACTCAGCGTCTTCTCTATCTTGGATTCTTATGATAACGGCTCACCGCACATCTCAAATTGATCAGCGATCTTGTGTAATTAAGAATTGTAAGCCGATACAGATTTAAAATCCTGAAATCTCAGATGAATCCATTGGTCACGAATTTTTGGCAGGGTGACCACCTTAAAATGGTCATATTTCCCTTTTATGGTACTCCATAACTTTTGAGGTTCTCTACAGTGTGCTACCTCATGTTTCAAGGTTGGGGAGAGGTGACGGCGCAAGTAAGCTACAGCCATGGCGCGTTCGTCTGACGTACAGTCTCCCCCAATGATCGCATGACCAAGTTTATTCGCTTCTAAATGCAATTCAGCGTCGAGCGCCCATGAAAGATAGTTTTCACCGGAGTCCTCAAGTGGCATAAAATCCAGACTAACTAAATTTGCTGACATTTTAAAAGAGATGTAGTAGAAGAAAAAAAAATCAAACCTGCAGATGTCCACTTATTTAGTTTAATAAACAGCTGAAAAACCACGTACACGCCGAGCTATTTCGTTCTGATAACGTGTTATTTATTACCTGTTTACTTACTTGAATTGCTAATGTAAGCAAATGCTAAAAGAATGAAAGATAGTATGAGTTCAATACAAACAGAGTTCAATCACTCTAAGATTGATGTTTCTTGCTTGATTGCTTCTATCTTATAAATGGTATAGGACTTGGCTATTTATAGGCATTACAAACCAATTCTTACCTTCTCTAGTATTCCCTAGAGAATACTAATTTCCTTATATTTTTGACTCTCTTTAGAATACCAACATATTAACATATGTTTTACATTATGTTACTTGACCAAATTCTTTTGATCATTCTAGATACTTTGAACTCTACCTAACTCTAGACTTCTTTAAACCTTGTTCACATTAGTTCATATTAGGCATTACAAATTAGCATATTCCAACACAACTAAATTTATAAGGGATATTTTGATTTTGGGTCACATAAAAGTGACCAGAGATATGTTTGGGTCACCAACAAAATTTAATTAGAGTTTGGGTCATAGGACCGTTATTAACCATTATTTAAATAAATTTTATATCAATTAATTTATATACAATTAATCTAGATCGTTAGATGAGATGGGTGGTGGAGGTGGATTTGTATTTTTCTCCTCTCTTTGAGGATCTTCATCGAACAATAGAGGTGCAGAGATAAAACGCACATTTTTATTTGGAATCTTATTAAAGTGAAGTGATGCATTTCTCCTTTTAATAAGCCTGGACCAGAGTGAAGGAAGTAACATCGTGTATAATTAATTTTAGATGGGTCGCATCCATTTCATTTCATCTGGTGTAATTTCCAGACAAATGTTAGGCCAATATCAGGATTTGCAAATTCAACACTTGAAATCCACTCGGTCACCTCATATGAATAATTCTTCCGTCTTCTTGTTTGCAAATTGAACTAACTAATTAGCAGCAGTAGATCGATTCAATTTTCATACAAAAAACATTCCTCCTATAGCTAATGT
Organism: Papaver bracteatum; assembly: GCA_023529315.1. Lineage (NCBI taxonomy): Eukaryota > Viridiplantae > Streptophyta > Magnoliopsida > Ranunculales > Papaveraceae > Papaver > Papaver bracteatum. Next base: position 17,297 of record JAJJWX010004305.1, read on the forward strand.
TTATATGTCTACCTGTTTTTTGGAATTTTATTGTAACGGAAGGTTCAAGTTATTATGAGTATTGTAATTGTTGTTGTTGCCATGAAATCCTTTTTTTTTATAGTTGACGTCTTTTTCCCGCAAATTCGAAATCACAATAAACTCTCATTATCTATCGGTCATTATAATCAAATCAATGGCACATAACATCACATAGCAACAACACCCAAAACTCTTCTTCTTAGTCAATCTAGTTATTTTATGTGACTATTTGGAAGAAGAATAAGAAGATTGAGAGAAGGAGACATCGTATAATAGTCCTACACTGTCACTCTAGTTATTAGCTATAACTATTTTCAGCTTCATAAGAAGTTCAAAAGAAGGATAATATAAACGGAAGATCAACAGAAGGATAATAGTAAGGTAGAGGTCATAAATAAATCGATCCCTAGGATTTGTTGGGTCATTTTGGTGTTTTAACTAACTTCACCAACTGTCAACGTGGTCAAAGATAGTTTTGTGGCCCAAACTCTAATTAAAAAAAATTGGTGACCCAAACGCAACTTTGGTCACTTTTGTGTGACCCAAAGTCAAAATATCATAATTTATAATTGCCTTGAATCCGATAACATTGAACATATTAAAATATGTCAAATACTGCATAATCATACCTTACGCAGAGGATCACGAATATAAAAATTGTGTTTTTTATTCCATTCATGTGTCCAATCAGTTCCTGGAAGTGTAGACAATTTTTATATTTTAGTCGAGGTGAAGAAAGAAATCGGAACAGTATTGTCCACACCAACTATTAAATCGGTGATTCACAACCATTAAATTGAATCAAATTTTTCCTAAGCTTTAAACCCTAAAAACCAAACTTTAAACCCTACCTGCAACCTTCAGGATCGTCATTAATGGTGTGTACAATACTATTAGATCGGTAATTCACAGCCATTAAATTGAACCAAATTTGTCCTAAGCTTTAAACCCTAAAAACTAAACTTTAAACCCTACCTGCAACCTTCAGGATCGCCATTAATGGAACCTTAAAACTGGTAACGGTAAGAATGGAAACCGTAAAAAATCGCTCAATTCCTTGTATAATTTAACCTATAAAGGAGAAAAGTAGAGGAGAATGAAACCAAGGGGAACCTTAAAAAAAATAAGAATTTGGCGTCATGAAACAATGAAAGTAAAAAAATAAGAATCGTAACTTATATTCCTTGTATAATGAAATTCAAGAAGATGAACCCTAGCCGAAAGGAGAAAAGAAAACTCTAGAGGAGAATAAAGAAAGCATTTTTTTTTTGTTTTTTTTTTCTCCAGTTTTTTTCCCTTTTTTTCTCCGGTGTTTCACTCGTTTTTTTCAACCGAAAATGTTTTTTAGTGTTACATTCATTATATTTGAGGAAAAGTGGAATGGAGAATTTTCAAGGGGGCGGTGACGCTCACCCAAGGGTGGGTATTCTCACCGCGCGTCGTGTGGCCTTATATGACTTAGGGGTTTAAAGGATTAGAAGTTTTAAATAGTAATCTTAATGTTAGAGGCACTAAGATACACATTCTCTACGCCAGTTATGAACAAGAGAACAATTAGTGCGATATGACCCAACATAAGAATTATAACTTCTCTATCCATGTACGAACATATAGATTAAAGTTCACCATTTATTCCCTGGTGGCGACACAATCAAGGAAGTAATTCAATCCCTAAAGAACATCTTACGAAATCCTGTAGCGGTTTATTCACAAAAAGTGTAATCGTATAGAGATCAAAAATTGCCATTCTCAGAGTAGTTTACTCCTATTTGAAAGAGTGAAAGAGGTTAACCTATGAGAAAATATGAGATATATGTTCTAATCACCAATAATGATAGCAAATAAAAAATCTCACAAAATAAGCAATACATATGTATAACCATGAAGATTAGGTATTGCAAGTCATCTTCCAAAATAAAATTCATTTAATAAACTTTAACTATGTAAGATGATAATATTTGGAATAACTAATGTAACACATAAAAACTACTCCAAAAATTAGTGTTCCTCCTCAAATAAAACGTTATTTTAAGAAAGCTATTTTGGAATAACTAACTAGTAAAACGTTATTTTAAGAAAGCATGATCATTCCCGAACTCTTCATCATCAACAGACATTGAAACATAAGATTTATGAAGAAGAGCATTAGATCCTTCAAACCTATTAGCTAGTACTTTACGCCACCACTTAGTTTGCTCGCCTTGTCACTGTCGCATCGCCGAATATGCTTCAATTCTATTTCATTCACATCTTAACACCCAAAAGCTATTGCAATTTGTTGTTATGCTTCTTGCATCAACACACACATATTTTCTTCAAGCATTCCGTGCCTAAGTGTACACGCTAAATAGCTAACCTATCATCCTGATATGCATAACTTTGCTTACTGCCTTCAATTTCGACTGACATTGCACTCTTGCAATTCAACAAGCCTTACTGTAGACTAAGTGTTCTTCAATCACTTTGCAACTCTCTTATACAAATTCGACTGAAATGCATGACATTAGCCATGACTTAGGAACACGGGACATCCCACCGTCATTTTGGACAAGACTCCTCTTCACACGCCTTTGAATATAACAAGGCATCACTTGTTCTTTCAAACTTCTACGCTTTAATGTAGCGGAAAAATATCATCATGTTCTTCCTAACTATGAGTTACTCCCAACTCATATGCTTGATGGACTTGCATCTTCATTCTTGCTGCGTTAATCCATGTTATCGCTGCCAAATACTGTCACACTTTTGATGGCTGTCGTAAGTGCAATCAAATTAATAATCTTATCTCCACATAATTAACTGGTATAATATAATGAAATTAAGGATAGTTCCCACGAAGAGCAGTGAGTTTTAGTTGTCAAAATGTCACAAAGGGGGATTTTGTTTTATATTTTAAACAAAATAAATAATCAAAGCAAATAAAATAAAATAAAATTGAATTATAACCAATAGAGAGAGATATGATCGAGGAATCCTTCATCGTTAATAAATCGTCAATGAGTTATTATAACTGCCTACTCGTCGTTAATTATAGATTATCACCAAACGTAGAATAACAACTAGATCAGTGATATCCCCTAAATTCCTTATATCACTGGATACGGAAGTTCTCGCCTACCAGATTCTATTCACCTAAACCACCTAGTAGTAGATCACTCAAGGTGTAATTTAGTCAAATGCTTTATCTTTTGTGAATTTATAGGTTGATCCTACTAGTTAGACTCTTAGATCAAGGTCCACTTTTTAGTGTTGTTTATACACACAATCGCTCTACAGAATCCCTCTGCCAGGTTTTGTGTTCTATACTTATGTAAAAGTTATTCAACGATTACTTATCTCCTAACTAAATACTATCAATTTATTGAATCAACAAATCAATTTAGTTGGCCACCTAAACAATCGATCAATCAATCATAAATATTCACTATAGTATATAAACAAACGATAATCATATGAAGAACTTCAAAGTAGATTAATATAATAACTCAAATCTTGTTTACAACTTAGAATTCATCCTCAATCAATAGGTGTTTAGCTACTCATGGATGTAGAAACATCCATGATATACATATGAGAAGAGTAAAGAGATAACGTTACGATTGAGAATCGCTCCGTGTGTTGTTGTTTCTCCTCTCTAAATCTTACAATTTCGTGACTTATTGATATGAATTCACATAACCTAATACCTTTTTATACGTTTACATTGGTCTTCATGTATTTAGTTCGGTTCAAGAACCATACCCGAAATAACGACCCCAAATGTGACCTTAGGCTTTCACAAGTATGCGTACCTCAAATTCCAGCAGAAATTTTCGGAATTAAAGTATGCGTACCCGTTTGCATACTTTTGTGTCTTCGGTATTCAATAAAAACTCGTTTTGGCCACAACTATTTCGTCCGAACTCAGAATGACCTTATTATTTTTGAATTATTTTATCTTTCAATTATCTTCAAGAAAATGATGAGAATTCCTTAATTTGAATGAGTTAAGATCGGTTTTTGTCCCTTCTCTTGATTTTGAGCGTTTTGCTCCTTTTTGTCGTACTTCTTTCATTTCTCTTGGACTTGGGCACTTGGGTACTTAGAATACATCTCTTCCTATCTCTTTTCAGAACTTTGTAGATCCTTTTTGGATGATTCACCTAATATAGGCAAATAAGAGAAAACAAGAGTAATAATTCGAAAATATGCAAGAATAATAGCTTAAACAAGTATGGAATGGACATTAAAATCAGAAGAACTGTGCACTTATCAAATTCCCACATACTTAGCTTTTGCTAGTCCTTGAGGAAACTAAAATAAAACTAATCCTAAATACAACAAATCCATGTCGTTGAGAAAACGGTTACACTTATCATGTATAACAAGCCTTTAAACCCTCATGAGGGTTTACAAGAGTTATACCCAAAAAACCTACGCCAATTTTTCGCATTGGAAGAACCACTAAGGATAGACACAAAGTGGTAGCTAATAAGATAATCAGCATAAATATATTATTTAGCTTCAAACATCCCACATACATTCCAATCAGCACACATAAGAAATTACTTGCGTGTGACATTCAACCTGATTGCAAATCTCTACTAAGATAGTCATCATACTTGTTGAAACGTTTGCCACAACACTCGCATACTGAAATCACATGGATAGATAAGAGAATGGAAATAAAAAAGTGAAGTGTGCAAATGTTGACTAAAGTGAAAGATGTTACCCACAATACTTGCATGAATGTCGTCAAAGGATTATTATTTATAGCATAATAGTTGAGAGAAGCACCCATTTAACTCGACCACATGATTAGATACTCTAAGTGCATGTTCCTTTTCAGCAAATATGTGATAGTTGCCTTGGATCCTGCATTCCACGCTTGTTTAGGAGACGAAGATAGGGACAATTTTTCACACATACTGCTATCCAAGTGTCAAGAACCTCATCAATAGTCTTTTTAACTTGCTATATAATGATGAAATGGTTTTTGTTTCATCGACAACATGATTAGTTCGCAATTCCGGACCTATCATTTATTTAAGTCGATAAATGAAGAGGAGCCTTATATATATATATATATATATATGCGTGCTTGCTTGCTTGCTTGCGTTTTTTTTTTTTTTTGCCGGATCACTCTTTATGAGTGTAAAACAATTGTCTATGGAGCTTTTATATACTCAACCAATGATTACCTTGCTACAACATCCACGGTAGTATCAGGATTCCACCAAATCACTTTAGAGAAACATAAAACTGCAAAAATAAAAAGAAAGTGATTCAATAATGATTAATTGCAAGGATGAATCTTTTAAACGACTATCATATTTGAGCTTCGAATTCAATTATGAACACATAAATTTAAGGATTTAAGAACGATAAATTGGAACTCAATCTACAACCGTAAAAACTGTTTCAACCTGAAAAGGTTTAGAGTGTCATCCTAAATAGCTCAAAACTAACTCCAAAAGATAAAGTCTCAAGAATGCAAGAAATCAAAAAGTATGATAATTTTTTTATATGTATATAAAGTATAACACTAAATGCTCCTCCATACTTAAACTCAACATTGTCCTCAATGTTCAAAACAGAAAATTCTGATTTCTGACATAACAACCCTGAAAAACTCAAAAAATGTACCAATACGTAGGGAACTAGGAAAAACATTCTAAACTAAAGTTTTTCACCTACGTCTTTTCTCTCACGTGTCAAAATGACATAGTGTTTAGATAAATGGTCTGACTTTTATGGCCTCCAGACTGACTGACATGCAATCTGAAAAAGTTCTGGAAAAATAACAAAACTCAAATGTCCAGGCCTATCTATCCAAGGTAACAGACTCCAAATTCATATTTTCATTTTTAAAAAGAGAGGTCAGTCTGTTCTCTTTCAAAATTTGGGTCAACCACTCAAATCGGACTTCATATGAAGTCTCGAGAGCTATTTTTGTGACAATTGCATAGTCAGAATTTTCTAAAGAGAATTTGTCAAAACTTTCATTATTGATATAGGACTTGTAAAATCTAAGATGGGAATGCAAGATATGATATGCAAAAAAAACAAAATGGATAGAGATACAAAACCGATGGGTTTCACCCCATATAGCGCTTAGATTAATATCCTCAGCCTAAGTTGGCATTCCTTCAATTACTCCTACGGAGGGAGATAATCACGAAATTCTTGCACATCCATATCCACATAAGCGATGCTTTCATAATATGGCCATTCATCTTTAAATTTATTCCATCACAAAGACTATAAATTTCAACTGCGCCATGAGAATAAAGACGAGAATAAAATAAAAGAACTTTTTTCCCCACAACAAAATTCTTCCGAGAAATCATCTTGTCATGAAAAAGTTTCATCTTCTCCTTGTAAATACGAGAACTCTCATAAGCATCACTACGTATCTCCTCTAGCTTATTGAGTTGTAACTTCCTTTGTTTCCCCGCATTGTCATAATCCATGTTGCACATCTTTATCGCCAAATATGCCTTGTGATCAAGTTCAACTGGAAGATGACAAGCTTTTCCATAGACTAACCGATATGGAGGCATACCAATCGGTGATTTATACGCCGTTTTATATGCCCATAATACATAATTAATCCTATAACTCCAATATTTCCGTGTAGTGTTTATGGTTTTCTCAAGAATGGACTTAATCTCACGGCTCGAGATTTCGGCTTGTCCACTAGTTTGTGGGTGATATGGCTTACAAACCTTGTGTGTAGTGTTGTACTTCTTGAGTAAAGAATGAAAGGATTTCTGAAAATGTGAGCCTCCATCACTGATAACCACTCTTGGTGTACCATGTCTAGAGAAAATATATTCCTTCACAAACTCACAAACAACTTGAGAATCATTAGTAGGGGTGGCTTTAGCTTCCACCCATTTTGAAACATAATCCACGACAAGAAGTATATAAAATTTTCCGTTAGAATTGATGAAAGGACCCATAAAATTAATTCCCCATACATCAAATACTTCAACAACAAGAATTGATGTGAGTGGCATTTGATTTCGAGCACCTAGATTGCCCGTTCTTTGACATCTATCACAAGTTTTGCAAAAAATATATGCATCCTCAAATAGGATAGGCAAATAAAAGCCACTTTCAAGTACTTTGAAAGCGGTACGTTCAGAACCAAAGTGACCACCACATGTATAAGTATGACAAAAAGTAAGAATAGATTCAAATTTAGAATCAGGTACGCACCTGAGGATGATTTGATCAGAACTGTATTTCCACAAGTAGGGATCATCCCACACATAATGCTTGGCTATTTTTTTAAGCTTAAGATTTTGAAAATTAGGCATTATACTAGGTACTTGTCTTGTAACCAAGTAGTTTACTATATCCGCGTACCAGGGTGTTGAATCTTCAATTGAGAAAAGTTGTTCGTTTAGAAAACGATCTTGTAAAGGAAGTTCTTCTTCAGAAACAACAAGTCTACTGAGATGATCCGCCACAATATTCTCAACACCTCTTTTATCCTTAATTTTATAATCAAATTCTTGCAATAGTAGTATCCACCGTTTAAGTCTTGGCCTAGATTCTTTCTTTTTTAATAGGTACCTAAGTGTTGCGTGATCTGAATAAACAACCACTTTTGAACCCACCAAATAGGATATAAACTTTTCTAGTGCAAACACTATAGCCAGAAGTTATTTCTCGGTGGTAGAATAGTTGATCTGTGCATCGTTTAGGGTCCTAGATGCATAATAAATCACATGAGACAACTTGTCTACTCTTTGACCCAAAACGGCTCCAACTGCATAGTCAATTGCATTACACATTAATTTAAATGTTAAACTCCAATCCGGTGACTTGATAATTGGTGTAGTTGTCAACAATTCTTTTAATCTATCAAAGGCATCCTTGCACTCCTTGTTGAAGTAAAAAATAACCTCTTTTTGCAGTAATTTGCACATCGGCATTGAGATTTTGGAGAAATATTTGATAAACCGTCTGTAAAAACCTGGATGACCAAGAAAATAACGAATGTCCCTCACATAAGTGGGATATTGTAAGTTTCTTATTAAGAGTATCTTTGCTTTGTCAACTTCAAGCCTTCGAGAGGACATAATGTGACCGAGCACTATTCCATGGTTTACCATAAAGTGACATTTCTCCCAATTTAAAACAAGATTAGTGTCTATGCATCTTTTAAGCACAAGTTCATGATTTTGTAAACAAATATCAAATGAATCACCATTAACGCTAAAATCATCCATAAATACCTCAATAATGCGCTCAATATAATCTGAAAATATACTGACCATACACCTCTGAAAAGTAGCAGGCGCATTGCAAAGACCAAACGACATCCGTCTATAGGCACTACTAAAAGGACAAGTGAAAGTTGTCTTTTCTTGATCTTCCGGGGCAATAATAATCTGATTGTAGCCCGAATAACTGTCCAAAAAGCAATAATGTGAATGTCCTGCTAATCTTTCGAACTTCTGATCAATGAAAGGCAAAGGAAAGTGATCCTTCCGGGTTGTTGTATTAAGCTTTCTATAGTCTATGCACACTCTCCATCCTGTTTGAACTATTGTAGGAACAAGTTCATCATTTTGATTTCTAACAATAGTGACACCTGATTTCTTAGGCACCACTTGAACCGGTCTTACCCATTTGCTGTTAGAAATTGGGTAAATCCCCCCCACACTTAGTAATTTGAGGATCTCTTTCTTTACAACCTCCATCAGTGGGGGGTTAAGCCTACGTTGAGCATCACGTACATGCTTAAAATCATCTTCCATTAGGATTCTATGCATGCACATGGATGGACTAATGCATTTGATATCAACAATTGTCCAACCAATAGCCGTTTTGTGCTCTTTCAGAACCCTAAGTAGACGTTCTTCTTGTATTGGGGTGGGGTTCTTTGCAACAATCACCGGAAGTTCTTCTTTATCACCCAAGTACGCTTACTTTAGGTGGTCGGGAAGTGGCTTCAGTTTAAGTTTCAGTGCCTGCACAATAAAAGGTAAAGGAACCTTATTAGTTATGGGTAACGAAATATAAGAAATATTACCCTTTTTTGCTTCTTGTAGTGCTGTTAAGGCACCACACATCTCCACCAGTTCTTTGGCTAAGTCAACGTCGAGGTTCGACTGCCCGTGAACGTCCAACTAAATGTTATTGCGTAGCACAACTCCAAGTTCATCTTCACTATTCAAATCAAACATTTTTTTGCGTTAACGAACCAATAACATCAATGGAGAAAGCCGAGTGAACATCACTAGGATAGCATATGGTTTCAAAAATATTGAACCATATGATCTCCTTATCAAATTCCATAGTGAGTGCACCACTATCAACATTAATCTTCGTCTTTGCAGTTTCATAAACGGTCTCCCAAGAAGTAACAAAATTGATGAACAATTATCTTCATTGTGCATATCCACAATGTAGAAATCAACCGGAAAGATTAACTGATTCACTTGATCTAACACGTCCTTGATGAGCACGAAAGAGAGACGCATTTTCACCCATAAATACATTAATTGGGACTCATTTTATCACTAATAAACTTGTTTGTAGGTGTTTTTGTGAAATAAGCTCTTATGGAGAAAAGCTGCTCGAAAAGTGGTTTTCGTACCACGGAGGACACATCAGACTCTCAATGTTGGTTAAGGGACACCTCAATTACTAAGGGGCACCTTCTTTACTATCCATCACCTTTTGCTATTCGCACCCGAGACTCTGCTAAGGGGCATCTCTTCTTCACGGTTTGAAATACTGAAATTTTGACGGGAAGAATTTGCAGTGAAGTACCAGATTTAGGGTTTGATTTTAAGGCATATTTCAAGGAGATTCAATTAATGAAAATGTTAGGGATGACTTGAATCAGATTAACAGGCGTGGTATGGTCATCATAATCAATTAGATTTGTCTGGAAAATCGTGTGGAAGAAAAAACAGAGCTGCCTTTATTCATCGTTCAAATACTGGTTTTTGGCGAGGAAGTTTATCTTTTACCTGCATTGATTTTTCACGCAGATTCAGTTAGATATTTTCACGGGAATTAGTTGGTACCTACCTGTTTGACCAAGAAAAACTTGGTAATTGGCTTAGTTTCGAAAAAATGGGATGAATACGTGGAGTTCTAGTAAAACAGAGACAGAGATATTCATGGGGTGCTTGTTGGAGTTATTTTGGGAAGCAACATGTATTTGTGGAAAGATTTATTCTCTGAGATTCTTACTTATCCCATCAGAGAGTCCCAAGCCAAAAGTAATGACGCGACAAAAGAAACAGGGGTGAAGATATGTTATGTTATTCTTACCCGAGTTTTGTGTGTGTGGCGTGAGAAGAAAACGATTTTTACAGAATCTGTAACATGACTGGAGTGTGTAGCCTGCAATTTAGAGCATGAAGGAGATAAAAAAGATACTTAAATAGCTAACAGGCACGCGAATAAGGGAAAAGGGAAAGATATTTTCCATATCTGCATGGAAATAAAACCGAATATACTTGATTTATTGTTGGATATGTTGATGAATGACGACAGATTCTTATTCATGTTCGGTATATAAAGGCTGTAGGTGAATCAGAGAGATAGAGGGAGTTTGGGGTGAAGAATCGAGAGTTTCAGAGCAACTTCTCTATTGATGCAGAGAAGAAGAAGAACATACAACACTTCTGGTCTGTCATTTATGAACTGTCGCATTTTCACATCTTAGCGATAGTTTTTCTACGAAAGTTTCCATTTGTAGTTTTCTGTAATAGCAATACTAGCAACAGTATTTGAATTTCATTGTAACGGTGTACTCTGTAACACCCAGGAAGCGTTGCAAACTCGTTATATAATTATTTTTCTCTAATAAAAACACCAATTTAGATATGAATTATATTTTTGAGTGTGTTTTTATCATGAGAAGCTAGACCCCAACACTGGGTCAACGGAGGAAGCCGAACTTCATACATGGGTGAATTTATTTTATTTTTCTATACGACTTTTTCATTAATTAAAATAGAATTATGATTTGAAAAAATTAGTTATCATTTTATTAGATGGGTCATGCTTGCTTAGATGTTTGATGTCCTATTCTTACGATTTATAACTAATGTTTGGAAAATCTACCTTGGAAAAAATAAGAGTCGATGTTGTTTTATTTATTGGGCGATAATTGCTGAAGAATAAATAATTGAACCTATTGATATGAATGCGGTGGAATCCTAGTCCCAGTGACTCTCGCTTTTATTTATTATTTTTATTGAACCTTTAAATTTAATCTCAACAACGTCCGAGTGAATGACAAACTTTTTACTACAACAACAAATTAAGAATCTTATTAATATTGGCGTCGTTTCCGGGGGCTTTTTTTAGATTAATTTGTAGGTTTATTTTTATTTATTTTGTATAATATTTTCATTTTAGATTTTATTTTTTTCCTTTTTATGCTTTCTTTTTGTATTTCTATTCAGGGAATTTTTGAGGATGACGACTTCTTTTGAGGAGACGTCACCTACGATGATGCTGGCGGAATATATGCGTAGAAATTCAAATTATCAGGCAACTTCATCAGAGATGACACTTGGTGAATATATGCATAGGCAACGGTATGGAGTTTTTGCTCCATAAATGGTAAGTGAAGAATCACATCAAACTATATATGAGAAGTATTACAAACACACACCACCTAGTTTGGAACAAAGATTGAGAATTCTAGAATGCCAAAGATTATTTAATCATGATTATGATGATGATCAGACTTGTAGTGACTCTCTGTTCCAAAAAGAACATATAGATGACCATGTGGATGATTGTGTGGATGATTTTCCTTATTCCATAGATGATTCTCACTCACAAGATTATTCACCCGACTTAGAGGTTGTTTCTAGACCCATAGACTTCCAAAAGTTGCCTAATTTAGGGTTAGAATTTTGTGCTTCTAAACTGTTGTTGGATTACTTTGCATCCAAGTACCTAGAGGACTTTCCTATTCCTGATATCGTGCATGAATCAATTGATATTTCCCCAGTCTCAATAGAATCCCCATATTATGTTCTTTATGCACTTCCATGTGCAGTAAAAACTTGGTTTAGGGGTAAATCTTGTTTTTTGATAGTTTCAGCGTCTCCGCGTTTTCATGACATAAGTGTGAAGTCGTCGGTTGTAAATATTGTATTTTGGGTCGATCCCCAAGTTTTCAGGTTATTAGTTTATGGGGATCCGTTTCTATACATTCTAGTAGGTATAATTATTTATTTATTTTATTTATTTATTTTTGAATTTCCCATCTTAATTTTTACGTTGGATGACTCAATTACATTGAGGACAATGTAATATTTAAGTGTGAGGGAGTGGTAAGTTCGGAAACCTACAATAATAATACTGCAAGTGCACAATGTCTAACTAGTAGAACAACGGAAAGTACATGTCGTTCCCACGAGGAGTGTGAAATACTCTACCAACTAATACCAAAATAAAGTAGTCAAATAAGATGATGTTTTAACGATTTTTAGAAATTTGGAACAAAAAGAAATAATAATAATTTTGACAATAAACAAAACAGGAAAAGGGTTGCTAGGGTTTTCGATTTCCACCAATTCAATCATATAAAACTCTACTAATTTCTATTTATTACTTAAGACAAATTTCGAAATCAATCTCATGTCCCGGAAGATGTTATATTAGATTCTAAAATATAGTTTCTCCGTTGTAACTTCCTTTGCTTCGTATGTAACGATCCTAAAGCATTACCTATATATCCTTGCATACCACATCTAGGGATTTAACCGAAGCACGAAATATCAATTCAAAAGCATAAATAATCTAGAAAATCACATGAACGATAAAACACCAAGCTATATGAAGAGAAATTACTAGTCAGTGAATTATTATTAGAAATATCACCGTAGAGTTTATAAAATTAAATTGGCTTCTATCTAAACCCTAATATGCATTAGCTAGACATGGCTTTCTCAAAAACCATAAACAAATATTAGGGTTGTCAATGGATACCCGAATATCCGTTATCCGTTCGAGTTCGTTTGAATCGTTAGGATATTATCCGACTTATCGGATATCGGTATCGGTAACGGATAATCTTATAGGATAATTACCTCTTAATGAAACGGATACGGTTTAGTTAGTATCCGACGGATAATTATCCGATGGATAATTATCCGTTATCCGATAATGAGGGTATATATGTAATTTAGATATACCATATTGTAGTTTAGGTTGAACTAAAATAGAAAGAGTAGAGTAGTAGAGATAAGAGATTTTAGTTGCTTATTAGTTAATTTTGATTTATTATCGGAAACGGATAATTAACGGATATTATCGGATATCCGTTACTCTTAACGGAACGGATAACGAATGAAAATTTCAATATCCGTCGGATTTTATCGGCGGATATCCGTTAACATTAACGGTAACGGATGCAGTATAGCCATTATCCGTTCCGATAACTACCGTTGACAGCCCTAACAAATATTAAAATCAAAACTAGCTAAGCAAAAACAGAATCGGAGAAGAAGAAACTCCAAACCCTAATCCCTGTATACGGCTGTGTGCCGCCTACCTCTGTTTTTTCTCAATTTGTATAAGGTGTTGTTGAAACTCCACCAAAGACCTCGCAGCGTTGCCAAGGCCCGGACCGATACACACTATATTCAGGCACACTACCAAAGTCCAACTTCTGTTTAACCCTCGAACGCCACTTCGCAACTCCTCTGACCATCTTAATTTCGTCATATCACTGGTACTCCAAACTGCAAAAGCTCTCTGTTGTTTTTCCGGATCTCGTCCAACTCCAGCACGGACTCCTATCTTCCGATCCTTGAAAATCTCGGCAAAAGCACTCCCATGGAAACAGCCAGTTAACACTTCTCGTGAACTTCTTAAAGCATCACCATAATCCAGATTCCAGTTCAGACCAAACTCATCGTTCAACTCGAGCTTTCCATCTCACAACCTTCTTCAACAGCAAAACAACTCCAGCCATTACCACAATCGATGCCTTCAATCCAACATCTCCAGTTCAGAAATATTCTTCTCAAGTCCGCCCAAGCATTCTGTCTATATATATTTCATGAAATGAAAATCAATTAAACCCCCATGTCAAAGTCAGTACACCCATCCCCTTCATCACAGCTCGGTCTTTACACACAATTCCATCTTGTTGTCGTCTCCACTGCAAAGGTACATTAAGCACCGCCTTTGAAACAGCTCCTAGAACCCCTCTTCTTCCTTGCTTTGCTGCATATATTAAACCCGTCACTGCCATCGTTTGCAACCATGTCAACTTCTGCTTCCTTCTTCACTCGACTCAACCTTGGCAGCAGCGCTCAGCTTCAGTTCACAACTGACCACAATAATCTCTGCCGACCACCATTGTTTTGCCATTGAATAACAGTAACTTCATTTAACAACCAATCCGACCAACTATACAACTGCTCTGCTTTGGTCTCCTCTCAACGCTTCACGTACTGGTGTTGGACAATGACAGCTATCGGAGTCATAAATATTTCAATTAACATAAATACGTGTAGCTTCTCCTCCATCTATATCTCGCCATCTTCTCTCTGTGTTGCTGCCATGAACTCGAGAGAAAAACTACACCTGGGACTCCAAAACGATCAAAATCCATGTCACTCATGCACCGAGTTAACTGCAGCTGCTGCAGCTTCTATATAGCTCATATTCTAGCCCAAATCACCCAATTTTTGCTCGTGTTGCTGCTGCAAATCCTCCATTGAACGACCAGTACCCATTTCAGCCTTCGAATCCATGCATCACCACTGACTGTAATTATATTGGGTGCAAATCTTGAGTCGAACAACACCTTTAAGTTCTGATTCCGGTAGTAGAACTCGATCTCCATCTGCAACTTCCAACTTCTCAACTGCCCAGCTCGACCGACAAATCAAACCCGAATCAGTTAACATTCACAACTGTCCTCTTCCGTAAAATACCTAGTTCGAATTTGCTGCGTTTAAGACCACTTCTATACCACCAACCCATCTCCTAAAGCCATGAATCGCTGGCAGTACATGGCAGCACATACCGATCTTCACCTACTGCTCCACTTTCTACTCTGCCGTTAACCACCAGTGGCAACAGTTCACAATTTCGATCACAATAACGTCAAAACCCCAACACTACTATCTTGAGCTCAAAACCAAAGCAAAACAGCACCCATGACACATGTATTTCAGCAATTAAACCCAGCCAACACCATCTGTCGCTAGACTAAGAAAAAGAACTTGAACGTTATCGTCGGCAGATAGATAAAGACGATGACAAGAATCACTAGGTTGTAGTACTCGTTCTCTTTTTACTGTCATCTCTTCTTTCTTTGTTTGCTTTGCCACTATCTCTGGCTTTGTGGTGGTTTAAGTAGCACAACATCATAACTGTTGGTTTGACAATCCACCATCTCATTCATTAAGTTCTGTCTCCTTTGGTTCACACTTTTGGGTCTCTGGCAGTGAAATATCTTTCACGCTGCTGATATACGGAGATATCAGGCTAGCTATGGTTGCTGATACATGAAGATACCAGGCCAACGTATTTGATTATTGTGGTTGCTGATACATGGAGATACCAGGCCAACCCGGCTGCTGATATATAGAAATACCAGGCCAGCCAATTTCATTGCTGCTGATATATAGAGATACCAGGCCAGCTACATTGGGGTTGCTGATACATGGAGATACCAGGCCAATCCCGTTTCATCATGGTGGTTGCTGATACATGGAGATACCAAGCCAACCCCATTTATCATCGTGATGCTGATATATAGAAATACCATGCCAAAGATAATAAGTGTTATCTGATATATAGAAATACCAGGCTAGCATATTTGATCATTGTGGTTGCTGATACATGGAGATACCAAGCCAACCACATTTTTCCATTTTCGTCGCAAACACCAATATGTCTCACATTTTGTTGTTTATTCGTTGGATGATCGAATTCACTTGTACTTTCTACAAAAGCACTAAAATAGTATTAGTAACTAAAATATTGTATCCTAGCTAATATAAATATGGGTATAAAATGTAGCATTTACATTCTTATCAAGGAGTGGGTATTAACTTTTTCTTTTAATTTTTTCAGGAATTTTCTTGCGTATTGTGACCAGCTCTTGAGTGGGTCTAAAAAGATAATAAAAATTTAAATATTATGACCAGGTGTGTAGCGGGTCAAAAAAAAAAAAATTTATATAGTTGTTAAGCTTATGACCAGCTGTGTAGCGGGTCTATTTAAAAAAAAATAAAAAAAAATATAGTTGTTAAGCTTATGACCAGCTGTGTAGCGGGTTTAAAAATTTTTTTTTTTTTTTTTGTGTCTTATGTATGGCATCTGTCATGACCAGCTGTGTAGCGGGTCTAACTCTCTTTTATTTTATGACCAGCTGTGTAGCGGGTCTAACTCTCTTTTATTTTATGACCAGCTGTGTAGCGGGTCTAACTCTCTTTTATTTTATGACCAGCTGTGTAGTGGGTCAATTTTCTGTTTTGCTCGAGGACTAGCAAAATGTAACTGTGGGGGAATTTGATGAGCACGAAAGAGCGACGCATTTTCACCCATAAATATAATACATTAATTGGGACTCATTTTATCACTAATAAACTTGTTTGTAGGTGTTTTTGTGAAATAAGCTCTTATGGAGAAAAGCTGCTCGAAAAGTGGTTTTCGTACCACGGAGGACACATCAGACTCTCAATGTTGGTTAAGGGACACCTCAATTACTAAGGGGCACCTTCTTTACTATCCATCACCTTTTGCTATTCGCACCCGAGACTCTGCTAAGGGGCATCTCTTCTTCACGGTTTGAAATACTAAAATTTTGACGGGAAGAATTTGCAGTGAAGTACCAGATTTAGGGTTTGATTTTAAGGCGTGTTTCAAGGAGATTCAATTAATGAAAATGTTAGGGATGACTTGAATCAGATTAACAGGCGTGGTATGGTCATCAAAATCAATTAGATTTGTCTGGAAAATCGTGTGGAAGAAAAAACAGAGTTGCCTTTATTCATCGTTCAAATACTGGTTTTTGGCGAGGAAGTTTATCTTTTACCTGCATTTATTTTTCACGCAGATTAAGTTAGATATTTTCACGGGAATTAGTTGGTACCTACCTGTTTGACCAAGACAAACTTGGTAATTGGCTTAGTTTCGAAAAAATGGGATGAATACGTGGAGTTCTAGTAAAACAGAGACAGATATATTCATGGGATATTGTTGGAGTTATTTTGGGAAGCAACATGTATTTGTGGAAAGATTTATTCTCTCAGATTCTTACTTATCCCATCAGAGAGTCCCAAGCCAACAGTAATGACGCGACAAAAGAAACATGGGTGAAGATATGTTATGTTATTCTTACCCGAGTTTTGTGTGTATGGCGTGAGAAGAAAACGATTTTTACAGAATCTGTAACATGACTGGAGTGTGTAGCCTGCAATTTAGAGCATGAAGGAGATAAAAAAGATACTTAAACAGCTAACAGGCACGCGAATAAGGGAAAAGGGAAATATATTTTCCATATCTGCATGGAAATAAAACCGAATATACTTGATTTATTGTTGGATATGTTGATGAATGACGACAGATTCTTATTCATGTTCGGTATATAAAGGTTGTAGGTGAATCAGAGAGGACAGAGGGAGTTTGGGGTGAAGAATCGAGAGTTTCAGAGCAACTTCTCTATTGATGCAGAGAAGAAGAAGAACATACAACACTTCTGGTCTGTCATTTATGAACTGTCGCATTTTCACATCTTAGCGATAGTTTTTCTACGAAAGTTTCCATTTGTAGTTTTCTGTAACAGCAATACTAGCAACAGTATTTGAATATCATTGTAACGGTGTACTCTGTAACACCCAGGAAGCGTTGCAAACTCGTTATATAATTATTCTTCTCTAATAAAAACACCAATTTAGATATGAATTATATTTTTGAGTGTGTTTTTATCATGAGAAGCTAGACCCCAACACTGGGTCAACGGAGGAAGCCGAACTTCATACATGGGTGAATTTATTTTATTTTTCTATACAACTTTTTCATTAATTAAAATAGAATTTGATTTGAAAAAATTAGTTATCATTTTATTAGATGGGTCATGCTTGCTTAGATGTTTGATGTCCTATGCTTACGATTTATAACTAATGTTTGGAAAATCTACCTTGGAAAAAATAAGAGTCGATGTTGTTTTATTTATTGGGAGATAATTGCTGAAGAATAAATAATTGAACCTATTGATATGAATGCGGTGGAATCCTAATCCCAGTGACTCTCGCTTTTATTTATTATTTTTATTGAACCTTTAAATTTAATCTCAACAACGTCCGAGTGAATGACAAACTTTTTACTACAACAACAAATTAAGAATCTTATTAATATTGGCGTCGTTTCCGGGGGCTTGTTTTTAGATTAATTTGTAGGTTTATTTTTATTTATTTTGTATAATATTTTCATTTTAGATTTTATTTTTTTCCTTTTTATGCTTTCTTTTTTTATTTCTTTTCAGGGACTTTTTGAGGATGACGACTTCTTTTTAGGAGACGTCACCTACGATGACGCTGGCGGAATATATGCGTTGAAATTCAAATTATCAGGCAACTTCATCAGAGATGACACTTGGTGAATATATGCATAGGCAACGGTATGGAGTTTTTGCTCCATAAATGGTAAGTGAAGAATCACATCAAACTATATATGAGAAGTATTACAAACACACACCACCTAGTTTGGAACAAAGATTGAGAATTCTAGAATGCCAAAGATTATTTAATCATGATTATGATGATGATCAGACTTGTAGTGACTCTCTGTTCCAAACAGAACATATAGATGACCATGTGGATGATTGTGTGGATGATTCTCCTAATTCCATAGATGATTCTACCTCACAAGATTATTCACCCGACTTAGAGGTTGTTTCTAGACCCATAGACTTCCAAAAGTTGCCTAATTTAGGGTTAGAATTTTGTGCTTCTAAACTGTTGTTGGATTACTTTGCATCCAAGTACCTAGAGGACTTGCCTATTCCTGATATCGTGCATGAATCAATTGATATTTCCCCAGTCTCAATAGAATCCCCATATTATGTTCTTTATGCACTTCCATGTGCAGTAAAAACTTGGTTTAGGGGTAAATCTTGTTTTTTGATAGTTTCAGCGTCTCCGCGTTTTCATGACATAAGTGTGAAGCCGTCGGTTGTAAATATTGTATTTTGGGTCGATCCCCAAGTTTTCAGGTTATTAGTTTATGGGGATCCGTTTCTGTACATTCCAGTAGGTATAATTATTTATTTATTTTATTTATTTTTTAATTTCCCATCTTAATTTTTACGTTGGATGACTCAATTACATTGAGGACAATGTAATATTTAAGTGTGGGGGAGTGGTAAGTTCGGAAACCTACAATAATAATACTGCAAGTGCACAATGTCTAACTAGTAGAACAACGGAAAGTACATGTCGTTCCCACGAGGAGTGTGAAATACTCTACCAACTAATACCAAAATAAAGTAGTCAAATAAGATGATGTTTTAACGATTTTTAGAAATTTGGAACAAAAAGAAATAATAATAATTTTGGCAATAAACAAAACAGGAAAAGGGTTGCTAGGGTTTTCGATTTCCACCAATTCAATCATATAAAACTCTACTAATTTCTATTTATTACTTAAGACAAATTTCGAAATCAATCTCATGTCCCGGAAGATGTTATATTAGATTCTAAAATATAGTTTCTCCGTTGTAACTTCCTTTGCTTCGTATGTAACGATCCTAAAGCATTACCTATCTATCCTTGCATACCACATCTAGGGATTTAACCGAAGAACGAAATATGAATTCAAAAGCATAAATAATCTAGAAAATCACATGAACGATAAAACACCAAGCTATATGAAGAGAAATTACTAGTCATTGAATTATTATCAGAAATATCACCGTAGAGTTTATAAAATTAAATTGGCTTCTATCTAAACCCTAATATGCATTAGCTAGACATGGCTTTCTCAAAAACCATAAACAAATATTAGGGCTGTCAATGGATACCCGAATATCCGTTATCCGTTCGAGTTCGTTTGAATCGTTAGGATATTATCCGACTTATCGGATATCGGATATCGGTATCGGTAACGGATAATCTTATCGGATAATTACCTCTTAATGAAACGGATACGGTTTAGTTAGTATCCGATGGATAATTATCCGTTATCCGATAATGAGGGTATATATGTAATTTAGATATACCATATTGTAGTTTAGGTTTAACTAAAATAGAAAGAGTAGAGTAGTAGAGATAAGAGATTTTAGTTGCTTATTAGTTAATTTTGATTTATTATCGGAAACGGATAATTAACGGATATTATCGGATATCCGTTACTCTTAACGGAACGGATAACGAATGAAAATTTCAATATCCGTCGGATTTTATCGGCGGATATCCGTTAACATTAACGGTAACGGATGCAGTATAGCCATTATCCGTTCCGATAGCTACCGTTGACAGCCCTAACAAATATTAAAATCAAAACTAGCTAAGCAAAAACGGAATCGGAGAAGAAGACACTCCAAACCCTAATCCCTGTATACGGCTGTGTGCCGCCTCCCTCTGTTTTTTCTCAATTTGTATAAGGTGTTGTTGAAACTCCACCAAAGACCTCGCAGCGTTGCCAAGGCCCGGACCGATACACACTATATTCAGGCACACTACCAAAGTCCAACTTCTGTTTAACCCTCGAACGCCACTTCGCAACTCCTCTGACCATCTTAATTTCGTCATATCACTGGTACTCCAAACTGCAAAAGCTCTCTGTTGTTTTTCCGGATCTCGTCCAACTCCAGCACGGACTCCTATCTTCCGATCCTTGAAAATCTCGGCAAAAGCACTCCCATGGAAACAGCCAGTTAACACATCTCGTGAACTTCTTAAAGCATCACCATAATCCAGATTCCAGTTCAGACCAAACTCATCGTTCAACTCGAGCTTTCCATCTCACAACCTTCTTCAACAGCAAAACAACTCCAGCCATTACCACAATCGATGCCTTCAATCCAACATCTCCAGTTCAGAAATATTCTTCTCAAGTCCGCCCAAGCATTCTGTCTATATATATTTCATGAAATGAAAATCAATTAAACCCCCATGTCAAAGTCAGTACACCCATCCCCTTCATCACAGCTCGGTCTTTACACACAATTCCATCTTGTTGTCGTCTCCACTGCAAAGGTACATTAAGCACCGCCTTTGAAACAGCTCCTAGAACCCCTCTTCTTCCTTGCTTTGATGCATATATTAAACCCGTCACTGCCATCGTTTGCAACCATGTCAACTTCTGCTTCCTTCTTCACTCGACTCAACCTTGGCAGCAGCGCTCAGCTTCAGTTCACAACTGACCACAATAATCTCTGCCGACCACAATTGTTTTGCCATTGAATAACAGTAACTTCATTTAACAACCAATCCGACCAACTATACAACTGCTCTGCTTTGGTCTCCTCTCAACGCTTCACGTACTGGTGTTGGACAATGACAGCTATCGGAGTCATAAATATTTCAATTAACATAAATACGTGTAGCTTCTCCTCCATCTATATCTCGCCATCTTCTCTCTGTGTTGCTGCCATGAACTCGAGAGAAAAACTACACCTGGGACTCCAAAACGATCAAAATCCATGTCACTCATGCACCGAGTTAACTGCAGCTGCTGCAGCTTCTATATAGCTCATATTCTAGCCCAAATCACCCAATTTTTGCTCGTGTTGCTGCTGCAAATCCTCCATTGAACGACCAGTACCCATTTCAGCCTTCGAATCCATGCATCACCACTGACTGTAATTATATTGGTGTTGAATATTCAACACCAACTTAGTCAAGAGTTCACACCTATCTAGACTAACCTAGAAATATCTAGGATGTCTAGAGTCAATATTAGACAATTAACATGTGTAAAATGAGTGTTCTAGGGTTAGACAAATCAAACAAGAATACTAGATTGTCTAGTAGTTGGTTTGGTAAGCCTCCATAGGCATAGTTGTTAGCCTCCAAAGGCATAGTTGTTAGCCTCCAAAGGCATAGTTGTTAGCCTCCATAAGCATAGTTGTTAGCCTCCAAAGGCATAGTTGTTAGCCTCCATAGGCATAGTTCTCTTCTTCTTTTGTAGCCTATAAATAGGCATGTTGTATTCATTTGTAAGTAAGTAAGAAAGAAAGAATCAATCAATACAAAGTTCAAGTTACAAAATCCTTGCTTCCACCCTTCACTACTAGAGCTCTAGGAGCTCTATAGTATTCCACCAAGATTAATATCAATGTAGTCTTTTACGCTTCCGCGTTTATGTTCTCCTCTCTCTTGTTCGATCTTTAAGATGGTATCAGAGCTCGTTCGATCCGAAATGGGCGTAAAAGTTTCCGCTACGAATTGATGGGTTTCAAAGCTTTCGAGTTGAGAAGATATGAAGTTTAAGAAGGAGAAGATGCAAACACCACTAAGAAGATTTCAACCATTCCAACTGTCAAAAAAAAAAAAAAAAATCCTACCTTCACATGAGCAAAAACGCCTCCATGTGAAAAAAGAAAAGTAGAGAAGAAAAAAAGAAATCACTTTTTGATAAGTGACCAGAAGACAAGTTTGAGGGAAGAGAGCAATAATTTTCCTCCTCAAATTGTTTACAAAATTCTAAAGACAATTGTGGGAAGAGTGCACCAAGGATTGCCTCCACAATCGTTCAAGAGTTTTAGAAGCCGATATCATGAAAACGTCAACAACGAATGCCTCCATATATTGAGGGAAGAGAGCTTCAAATGATCACCTCCTCATATTGTGGGAAGAGAGCCTCAATGAGACGACCTACTCGGTTTTGAGAGGAAAAAAAATGGCAAGAAAGCCATGTTTGTCACGACAACATCAAGTTTCTACTTGTGACACGAAGCCGGTGGACATGTATCCACTGGAAGAAGAAAAAACTACTGCTACTACAAGACAAAGCTTTTGTAATATCGACATTTCAAAAATGTTGAATTTGTAGAGGCTTGCACGAAGAAGTTAGGAGACATACTAAATGAGCAAGAAATACTAAAAGAGAAGAAATGGGGTCTCCATGAAGAAAAAAAAATGGGGTCTCCATGAAAAAAAAACAAGATAAAAGAGAAGAAGAAAGGGTCACTTCCTAATAAGTGATCAGAGAAGGGTTTGAGGGTAAGAACAATAAGTGGTTGTTTCCTCAAATCGGGAAGGAAAAAAAAAAAAAATATTGAAGGTAAGAGCAACAGATTGCTTCCTCAATTGTCGAAGAAAAGCATGGCATGTTTGTCACGAGATACTAAATCATACTCGTGATAAGAATAAAAAACAAAAAAAAAAAAAAAACGGCAGACGTGGCGGCAAACATAAAGAGTTTTCACACGAGCGAAGCAAGCATGAGGAGATAAGAGCCGCAAAAGGAGATTGGGTGAATATCAAAAAA
Source organism: Papaver bracteatum (assembly GCA_023529315.1). Lineage (NCBI taxonomy): Eukaryota > Viridiplantae > Streptophyta > Magnoliopsida > Ranunculales > Papaveraceae > Papaver > Papaver bracteatum. The sequence goes on from JAJJWX010004305.1 coordinate 40,748, forward strand.
AAAAAAAAACAGAGCCATTACAAATTACGGGGGAGTGTTGGAATTACCTAATTTGTAATGTCCAAATGAAGTCTAAATGGGTTTACAGGTGTTTGTTTAAATACGTACAAACCAAAGTGTGACAATTATGTCATAGCGTGGAAAATCTGTTACGAATTCAGAAATGTGGCAAATCTGGATAAAGTGGCAAATTTGTAACATCAAATAACAAGAAGAAAAATAGTTAGAGCTTGTGGCAGAAGCTTGACGAAATGAAAGATTGTGAGAGAATCTTAAAAAAATAAATAAAAGAAGTGTGAAGGTTTTCGCAACAAAAGCATGACCGGAACAAAAGAAGAAGAGAAGAAGAAACAACAAAAAGATTGTGAAGAAATGGAAGCAATCACCAAGTGGTGATGAGATAGAGAACAACAAAAGTGGGTGAAAATCCTATGAGTTGTCCAAAGAGTACAAGAAGTATTTTACTGAAACGAAGAGGACCGCAATGTCCCTAAACTACGATGGAACCCGTATGTTCTAAAACTACGAAGAGGACCGCAATGTCCCTAAACTACGATGGAACCCGTATGTTCTAAAACTACGAAGAGGACCGTAATGTCCTTAAACTTCCGAAGAGGACCATAATGTCCTTAAACTTCCGAAGAGGACCGAAACGTCCTTAAACTATGAAGAGGACCGAAACATCCTTAAACTATGAAGGGGACCGAAACGTCTAAGATAAAGAGAAGTTGGAAAGTAGGTGTTGAGGGGGAGTGTTGAATATTCAACACCAACTTAGTCAAGAGTTCACACCTATCTAGACTAACCTAGAAATATCTAGGATGTCTAGAGTCAATATTAGACAATTAACATGTGTAAAATGAGTGTTCTAGGGTTAGACAAATCAAACAAGAATACTAGATTGTCTAGTAGTTGCTTTGGTAAGCCTCCATAGGCATAGTTGTTAGCCTCCAAAGGCATAGTTGTTAGCCTCCATAAGCATAGTTGTTAGCCTCCAAAGGCATAGTTGTTAGCCTCCATAGGCATAGTTCTCTTCTTCTTTTGTAGCCTATAAATAGGCATGTTGTATTCATTTGTAAGTAAGTAAGAAAGAAAGAATCAATCAATACAAAGTTCAAGTTACAAAATCCTTGCTTCCACCCTTCACTACTAGAGCTCTAGGAGCTCTATAGTATTCCACCAAGATTAATATCAATGTAGTCTTTTACGCTTCCGCGTTTATGTTCTCCTCTCTCTTGTTCGATCTTTAAGAATTGGGTGCAAATCTTGAGTCGAACAACACCTTTAAGTTCTGATTCCGGTAGTAGAACTCGATCTCCATCTGCAACTTCCAACTTCTCAACTGCCCAGCTCGACCGACAAATCAAACCCGAATCAGTTAACATTCACAACTGTCCTCTTCCGTAAAATACCTAGTTCGAATTTTCTGCGTTTAAGACCACTTCTATACCACCAACCCATCTCCTAAAGCCATGAATCGCTGGCAGCACATACCGATCTTCACCTACTGCTCCGCTTTCTACTCTGTCGTTAACCACCAGTGGCAACAGTTCACAATTTCGATCACAATAACGTCAAAACCCCAACACTACTATCTTGAGCTCAAAACCAAAGCAAAACAGCACCCATGACACATGTATTTCAGCAATTAAACCCAGCCAACACCATCTGTCGCTAGCCTAAGAAAAAGAACTTGAACGTTATCGTCGGCAGATAGATAAAGACGATGACAAGAATCACTAGGTTGTAGTACTCGTTCTCTTTTTACTGTCATCTCTTCTTTCTTTGTTTGCTTTGCCACTATCTCTGGCTTTGTAGTGGTTTAAGTAGCACAACATCATAACTGTTGGCTTGACAATCCACCATCTCATTCATTAAGTTCTGTCTCCTTTGGTTCACACTTTTGGGTCTCTGGCAGTGAAATATCTTTCACGCTGCTGATATACGGAGATATCAGGCTAGCTATGGTTGCTGATACATGAAGATACCAGGCCAACATATTTGATTATTGTGGTTGCTGATACATGGAGATACTAGGCCAACCCGGCTGCTGATATATAGAAATACCAGGCCAGCCAATTTCATTGCTGCTGATATATAGAGATACCAGGCCAGCTACATTGGGGTTGCTGATACATGGAGATACCAGGCCAATACCGTTTCATCATGGTGGTTGTTGATACATGGAGATACCAAGCCAACCCCATTTATCATCGTGATGCTGATATATAGAAATACCAGGCCAGCATAATAAGTGTTGCTGATATATAGAAATACCAGGCTAGCATATTTGATCATTGTGGTTACTGATACATGGAGATACCAAGCCAACCACATTTTTCCATTTTCGTCGCAAACACCAATAAGTCTCACATTTTGCTGTTTATTCGTTGGATGATCGAATTCACTTGTACTTTCTACAAAAGCTCTAAAATAGTATTAGTAACTAAAATATTGTATCCTAGCTAATATAAATATGGGTATAAAATGTAGCATTTACATGCTTATCAAGGAGTGGGTATTAACTTTTTCTTTTAATTTTTTCAGGAATTTTCTTGCGTATTGTGACCAGCTCTTGAGCGGGTCTAAAAACATAATAAAAATTTAAATATTATGACCAGGTGTGTAGCGGGTCAAAAAAAAAAAAATTTATATAGTTGTTAATCTTATGACCAGCTGTGTAGCGGGTCTATTTAAAAAAATATATATATAGTTGTTAAGCTTATGACCAGCTGTGTAGCGGGTTTAAAAAAAATTAATTTTTTTTTTATGTCTTATGTATGGCATCTGTCATGACCAGCTGTGTAGCGGGTCTAACTCTCTTTTATTTTATGACCAGCTGTGTAGTGGGTCAATTTTCTGTTTTGCTCGAGGACTAGCAAAATGTAACTGTGGGGGAATTTGATGAGCACGAAAGTGAGACGCATTTTCACCCATAAATACATTAGATGGGACTCATTTTATCACTAATAAACTTGTTTGTAGGTGTTTTTGTGAAATAAGCCCTTATGGAGAAAGCTGCTCGAAATGTGGTTTTTGTACCCCTGAGGACACATGTTATTTGGACTCTCAATGTTGGTTAAGGGACACCTCAATTACTAAGGGGCACCTTATTTGATAAGGGACACCTTCTTTACTATCCAGAACCTTTTGCTATTCGCACCCGATACTTTGCTAAGGGGCATCTCTTCTTCACGGTTTGAAATACTGAAATTTTGACGGGAAGAATTTGCAGTGAAGTACCAGATTTAGGGTTTGATTTTAAGGCGTGTTTCAAGGAGATTCAATAGATGAAACTGTTAGCGATGACTTGAATCAGATTAACAGGCGTGGTATGATCATCAGAATCAATTAGATTTGTCTGGAAAATCGTGTGGAAGCAAAAATAGGGATGCCTTTATTCATCGTTCAAATACTGGTTTTTGGCGGGGAAGTTTATCTTTTACCTACATTGATTTTTCACGCAGATTCAGTTAGATATTTTCACGAGAATTAGTTGGTACCTACCTATTTGACCAAGACAGGCTTGGTAATTGGCTTAGTTTCGAAAAAAATGGGATGGATACGTGGAGTTCTAGTAAAACAGAGACAGAGATATTCATGGGATATTGTTGGAGTTATTTTGGGAAGCAACATGTATTTGTGGAAAGATTTATTCTCTGAGATTCTTACTTATCCCATCAGAGAGTCCCAATCCAACAGTAATGACGTGAAAAAATAAACAAGGCTGAAGATATGTTCTGTTATTCTTACCCGAGTTTTTTGTGTGTGGCGTGAGAAGAAAACATTTTTTACTGAATCTGTAACATGTCTGGAGTGTGTAGCCTGCAATTTGGAGCATGAAAGAGATAACAAAGATACTTAAACAGCTAACAGACACGCGAATAAGGGAAAAGGGGAAAGATATTTTCCATATCTGCATGGAAATAAAACCGAATATACTTGATTTATTGTTGGATATGTTGATGAATGACGACAGATTCTTATTCATGTTCGGTATATAAAGGTTGTAGGTGAATCAGTGAGGACAGAGGGAGTTTGGGGTGAAGAATCGAGAGTTGCAGAGCAACTTCTCTGCTGCTGCAGAGAAGAAGAAGAAGAACAACAACAAACAACACTTCTGGTCTTTCGTTTATGAACTGTCACATTTTCACATCTTAGCGACAGTTTTTCTATGGAAGTTTCCATTTGTAGTTTTCTGTAACAGCAACAATAGCGACAGTATTTGAATTTCATTGTAACGGTGTACTCTATAACACCCAAGAAGCGTTGCAAACACGTTATATAATTATTTTTCTCTAATAAAAACACCAATTGAGATATGAATTATATTTTTGAGTGTGTTTTTATCATGAGAAGCTAGACCCTAACACTGGGTCGACGGAGGAATCCGAACTTCATATATGGGTAAATTTATTTTATTTTTCTATACGACTTTTGTATTAATTAAAATAGAATTATGATTTGAAAAAATTAGTTATCATTTTATTAGATGGGTCATGCTTGCTTAGATGTTTGATGTCCCATGCTTACGATTTATAACTAATGTTTGGAAAATCTACCTTGGCAAAAATAAGAGCCGATGTTGTTTTATTTATTGGGCGATAATTGCTGAAGAATAAATAATTGAACCTATTGATATGAATGCGGTGGAATCCTAGTCCCAGGGACTCTCGCTTTTATTTATTATTTTTATTGAACCTTTAAATTTAATCTCAACAACGTCCGAGTGAACGACAACCCTTTTACTACAACAACAAATTAATAATCTTATTAGTCCTCCACGACTCCCTTAGGATATATATTGGACTTGTTATTTAATTGAATGGTGATCTTTGCCTTTTTAAAGGTCCGAGATTCAAAGAATCATAAACAACGTTTGACATAACACTTATGGAAGCTCCCAAATCAAGAAAAGCACGCTCAAATCGTCGGTTACCAATAGTAACGGGAACTGTGAAACCGCCAGGATCTTCACACTTTGTAGTCATCTTCTTAAGTAATATAGATGTAGCACTTTCTCCCACATGAGTAATCTCATTAGAAATCAACCTATCCTTCCTTGTACACAAATCCTTCAAAACCTTGGCATACCTTGGTATGGTTCTAACGGCCTCAATAAATGGAATAGTGATGTGTATCTTGCTAAAAATGTCCATGATATCCTTGTCTTGAGATTGCTTCTTGACTTGGAAAAACTAATAGGGAAAGGAGGTGGTATGGTAAAAGCGGGAACCGTGTCCTTAGGTTGGTCGTTTGAGGTTGGCTTTTCCTTTGGGACGATTTCCTCTTCTACTTCCTTTTTGATGTCGTTACTAACCTCTTTTTTTTGATATGGCTCTTCAGTTTGTCTTCCACTTCTTAGAGTTACTGCATTGATGTGCTCTCTTGGCTTCACAAAAGGTTGTGATGGCAATTTTATCGACGCTCGTGCCTTCAGTTGATTCACATTTGTAGCCAATTGTCCCATCTGAGTATACAATTCTTTAATGGCGGAGTCGGTTTTTTGCTGATTTTGTTGAAACAAAGAGGTAATACCTTGCATCATAGCGTTAATCTTATCATCAATGGAAGAACCCTGCTCTTTCTCTTGTTGTGGTTGTTGGAAAGCATTTTGTCTACCATAAGTTAGCACATGAGTTGCAACTTGCTTGTTTGCATAACTAAAATTTGGAAGATCTCTCAGCCATGATTATATATGTTTTAATATGGGTGATACCATTGCCTCTGATTAGGGAATAATGTGTTCACCTCAGCATCTTCTTCGTATGCAGGAACAACTGCAGAAGCTATCCGTTGGACCATATTTTCCACATTACCTATTCGTTTCTCCATATGTGATGAATCTTCAATTTAGATAACTCTTCTAATTATTGAGTAATCACGAGTATAAAATTGTTGATTGTTTGTAGCCATGCTCTCAATCAAACTGGTGGCTTCCTCGACTATTTTATTAGCCAATGCACGCCACTACTAGCAGCATCAATCATGTGCCTCTCATGAGGTAGTAACTCCTCGTAGAAGTACGTGATAACTAGTTGTGGTGGTATCTGATGGTGTGGATAGCTTGCCAATAATCTATTGTACCTTTCCCAATATTCATACAAAGATTCTCCAGTAATCTGCACAATTCCGCTGATTTCCTTACGAATAGCTGCAGCTTTAGAAGCAGGAAAATACTTCTCTAAAAATAGTTTTTTCATTCAGGTCCATGTGGTAATACTTTCGGATGGGATATAATATAACCATGATTCTGCTTGGTCCGTTAATGAAAATGGAAAAGCTTGTAGAAAAGTTGTATCATCATTATCATCGTCCTTCTTCATACTTCTTACAGTATACTGAAACTGCTACATGTGTCGATTAGGATCTTCACCCAGTAGTCCCTTGAACTTTGGAACCAATGACGAAGATTTGATTTAAGTTCCACTATGTAATTCAAAGTAATACACAGGGGTTGAGAATCCAAACATGGGATGTTAGATCTGTCAACGTTTTCCTCTCCGGAGGTGGAGGTGGTGCTCCATCTACCATCTCTTTAGAAGGAGGTTCTTGTTCCAACTGCTGACGTGCTTGAAGTACCGTTCCTTTACGAGTTTGAATTATGCACCTCAAATAATCCCAATCTTTTGGTGCCAGAGATTAAGTACCTAAAACCAAAATCTAGAAAATGAAATTAAAAACTAACAAGAAATTTAAAAAAAAAAAAAAAACTAAAAGAATTAACAACTAAAGCTACCGACTGCTTCCCGGCAGCGGCCCCAAAATTTGATGACTGTCGTAAGTGCAATCAAATTAATAATCTTATCTCCACACAATTAACTGGTAATATAATGGAAGTAAGGATCATTTCCATGAAGAACAGTGAGTTTTAGTTGTCAAAGTGTCACAAAGGAGAGGTTTTGTTTTAGATTTTAAACAAAATAAATAATCAAAACAAATAAAGTTGAATTATAATGAATAGAGAGAATATGATCGAGGAATCCTTGTTCGTTAATAAACCATCAATGAGTTATTATAATTGCCTACTCATCGTTAATCATAGATTATCACCAACCGTAGAATAACAGCTAGATCAGTGATATCCCCTAAATTCCTTATATCACTGGATACGGAAGTTCTCGCCTACCAGATTCTATTTACCTAAACCACATATTAGTAGAACACTCAAGGTATAATTTAGTCGAATGCTTTATATATATTCTGTGAATTTGTACGTTGATCCTACTAGTTAAACTCTTAAATCAAGGTCCACTTCTTAGTGTTGTTTATACACACAATCGCTCTACAGAATCTCTCTGCAAGATTTTGTGTTCTCTACTTGTGTACAATTTATTCGACGATTTCTTATCTCCTAACTCAATACTAGCAATAGATTGAATCAACAAATCAATTTAGTTGGCCATCTAAACAATCTATCAATCAATCATAAATATATTCATTATATTATAAACAAACGATAATCATATGAAGAACTTCAAAGTAGATTAATAATATAATAACTCAAATCTTGTTTACAACTTAGAATTCATCCTCAATCAATAGGTGTTTAGCTACTCATGGATGTAGAAACATCTGTAGTACCAGAATATCACCACAACGATATTCTCGTGATAAGAACAACGCTTTCACGAGAAGGTCAAATATTCCTATAAGTATAAATGACATTGTCCACGAGAGTGTCGTGAGGATTCTTCAGCGACATTTGGCGAGCGTCACAGGGAAGCATCATAATAGCTGACAATTGAAGAGACATGTTATGAGAGTGTTGTTTCACGAGGATTACAAAAGTTGGCGAACATTAACATTGCAAATACCACGATGAGATCGCAGAATATATCCGAAAGAAGGGGAAAACTTAGTTGTCACCCACTATGTAATTTCCTATATAAAGGGTTCAAGTAAGTCCAGAAAAGGATGATGTATTTTTTAGATTTGAGAATATTTTGAGGAGATAGAAACTCCAGAAATAAAGTTGTACTTCTGAGTTTGAATATCTTCTGTAAACATTTCTGAGATCTAAATAATAAAGTGTCGTTAATTATTTAATCTTCAATTAGTTTTCTCCTAAATTTCTATAGAATCTTAATAGGGGTGTAGTGTGGGAAAACCTGCTACTACAACATCCATGATATATATATGAGAAGAGTAAAGAGATAACGTTACGATTGAGAATCGCTCTGTGTGTTGTTGTTTCTCCTCTCCAAAGCTTACAATTTCGCGACTTATTGATATGATTTCACATAACCTAATACATTTTTATATGTTTACATTGCTTAGTCTTCACGTATTTAGTTCGGTTCAAGAACCCGACCCGAAATAACGAAATAACGACCCCAAACGTGACCTTAGGATTTCACAAGTATGCATACACGTTTTTATACTTGTTAAATATGCGTACCGGTATGCGAACCTCAAATTCCAGCAGAAATTTTCGGAATTAAAGTATGCGTACCCGTTTGCATACTTTACTGTCTTTGGTATTCGATAAAAACTCGTTTTGGCCACAACTTCTTCATCTAAAATCGGAATGACCTCATTCTTTTTGAATTCTTTTTATATTTAATTTTTCTTCAAGATGATGATGATAAATCCTTAATTTGAATGAGTTAAGATCTGTCTTTGACCCTTCTCTTGATTTTGAGCGTTTTGCTCCTTTTCGTCGTACTTCTTCCACTTCTCTTGGACTTGGGCACTTGGATACTTGGAATACTTCTCTTCATAGATATTTTCAGCACTTTGTAGCTCCTTTTTGGATGATTCACCTAATAGAGGCATATAAGAGAAAACAAGAGTAATAATTCGAAAATATGCAAGAATAATAGCTTAAACAAGTATGGAATGAACACTAAAATCATATGAATTATGCACTTATCAACATCTACGTAACTCTCCCAACACAAAACTCACATATGCCACCAACTTCACTTCTTCTTGCTTTGTCTTTGCTTTTAAAGTTTGTTATTGTATACTTTGACTAAGTATACTCTTAGTGCTTCCCCCGATGAACTAGTTTACATTAAGCAAAAAGAGACCAGGTTTTTTCTTAAACACCACCTTCATTCATTACACAAGCCTTACATAAGAAACTTAGGACTCATTCTCATTTACACCATTGGCCAACACACGCCTTACTGAAAGCAAACTAACAACCAAATAAAATACACCATAAGATCAGCAACACCCAACTTAAACTTCAAACAAAAAAATCAAAAATATATGAGCCAAAGCCTCCATACTTCAGCAGCCTTGCAGGTTCATGAACTTGCAAAAAGCAGTCCCAAGCACTTGCAAAAAGCAATGTAAGGCCCCAGCTTCATACATCTATCAGTCACGGCGAGCAAGGAATGCTAAGATCCATAGGATATCAAAATTTCTCATGAATCTCAGCTAAGATTTCTTCAAACTACTTCACATAGGCAAACTCACTTGCATGACTTTGTTGCGCCTCATATCATATGGACTGACATTCCTTACACCTTTCACGAAACAAGGTGCACTTGGACTTTGTATGAAAATCTTTCCAAGGTGAGGCATTAATGTTGCCTCTGCTATCTTGAAAAAGTTGTTACCAAGGATCATCTCAAAATCATTAAGATGCATCACCATTATACTGATTTGGCCACGCCACTCGCCAAATTCAACATTTTCCACAGCCATCCCCTTGATTGGTTTAGTTATATCATTCCCATCTTCATACAGTGATCAGCCTAATATACTTCCAAACCCAAGTACTTTGCCATCGACAATCTCATAGTAGTGTGTGAAGCACCTATATCGGCCATGCCCCAGAGTCGATGATTGTGAATGCCAAATTTCAAATAAACTAGGCCAGCGCCACTCAACCGATGTTGTGTTGCTGCCTTTTGTGTTACTATGTTGCATAGTTGAATATGATTAACATGTTCTAATTCATCAGTTTTTTATTTCTCGCCACTACCCTCAGTGACTAGTGCGAATAAATTTTCCCACTTAGGACAATCACGCGTAAGGTGAGGACCCTTGCATAAGAAACAACCACCAGCCTTGTTCTTTGGAGCCAAACTATCATCCATTTTATAGTTATTCTCCTTGGCCTCAGAACTTTTCTTACTAACATTGTCCTTGTACTTCTGGTTCTTTTTATCCTTGCCCTTCATATTAGTGTCAGTTGAGGTAACTGACCTAAAATCAGCAAGTATGTCCATTATAACAATGGCGGAAGGTAGGTCTTTGACACCCTTCATTTTCACTTAATCCTGAGCCCATGCTTGCAAACCAGATGTAAAATTAAACAACTTATTTTCCCCAGACATGTTGCGAATATCTAGCATCAGAGACGAAAACTCTTTGTCATATTCCCATGGTCTACTGGTATGCCTCAACTTACTCAAGTTCTCTTTGGCTAGCCAAGAAGCATTCCTTGGTAAGAATTGACCCTTCAATTCTTCTTTCATGACATCTACTAGTGGAAAATGGGTTATATGAGACACTATGAAACGACACAAATTCAATGCCGAGGTATAAGTAGATACAAAAAGTGTCGTTGACTAAAGTCAAAATGTAGTTGTGATGAGACTTTTGTTGACTTAGACAACGTCACTCACTTATTATGTGGCTGGCTAAAGTCAAAGTGTCGTTCTATCGAGACTTTTGTTGACTTATGTAATGACATTAATTATAATATTGTTTCTATAATAAGTATATATTTCAGGGTATGGTTAGGCCAAGCACTATGGTGCACCTTTTCCCCACCCTATCCCTCATACGTAGGGAAAAAACCAAAATCGCAACCACTATGGTCTTCTGTATCCCTACATGTGTAGGGATATCCCTCCCTTTCTTTACAAGGTAGATCACATTTGATCGGGGTAGTAGGGAAGGGAAATCACACGACTACTCAGTTGTCGTATGAATTTACGCTTTACGGTTACTCAGTAGCCGTAGCATTTTACATGGCTACCGAGTTTCCGTATCTGGTTTTTAAAGTTCTACCTTAAAACTTTCCTTTTCCACTTTTTTGTTTTACTAAAACTCTTTTTCTACATATTATATCTCCTTTTTACCTATTATATATCTTTTTTTTTACTCTAAAATATCTTTTTTTACCTAGACAAATATATTCCTATTAGAAGAAAAAAAACTGGGAAAAAAAATACGGCAACTGAGTAGGCGTATAACCTATTCACACAGCTACATGAGTTTCCGTATCGTGTAGGTAAGGAAGAAATGGCACCATAATAAGGTTGCCTTCCTTATGATATCCCTTCCCTTTTTTCGAGGGATATGGAAGGGAACCATGGTGCTTGTCCTTATGATTTACTCTTCTTATTGATGGATGGTTGGATACAAAGACTCAGCCTTCTATTTCATGATTGTTAAAGGGGAACCGGAATTAGCAGAGGAGTATCGTTTCATATAAGACAAAAGAGTTATATCCGATCCTGGTCGTCGGATCACTCAAACGGTACCCTGCTAATTTAGGTTCCCCTTTAGCAATCGTGTTCTATTTGACTAGAAATAAAGAAACCTTAGGGCAACTCCTATGGAGACAAAAATCATCCACATCTTTGTGATGATCCATATTTTGTGGACTAAAAAGTGCTACTATGGATGATTTTAACATCCATATGTTTGTGAAATCCAGAGGGGCCTCCTCAAATGTGTGGAGGTACAAATGGAGACCCCATCCGGTCATTCTATGACCGGATAACCCCATCCGGACACTTAGTGTTCGGATGTATATATATATATATATATTGTCATTAGCAATTCTTTTTAGTATTTTAATGTAATAAAAACAAAAACAAAAAATGTGGGTCCCAATTAGTGGATATTTTTCTAGATCTCCATAGTGGAAAAAATCTCCATAAAATCCCGATTATCCCTATTTATATGGATTCTCCATGAGATGTGGATGATTTAACATCCATACCATAGGAGTTTCCCTTAGACAACTATGGTACTAGCTATCCCTTCCCTATCCCTCAAATGTAGGGAAGGGATGGCACATGAAAGGCAAGCTTGTTATGGTTCCCTCCCATCCCTTCCCTTCCCTACACGAAACGGGTAATCAGTACGCGTATGAATAGTGCAAACGGGTACTGAGTAGCCGTATTATTTTTTTTTTTCGTTTTTATCAATCGAAAAATATTTATTTAGGTAAAAAGATTTTTTAGAGTAAAAAAGGGGAGTGAAAAAGGAAAGTTTTAAGGTAAAACTATAAAAACCAGAAAGTTATACGGATGCTCAGTACGCGTAAAATGAAAAAGTAAATGGGTACTGAATACCCGTGTGATTTCCCTTTCCTATAAGGATGATCAGATCTAATCAGGCAAGGAGGAAAAGAGGCGAGTATCCTCGTGTAAGCTCTCCATAGTCTCTTATCACGTCCCTTCTTCTCTTTCTCTCGTTCTCTTCTTCCTTCTCTCTCTCCTCTTCCGCTAGATCTGTTGAAATTCAACGAAATCGACCAAAAACTCAGATGATGTGTCTCTGAAAGCTTATTTCATAGATCAAAACCCATCGTTCAGAGATCAAACTCAATCTTCAGTAACCCAATATTCGTTTGTAACCCTAGATATGTGATTTTTTCCTTTATAAACTTTGGAAAACTAAACTATTCTCTCTATTCTGTCCTGATCCAATCCAAGGAGATGAGTTTATCAAGTACAGATGGAGTAAGTAAAAACCGTAATTCGTTTTTTTCAATGGATTTTGTGAGTCCAGCTCTTTTTTGTAGAGTAAATTTTTCTTGAGAATATGCAATTTTTATGTTTCTTCGTTAGATATCATGGAGTTTTAACGCATGGGTTTTTTTTTATTTCAGTTTTGTTGATTGAGTTTTGAGTTCTATTACTGTATAATCACATCTGGTCAGATTGGTTTCTAGGTTCTACTTGAGTGATTGAATTTGATTTTGGTTTTGGTTTTGGTTTTTACATTTACAGCCTTCCCATATTCCTTCCCATATGTCTTATGATCAAGAAGAACCTCGGTGAAACATGAGAGTGAGCGGACCCACCCCTAATTGGATCCGTATGAGACTGATAACACCATTGGGTTTGTGTGTTTCTCTCCATTTCAATCTCATTTTTGTTCACGTTCATACTTTTGTTTTCTTTAGAGAGACTGATAACACCATAATATGTCAAGATTAGATCTTGTATTAATTTAGGGTTTGTCTTTGTTTTCCTGCAGCTAATATGTCTGCCCATCATCCTAAAGTCTTAAGGGTGAAATTGGGGATTATTCTTTGAACCTGGGATCTGCTAAGGATTTTGAGATGTTCATTGCAGAGGATCTTACCAAGGTAAAATCAATTTTTGAATTCTGTTTGAGTTGCATATACTTTGTATTGTAATTTTGAAACCTTTAGCAGTTTTCTGGTATTCATTTCTTCATCATGTCAATTAGGTTGATGGAATATCATATCATATGTGGATGTTCTATATTGATTGTTTGCTGGTTTGCATTTCTTCAATTTCTGATCTCACACATGTACGGAATGATCCCAGTACTCTACTGCAAGGAATCCTGAACTCATGCGAGAAATGATGAGGAACATTGAATCTTCTCCCAAAGGATTTAACATTCTCAGACGTATGTATGAAACCGTTCAACAGTCATTAATAAATACTGCAACAATGGCTGGAGACACTGAAATAGTTCTGGTTCAAACCAGTTTGCTTCACTATTAGGAAACCAAGAGGACACTGTAAATTTAAAGGAGTGTAATTTTTGGTATGAGTATAGGTCTAAGATGGGTACTACAATATCCTGCATAACTCCTTTTAGTTGTTAGTAACTAGTTTTAGGCTTTTAGATGCCTTAACTGATGCAATGAACTCAAGAAAAACGTTTAATTTCAATATTCGATCCTTAGAAGAGGAGAAGTATTTATGATCTGCTATTCTTGTGCAAAATATTTGATCTGCACCACCTGATAGGACCTTTTTTCTGTGTGTAAAACTCATCGGAGGCACACCAACAAGCACCACATCTAGGTTGAATTCAACAGGAGATGCCGTATTGCTGGATTAGGTAGGTTGGTCAGCCTGTGATGGAACAGATTTTAGGGTGTATGCAGGATTTCTCTCAGATGAATCAGTTTATGCAAAATCCTGCTGTTGTGCAGATAACACAGAGCCTCCTCTCTGACCCTCAATACATGTACCAGGTACAATCTTGTTAACACCAGTAACTTCGGATTCTTTATCCTTATAATTCAGTGAAGGATTCCTTTTTTTTTTTAAACTTTGGATTTTTCATTAACGCAATGTTCTCTGTTTTAGTTCTCGATTTTCACTTTAGTTTTGTTCTTATGGTTTCTAATTGTATATACAGGTACTGGAAAAGGATTTGGAAATATAATGTGGGTTATTTGTTTCCTTAGGAAGTACATATATCTGTTTTATTTGAGATGGTGTGAACCTAGCTAACCCTTTTGTTTCTTCGTATTTACTTATCTGGTGTATGTGTTGGTTCTTAACTTGAAAGTGCTTTTTGGTGAGAGTATTTTCTTCTCAATTGTTGATGAGCTAATTGTCCAGTTATCTATGTCGTAGACTGAAGTTTCAGGAAGAAGTATTAACCTATATGGTACGCTTACAGTTGAAGTAAGATATCCAAGATATGAGACTTTCATATGTGAATTGTTCGAATGATGGACGAAACACAGGGCAAGGAAGATGGAAAGAAATTTTTTCTAGAGGATGTGAAGTGATTATCCCTTATAGGGCAGTGTACCACCAAAGGTAAGCAGGGGAATATTATTTGATGGACTAAGTGTTGAATGAAGTTGTTAGTTGGTTCTAATTTAGTACTCCCTCCATCCCACTATTAGATGACCTAGTTCAAATTTGCACAATTCTTAAGGCAAGGAAAAAAGGGGAGTATTTTTTACAATTATACCCTTATGATAGTAATTTGTAAAATTTCGAAATGATTTATCTCTCAAACTATACCATGGATTTTCGTAAACTTCGTATCATTGAAAAGAATTTTAAAACACCTACGCAACGAATATAAACATGGATATCAAATTATACATATTTCTTATACTACCGATAATCAATCAAAAGGGTAATTTTAGAAATATCCTTTGTTTAATGAAATAGGTCAACTAATAGTGGGACAAAATGTTAAACTAAGTAGGTCATCTAATAGTGGGACGGATGGAGTATTATGGTTTAGTAATTCATTTCTTTGTGTATCTGAACTATGATTTGGTCTTTACCTTTTAAAGGAGAAAATACATCCTCTTATCTTAATTTCAAGTTATGAGTGTTTTGATGTTAATCTGCTGCAATTACTGTGGACATTTGTTTCTTCAGTTCTCTTATAGGCCGAAAAGGAAGGCTTATGCGCAGCAAATTATGCTTCCGATGCTAAGGATCTGGTGTTATTCCTTAGGTTCACAGGGCAACCTGGACTGTGCAATTCCAAATGAAAGTTGCAAACAATAAGGGTTATCAAAAGCATCAGGGTACGATCCAATTTAACTTATAGAAATAACTTCTTGAAATTTTAGCTGAATGGGTTGGATTATGATGGTTGTTAGCTGGTTGTGTTTCAGCTTAAAGGGGGACAAAGGATATGTGGGGTGATGCAGAGACATTGGCAATAATGCTAACTATCTCCGAAGTGTCGATCGTTGCCCTTTACTGGATGCTCCCAGAAGGAAGAGATCTCAGAAAGTGAAAGCTGATTCAAATATATGACATGGAATAATAAAGTCGATTGGTCAATTAAGTTGAACCATGTTAAATGCTTAATGTACTCTGGTTTTTCTTCATCTCAGATATAGAATGGACATGTTGGAATTTTCTGGTTGTACTCAAGGTTGTAATGACAAGGAAGTAGAAGAGTTGACTAGGATGAGGTAAGTTTAAGTTTTCTTTTTATTTTTGACAAAATTGTTAAATTATCACTGTTGTGAATATTGCAGTGAAGAGGCAGATTCAGAATATTTGGAAGGTATAAGATCCGCAAGCTCGGTGCCCAAGTTTGAAGATATATCTTGGCTAGATTTAATGGCATTAGCAATGTTTATAGTTTCTGATATGAGACCTAATTGTTGTAGGTCTCATCTCAGAAACTGTCAACATTGTTGATGCCATTAAATCTAGCCAAGTTAGTAATACTTCTAGGGATGTGTTGTATGTATGGAGAAAGAGTTTGGAAGCAACCGAGGGATTTTGCATGAATGTGGGTTTTTTGCTTCCTTTGTTGGATGAGCTTGTGAAAATGGCCTATGAATCAGAACAAGCAGTAGTTCTATTTGAATAAAAAAAGAAAAGAAAAAAAGAAGCAGATCTTCTGAAATGGGGAAGAGAAGCTATAGTTCACACTTTTGGTAAGAGTTAACTTACCTCCTTGGCAGAGCATCTTCCTCTTCCAAGAAGCAAGCCATCCTTTACAAATTTTTATTTCCTTTTCCCATTTAGAGGCAGAGTTAGTTTTATCCTCGAAAGGCATAGAGGGAAAAGAGGCAGGAATAAGGTACCACTAGAGCAGTCCATAATCTCAGTAATAGTGTAATACCCTAACTATCCAATACAACGGCTTTCTGTAAAGAGAATTTTAATATGCACTAGAACTAGGAAATGAATCAGAAACAAATGAATCACATGTACTTAGGTTGTTGGTATAGGTCCCTAGAGCAGGTTGGGTAACATAATCTCCTGTCTAGCCCACATTCCCTTGTTATATAAGTTGTGGACTGTAGTTAGTAATTTTTTTCTTCTTATGCCTCATCTCTTTTTCTTCTATTTGCGCGCTAGTTAACTGCAGTTATGACTTTGTTTGAAGCTCAAGGATAGAGTGAAGTAGATTACGCAAAGGTTTGCTGAGACACAAACTTGCAGGGTTTTGGCTACATTGCAAGCAATTATTCCTTTGTGGAGTATTGGTACGTTGAAGTTGATTCGCTGCGATTTAAGTGGGTAAGCGATATCGTTTTAATCTAAGTCTTGTGTTTAACCAATACCTTGCTTAGGTGCTTCCGGATGTCGTAAACTGATGCCATGTTTTCATTGTAGAAATTATTGACCTTGTCGAATAATCGTGCACAATAATATGAATAAGTTTCTCAATGGGTTTTTTCTTTCTTTTTTGTTCATTTTTGTAGCCAACTTACCAAGTGTTTCAACCCATTAATGGTGATCCATTTATCGGAAGTCTCGAGACACCGGTAACATCGAGTCCATTGATCTAAATGTATAAAAATTAAGTTTTTTTTTCACCTTGATGTTATATGTTGTTGAAATTGTAATTGATTTCAACTTTTAATATAAAGTTTTTTTAGTTTCATATTCATTCGTTTTCATTTCAATTTCTTAATTTTAATTTCTAGAATTCATCCGAATCAGATTCGGAGTTCAGCTGAATCAGCTTGGGAATTCAGTTGAATTTTATTTTTTTTATAATATAAAATTAACTGAACGACTAATTAACTATCGATTTTAGCGACAAAAGTACCGCTATTCAGTTGAACTTGAAACTGTCGTTCCAGAAAAAAGATACTGAACTACGGCACTTTCAGCTGCATTGCAATCCAAAAAAGTCGTTTAAGTCGTTAAAACGACACTACATGACTATCTTAAAACGATTTTTTTCCCATTAGTGTCCCATGTCACGATGCTTGGACAACCAGCAGTAAGGTCATCATCATTTCTAGTCATAACACAATTTCACATCACCTTGCTCTTCCGGGGTTTTGGCGGCCTTAAAGTATTCATCCATGTCCCACGTGAAATTCTCCAATGCCTTCGCATCTCTTGCGTCAGAAAACACCTTAGGTTCAGGGATTTTAATCTTGGTAAAGTATTCATTACTACTACCACCCGTAGTAACATGATCCGAACTCATCATACCCACCATTCTCCTTAAGACACCCAACTCATCAGTTGGCTCTTTCAAATAATCAGTAATAGTATACATGGTCTTAACAGTAGCGATTTAGCCTTCCAAATCAGCGTGCTTCTTAGTTGCATCTTGGCTTGCAAAAAGCATACCATCAACAAGTGTCCAATACTTGAATGCGAGTCATCACCGTAGCATCATAATTGGCATCATTAAGATGGCAGACCTCATCACCAATCCTGTCTTCCAAGTCCGTTGCCCTATCAGTTATTTTCCAAAATAAAATTTAATTAATAATGCAAGATGATAATATGTGGAATAACTAATGCAACACATAAAAACTACTCAAAAAATTAATGTTTCTCCTCAAACAATAAGAACAAAATTTCTATAAGGAGTTAACTAGTAAAAAGATCTTTTAAGAAAGCCTGCTCATTCCCGAACTCTTCATCATCAAGTTGTTGTTGTTATTCCTAAAGGAATGGAAACATATGACGATGGAGAAATTAAAGATGCTAAATGCAACTTTGGTAGATTAAATCCAGTTATCCATGCCATAAGCTAAGATCTTCAACATCATGTGCATACATGCATTATGTCAAAAGATGCATGAGATATCTTAAAAACCGTATTTGAAGGGAATTCTGAGATCTTTACCAGCACTTGTCAAACAACAGCCTAGCTAATAGATTCATTTGAGAAATTTAATCACAAATTTTCAAAAATTGTGAATGTTTGTTATTCACTATAGGTAAGACTATTCCCGAACGGGATATTGTGATAAAAGCGAGACTCAATCAAGAATTATTTTATATCAAAGAGATTATATCTCTTTATCAATACAATCAACAAATCAAACAGATAGATCTCTGCGAGCCTCATTGATATGAGAAATAACTTGGACGGTACCAAAGACCAATGCCCAAGTTTCAGTCAAGTTTTATCCAACAAACAAGGTTGGATTTATCAACTGATTGAACTACGCACAACTTGTGATATTTAATTTATTTAAAAATATAATGCGGAAAAGAAATAACATAGACACAAGAAATTTTGTTAACAAGGAAACCACAAATGCAGAAAAACCCCGGGATCTAGTCCAGATTTGAATACCACACTATATTAAGGCGCTACAGACTCTATCCTACTACAAATTAACTTCGGACTGGAATATAGTTGAGCCCTAACCAAGTCTCACACCGATTAAGGTACAGTCGCGTTCCTTCCGCCTCTAGAACCACGCCGGATTCTGCACACTTGATTCCCTTAGCTGATCTCACCCACAATTAAGGGTTGCTACGACCCAAAGTTCAAGACTTATAAACAAATATGTCTCACACATATATGTCTATTCTTTATTCTGTTTTTGTTCTGTCTTATGATAATATCAAGGTGAACATGAACCAACTAATAATCTGGTCTTATACTCCCGAAGAGAAGCCTAGAAAATATTAGTCACCTCACAATAACCAAACTGATAAACATAAAAAGTTATTGCGGAATCACAAGAGTCCGAGACAAAGAACTTTTGTGATTATTTTTTATCTTACCTATCTAGAGATAAATCTCAAGTAAATATTAGAGAAGATAAAACCCAATACGATAGAACAAGTAAGATCAGAATACGCAACTATAGAGAAAATAGTTGGATCTGGCTTCACGAATCCAAATGAAGTCTTCAAGTCGTTAACCTAATAATAGTTTTGGAAAAACCTAGGGTAAAGGAGAATCGACTCTAGTTTGCAACTAGGAACACATAAAATTGTAGGGATTAGGTTTCCCAGTTGCTAGAGTTCTCCTTTATATAGTCTTTCAAATCAGGGTTGCTTACAATCAAAGCTAAGAAATCTTAGTAACAAAGCATTCATTATTCACCTTTAGATGAGCTCCTGATTTAAGATTCAAGCTAAGTCTGCTTAGAGAAAAAGAAATCAATCTCCACCATTAGATGGTCTTACCTTATTAAACACAAATAAAATATACTTATATTTAGATATGGGTTATCGTACCTAAACGTGTATATTGAGTTGGCTTAATAACAGTTAACCGAAGTTGCCCATATGAATACTTTTGTCTTAGAAGTATTCATCTAACACTTCTAGATCAAATATGATGATCAATCAATCATGAAAGATAATCAAATAAATCTAATTGTGTTTCAAATAGAGTTGTTCAATTGTTCACTATCTCATAGAAAAATATATGAACAAATTGAATTGAAATCGATTTGATTTATAATCGTACAAAGTACTTATACAAGAATCAATTCATGAACATTAAGCCACGGTTTTCTAGGTGCATTCCTTAAATCATAAATGTTTTAGTTCATGAGTATGAGAATCATACATGACCGATTCTAGAACTTCACCGCTGTGTTCACAAACTTGGTATGGGAACAACAGCTCCGGACGTTGGCCTAAATAAGCCGTTCGCAAACTCGGTTCGCGAATAACCATTCCGGACCCAACTCAAGTAAACCCGTTCGCATACTAGGTACATAAACAAGAGTTCCGGACCTGAATCATCACAATACAGTTCCCATACATGGACATGGGTAATTGTTCTAAAATCTCATTTCAATCATTGAAACATCCTTAGAAGATGACATTGGTAGTATCACACGTACCATTAGCTTCAAGTATTTTTTTTAAGTGATCGAATGATCAATACGAAACTTCCCAAGCTAACATCAAATGACTGTCTCACACAAATCATATAAGATGTTCAAGGTAATTTTCACATGATCATCTTTTGACTTAAAATTTAGTATCCAACAAATAAATTGTTTCCAACTAAAATTGTCAAGAATATGATGAACATAGTTAAAACAAAAAGCTCCCAACACATATTTCGATAAATAGATAAGCGAGATAAACTCAGATCGAAATATCAAATGTGTATAATGTAAAAGTTTATATAGCTATACGACTTAGTCTCATTAGAAGATAAAATATAATTGACTTATGAGTGATAGATAAGTTTTAGTCTCCACATACCTTTTTTTTATGAAGTTCCTCCAAGCACCTCAGTAGATCTTCTTCTTCAATTGGTGAACACCGTGAAGTCTAAAGCTCAACTACACATTTTATCCTAATCCGAGACATAGATATAAGTAGATTAAAAATCAAGTATATAATTTTGATCAACTAAACTTGACAACAATCTTGAGAGATCAACACTTGCAAGTTCGACTGAGCAGTGCTCTAACAATCTCCTCATTTGTCAATTTTAGTGATAAAACTATCAATACATATGGATTACAAAATAAATAAACTTTGTATCTTCTCATCCATCATGCTTTATTTCCTTGGCTCTTCAACATTCCTTGAATTCTTTGTTATTCCAAGTATTCCAACGATTATGAACGTGTTCAACTCAACATCATTGTTATTGAAGATCCGTAGCCATAACAATAAGAAGAAAAAATGTTCTCAATCATTGTTATACAATGTCATAGTATTATTATAGATAATCAAAGTCCAATTGCATCACAACTTTGAAATGATACTATGGTGATATGTATCACCCCCCCCCCCCTAGTCAATACTTTATCTTACAATGAAAGCCACTCCTCCTTACATAATGATCCGTAAATCATATATATATAGTGTGAACTACCAAATAATTCTCCCCCTTTTTATCAATATAAATTGGTAAAGGTACGAAAACTACGGGATCATAATGAAATTTTCAAACAGATACTTCATGACTAAAAGAGAACATATCAACTTAGTTTTGATAATTTCACATAGTTGAAACTTAGTTTATTCATCAAGGAGTTTATGAAGATACAAGATAACTCCTATAATATTCCATAGCTGCACTCCCCACAAAGATATGGCAATTAAGCACAAGTTCAATTAAGAACTGTCCCCCATTTGATGTCATTCCCAAGAGAACACCATGAGCGATCTTACTTTTACATGAAAGAAAAATTTATTTAGACGTTAACAAACCACATGGATTTGTATCCATTAAACTCGAATAAATTAACCACAAGGAGACCTTACTGATTAATTTATTCGGAAAACACTCGACATAAGAAAACTTACGGAGTCATATAATACTTCAATATAAAAGTGGATCATGGAAAGATCAATACTGCGGAATATTTCAAAAGTTCACTCTATCTTTCATCAATATTTGCATAAAGACACAATATATTTAACTTTTGAACATATATGAGATAAGCACAGTTCATGAACGTAAACACATATATCTCATAAGCAATTGCAATATATGAAATCAAAAAGATTAAATATTGCAAAAATCATCTTCCAAATAACTTTAGAATTTAAATAAATAAATCTTAAAACATTGCAAGATGAAAACCGTTGAAATAGCTACGTGTAATTGTTAGAGCACTGCTCAGTCAAACTCGCAAGCGTTGCTATCTCAAGCTTGTTTGTCAAGTTTAGTTGCCAAAACTATAAGTCTTGATTTCTAGTCTACTTATAGCTAAGTCTTGGACTAGGATAAAAAAGTGTAGTTAAGCTCTAGACTCCACAACGTTCATCATGCAAAGACGAAGAACTACTTAAAGAACTGGTGGATCTTCATCGACTAAAAGGTATGTGGAGACTTGAACTTATCTATCACTCAAAATTTTATCTACTCTATCTCCTATCTTGAGACAAAAGTCATATTGCTATATAGACTTCGATTATACACATTTTCTATTTCGAGCTGAGTGTATCTCGCTTATCTATTTTTCGAAATATGTATTGGTAAGCTTTCGCTTTGGACAAGTTTATCTTTACAAGTGACGAAAGTCATGTTGATTATTTCAATATCTTGAAAATCGCTTTGATGAAAAATAGTGTGTGAATAACCTCTATTTAACATCCTCTAAGAATGTTTCAATGATTGAAATGAGAGTTTAGAATATATAACCTTGAATGGATATAAACATTGTATGTGAACTCATACGTGTGTAAGTTCAAAATCCTTGAACTAAAGTATGCGTACTTTGCTACTCAGGATAACCAGAACTAAAGTCCGCGTACCTGTACTATCGGAAGTTCACATCCCGTGAGTTTCTGCTGGAGTTTGTAAACTGAAAACAAACACAAACCGGGTACTTAAGTATGCGTACCGGTATGCATACTTGAGTAGGTTATTTTCTAGAAACGGTTTATTCATGAACTAAGACATATATAAACTAAGGAATGCATTCATGAATCAATTCGAGTGAATCAAAATTGTTTTTGCTTTGATTGTGTGACTGACCGGAAAATTTACGCCTGGATCGCCTGAGCGCGCATGCCATAACTCCCCCGGTGTGCCATGATGATGCTACGATCCGGGCCTTAAATCTAGGCAAACACACGTCCATTTTCCCTTGCAAACATGCTCATGGAGCATGATGCAGCTAACTTAGCTTCCACACCATTCCAACTTACCCTTGTTCCGCAAAGGGTTTATTAAGAAAGCAAAAACTTTCTTAAAACGGCTAAAACGTCATTTTGAGTCCCTAAACAATGGAATTTGGATAAATTTTGGTGACCATGTAGATCTATTGATCAACATGTCTTGATATTTGGGTCGTTTCTCATCAAAATGGAATCCTCTTGAGATAAATTACGACACTCGGGTTTTAAGCCTATGTCGAACGCCTTGATATGAAGTATGAGCATCCCATGAATGGAATGCAACTAGCCTCATCAAGTATGGACACAATCATCTCTTTCTTCGAGCTACCGAGCCAGATGATATGAGAGGCCAAAGTACCTCAATCATCTCTAAATTAGATGATATGAGCGAAAACGTGCTGGACCGGAAATGTTGCAACTCATTGAGGCTGCCTACGTACCCTTCCCTACTCTAAAGGAATCAAGCATAGACCGTAGTTCATCCTTGAAGGGACAAGAAACTTAATCCAACTCGTTTTCAGGGCCGTGGCCAAGCAATAATGGTAATAGGCCGTTCCGTCATAATGCATAGTGAATATGCATTATCGGGTCCGCGACATGGCATAGTGATGCCTAAGCATCAAATGCCCTCTCTCAAGGCTACGCAACTATGAATGATCCTTAGGCGTCATTTATACTCTTTTGGCTAAGCTATGAAGCTTATTTGGTACATAGTTCGCATATGCACCTTTAACCAAGTACCCCTCCCTATATATGTTAATTTGACATTCTTGCAACTTGAATTGGGGGAACAAAAATCTTTCATCAACTCCCCACTTTTACTATTCATGGTTGTTGCCATATATTTCTAAATAACCGTCCAAGATGATTGTTCACTACCAATACCAACTCCAATGTTCAGCCATGTTGGTTGTACACTTCCAACCCGATGTCCATCCATGTTGTCTGTACAATTCTAAGGCCAGCCTGCTCTGGCCTGTTGCACCACACTGTGGTGCGATACTGTCCGTAGGCCAATGACCTGCGTATTACGCCATTTTGGCGTTACTTTGTTCTAAGCCATCCTCCCCACTAGCCCAATGCATCCTTTGATGCGAGATTGGATTTTGGACAATATATCTTACAACTTACACCCTCCTGGTGCCATATTGGACTTGACCAATATGCCCGTGTAATATGCCATTTTTTGGCAGCGTATTGGCCTAGGCCAATCTTCCTTTTTCTACACAACGGAGCTTGAGATGAAGCTTAATCTCAGGCCATGGCGTATCTTTCAGCATGCACCATGCTAAAAAATGGGGTGTTACAGATTGTGTCTTATATACTTCTATGAGATCTAAGAAATAGAACAACTCTCTAACTAGTTCTTTTGAGTCATTTGAACTAGTTATGGTGAAGATGAATAAGGTTGATATGAAAGTGCTCATATGGCTAACCATTTGGTTAATTACTGTTGAAACAACTAGGTGTACACGTATAGGTACGATTACACAAACCTAAATTAACGTGCATTTTATTTGTGTATAACAAGATAAGTTCGATCTAACGGTTGAAAGATATTAGCTTGATTCTAATCAGGTTTTCATCTAACGGTGAATATTTAATGCTTTGTTACCAAGGTAACTTAGATTGCTAACCCTGATTTGGAGACTATATAAAGGAAAATTTTAGCAACTTGGAAAGCTAATCCACATACCTCCTATGTGATACTAGTTGTATAAGCTAGAGTCGATTCTCCTTTAACTTTAGGTTTCTACCGATACCCTGTAGGTTAACGACTTGAAGACTTCATTGGGATTGTGAAGCCAAACCAAACTATTTTCTATGTAGTTGCATGATATGATCTTGCAGTTTCAATCGTATTGAGTACAATTGTAAAATTGGCTCGAGATTAATTTCTCCGATAGGCAAGATAGAAAAGTAGTCACAAACATCTTTCGTCTCATCGTTTGTGATTCTACAATATCTTGTTTCGCTATTCGATTAAGATTATTATGAGGTGATTGATATTTCTAGGATGTTCTTTGGGAATATAAGTCAAGTATATCAATTGGTTTCTGTTCACCTTGATTTATCAAAAGAAAAAACAAAACTCGTAGGTATTTCTGTGGGAGACAGATTTATCTATTCCTGTAGGCTTTTCTATGTGATACAAATTTGTTTATTATAGTCTTTGACTTTGGGTCGTAACAATTATTAGTTGTGGGTGAGATCATCTAATTAAGGGAATCAAGTGCATAGTATCCTGCTGGGATCAGAGACGTAAGGAGTTCAACCGTACCTTGGATAAATGTGAGATTGATTGGGGTTCAACTACATTCCAGGACGAAGTTAGATTGTAGTATGCTAGTGTCTGTAGCGACTTAATACAATGTGTGTTCAAAACTTTTGGTATCTGTGTTATTTCTTTTCCGCATTATATTTTGTTATATAATTAAAATATCACAGGTTGTGCATTGAATCAATTAATTGGTAAATCCAACCTTTGGTTGTTGATTGAAATTGATTGATCCTTTAACATTGGTCTTTGGTACCGTTCAAGTTAATTTCTCTTGTATTCAATTAAATTCACATATTTCTATTTGCTTGAGTAAGTATTGAATCGAGAAATTGAGATATAACTCTTTGATATACTTTTATTAAGATTGAGTCCGACTGTCTAGTTGTTTCTCTTAAAAGTGTATTGGATTTAGTCCATACAGATTGCAAAGCGAAATATTGGGTGAAGTTGTTGTACCCCCACTTTTTCAGTAATCACAAAAATTGCTATTCCAAACCCTAATTCTCCTTCTTAAACATAAGAATAAATTCTCAAAAAAAAAGTTTCCTGGAAAAATAAAAACCTACAACCATACTGAAACACTTAGACATAGTCACCAATTAGAGATCAAACAATAACAAGATCATCAGTCGCTTTCTTCAGTTCAGTCTTCAGAAAAACAAGATTCTTTGTTGTGATTGCAAGTTGTTCACGTACAACTCCAAAATCCCGGAGAAGAATTCTAACTAAATCAGATAACACCTGAACGAGTTTATTGTCTTCATGATCTCATGCAAAGTAACAGGTTATGGTGAGAGGATTTTCATGAAACTCAATAACCTTGCCATCTTCCATTTTGTCTTTCTTTTTGCTTCTATTCATCGTGCAATTCATGATATCCCATGAGGGTTTCAGAGCGTATATATATCTAAGGAATCAAGAATTCAGTCTTACATATCTATATGTTTTTCCTATGAATAAAAACCCTAGGGTCACATATAGTTTTTTCCAAACACGTTGGTGTTGGGACCATACGTCCGACCATGAACCTAAACCACGGGTCGTTCGTGGTCATGAATAAGAATATTCAGAACCAAAGAAACAATTGAGCCTAAACTAGAAACAAGTTTTGAACCGAACATCAAAGACAAGTTTAAGACTTTAGGCAAAACATCTTAGATCAAAAAATAAATTTAGAGCACAAGAGATTTATTGAAAACAACAAATCAACTGCCTGTTTGAAGGAAGAACTTATTGTGGTTCTTTATTGCTTGCAACAAAGAGAATTATTTTTAAAAAGTTATTGATCATTCATATTAAAAAATGCAAATATTAAATGGAGCAAGGCTCGATAGTAAGATGATCATTTTAATTTTACACAACCGAAAAAATAACCCAAGTACAACAAAGACCACTTTGTCAAGAAGAAGATGTCTTCTTGAAAATCTTATGCATCCTCATATGGTATAAATGGAGGAGGCACAAACAAAAGTAATCAAGTTATAACATGATGAGAGTTTTTGCTCATCAAAGGAGTTGACTTTCTCTCCCTTTCTTTCTTGAAAAACATCAGAAGAAGCAATAAAGTTAGTCTCAAGAGAATTAACAGGAGAAGGACAAGAAATACTTGATGTTGCTTCCTTCTTTTCCTTCTTAATGCTACGAATGAGTCTATCGATACTGATCTTAAGTTCCGAAACATGATTATTGATATGAATGTATCCAGGAATGGTTGAGCCTTTCGATCCAAAACTTTCTTCAACCATAGATGAAGAGTTTGTTGTAGTACCATCTTTCTTCTTATTGGAACACGAAGGCATACATCTATCCTTATAATATTATCCCTTTAAAAATTGTTACAATTGTGAAAAGGTTTTGTATTACCCTTGTAGACAAAGTTTGGCTCATCACAACACTTTATTTGTATAAAGGTTGGACAATTAAAACCGGTAATATGAGACACATGTTTGATAACTTCTTTACACATCCAAAAAAGAATGTTACGAAGTTTTTCATTCGTAGGCGAAAATGACATCTCCTTTCAAGATGACCTTTGTTTCCACAGTAATGACAACTGACTGGAATACTACTACCTGATCTCATATGAGATGTTTTTGGAGGTTGATGAACCTTCTTCTCTGGTACTCCAGCTGTTGGAGGTAGATCATCACTTTTGTTATCAGTTATAATCTTCTGTTGGAAATTGCTATTAGCATGAACAACACTAATTTCACTAATACTTGGAGCATCTATTCCTTTATATCTCAAACCTCGTGTGTCACGATGTTTTTTACATGCTCCTAGCATAGTGAGTTTGGTTGAGCTAGAGCTAAACTTTGCAAGTATTCTTCCAACAATTTGACCTTATCGTGAGCAGTAATTAGGTCAGCTTCTTCTTTTTTTTTTCTCGAGAGAGAAAAACATTTTTTATGTCGCTGAAATGACTTTGTTGAGAGTCACACATTGCTTTATATTCTGCAAGTTTTTCTTTCAACACAAAGAGATTTCGTCGAAGATTTTCACATTCAGAATTTTTTGAATGCACATCTTCTTCACGATCTATAAGAAGGGATTGCAGCAGATTATATCCACAATCATAACCTTTAAAGATTTTTCTTATTTTCTTGACAAAGAGGAGTCAAAAACTCAATCAAACAAGACGTTGACTTCTTTTTATTTATGAGATGGTCAAAAAGCTTGATATATTGCAAGAATTCCACATCAACATCTTTTCAATATCTGAATCACTTTTATATGAAAGTTCATCCAACTATTCATCCAAGCATGTTTCCCAGTTATACACAGTTTTAGGCAATGATAAAGATGTGAGAGAGTCCTAAAGAGAATCCAAGCTTTAAACTCAACTCGAAATATCAAATGTGTATAATGTAAAAGTCTATATAACAATACGACTTAGTCTCATTAGAAGTTAGAATATAATATACTTCTGAGTGATAGATAAGTTTTAGTCTCCATATACCTTTTGTTGATGAAGTTCCTCCAAGCTCCTCAGTAGATCTTCTTCTTCAACTTGTAAACGATGTGAAGTCTAAAGATCAACTACACATTCTATCCTAATCTGAGACATGGCTATAAGTAGACTAGACCAGTCCATAATTGAATACTCTCATAATTAAGCCGATATACAAAATCTAAACCAACTTCGTATAGTTGAGACCAAGCAACTAACCCTAGTTCACTTAGTTTCCTCAGTATCCCTGTGCTTCCGACTTCGATGAGTGAACGCACTGGAATAATTCATTTGGATCGTATTCCAAACAGTAAAGGAACAACAAATATGTTTGGTAACAACTCTATTGATTCTTTAAGATAAGATATCTCGAGTCATATGCAAAGGATCTTCTGTTTAAGCTAATAAATTCCTTTGCCTGGTTAGATCAATCCAATATCTATTACCTAAGTAATAAGATTCGGATTTGTAACAATCAAAATAGATCTTGAAAGAACAATTTTGTGTTACCGATCTCACGCAACTAATCAATCGAATAAATATGATTCTGGTTGGATCCCAGCCGATCAAGGTTTGTGCACCACAAAGGATATGTGAAACCAATAAGAAATCTTCTTCATCTTCTTTAATCTTCAATTAAACCTGCAGAACACCACTTGAATCTCTTGTAACCAATCACGCACAGAACATAGTCTATTAACAATGGATTATCACAAGATGTATGTAGATATACAAACAATTCTAAAGATCCCGTCGATACTTCGATCTAATTTGAGTGAATCTTATATCAGAAGAGAAGATTCTCAAGAATAAACAAACTAGGTACAATCAAAGTTTCAACAACCATTAGTCAATCAAATCAATCAAAAACTAATAACATTGTAATTATCTAGTTTCCTACCAACGGTACTCGTAGAGCTTCTTGATCCCACAAAAGTCTTTAAAAGAGCGGTCGTAAGAGATTTCACCTTATTCGGGTGCTTTCCTTTCCGATTAGATGGCTCCAACAGAAAAAAATAAAAAGATGAAGTTTTCCTGGCTCTTTAGATAGTTTGGTAGAAATGCAAACTTAGGTATTTATATACCAAGGATGTCTGGACACCAAGGAATTTCCAAAACCGAAAGTATTCTAAAGATATGCAATAAATGCCCATTCGATTTTCATAATCGCACTACAAGAAAACTTGGCATTAGCGACTAATTTCTTACCAACTGTAGTTGGTGGAAATCTTCAGTGACAACTTTTGGTAACCAAAAACAGATCCAGCTGGAAGATATCTCTAACAACCAGTTTTCTAGCAATGACGGTTGGTTGAACTCTTTAGAAACGATAACTTAACAACCGAAATATTATATTTGTTGTTATTATCCTCCAGACACCATGGTTGGGTAACCAAAATGTACCATAGAGGGTATACATTTTTTTTCACTTGTCTTACCCACTGGAAAACCCTGTCGGTAGAAACCTAATCCAACCATCATATTGCAGGCGTTGCTAGTATATTTCGACAACTGTTTTCTGGCAACTAAAAAGTATAATAGAAGTAATATATTTTTAGCAAGTACAGTTAGCCACCAGAATTATCTGTCTGTGGACACCTTTACCAAATGTAAAAGTAAGTACATGGTTATTAAACATTGATGAATAACGGGTGAAATTGAATGAGGTTGATAAAACCAATGACATCGAGTGAAATTAATACTAGCCTAGAATCTAGATTCATATAAATCAAGATATGAATTGTCCTAAATTTGGTTTAATCCATATGACCGTTATTATCCACCGTTCAAAATTCTATACGAAACCCCTAAGTTTCCTTTTCAACTTCATTTTTCCATTTTCTCTCTTCCTCACTGAATCCCTCTCTCTATCTCGCTCTTTGCAAAGGATCAATCACTGAATCACTCTTTTTATCTCACTATTTTTATACAACAAGGTGGTTATCTCTTCGAGTTTGCTTATTTCTTTTATTTTTTCTGGTTTCATACATCTGCTGGAAATCTTAATATTTTCTATTGTTTTTATCTTGATTCGATCTCCATCCAAGATGAGTATTTTTTTCATTTTCTGTTTAGATCTCATCTGCGTTTCTTATATTTATGTCTTAATATAAGAAATCTGATATTTTTTTGGATGACTGCAACAGGACATTGAAGAGAGGAGAAAGTTGTGAACTCTAAATCTATTATCATCGGACTTATAAATTGTATCTAGTCGTAAGTCAATAATTATTGAATTCATTTCTCATTCTTATAATCTGATTTATACTTATATATTGCATTTTATGCATAATCGAAGGTCGATAACAACAACAAAATTTCTTCGGATTTTTTTCGTATCGAAGATTGATAATAAAACCGAATGCGCACGTTCATTTTACCCACACATTCTTCTCAATCCGTTTAAGGCTCCCAAACTAAATCTTCACCATCTAATGGTTTCCTAATCCGTATGACTCCTTTTCCACCGTTCAATTTTTTTTACAAGGCCTTTGGTTTTTTTCTCCTCTCTTTCCTCCTTCCCTATCCGAAAACACATGATAAAGGTAAGAAGAGAGAGAAAATTCATAAACTTAACCTTATATTATCTCTATCTCCTCGCCTAGGCTCACTCACCCTCCCTTTCTCCTCTGCAGAAACCTAAACCAGATCTATAACTTCATTTCTCATCATGGAATTAAACCATGCCAAGATTTCTTTGTAAGTGTAACAAATATCTTCTTGATTTCATTCTTTTTATGTTTGATTTAATTTTTTTTAATTTTTTTTTGGAAAGCAGCGGGGATTTAGATTTCGATTCTGTTTTGATTGAATCTGATTGCGTATTTGTTAGGTCAAGAAGAAAATGATAACATTACCAGGGTCTTTTGATTTGGGAGATTGTGAGGAGGAACAATACTTTCCTCGGTTTTGACATCTGAGCCAGATACGAAAATGGTAAATCTTCAATTTTTCTTCTTTTACGTTTTGCTTTTGTCACTTTATCGGTGCCTTATAGTTCTCCTTTACCGATTCACTGATTTGATTTTGATTTTTGTATTTTACAGCCTTCCATATGTCATTCATGGTTGAGAAGAAGCTCGATAAAAAGATGAGACTAAGCAGATCCATCCCTAACTGGATCTGTATGAAACTGATAACACCATCAGGTCTGTGTTATTTTTTCAGTTTAATCTCATCTTTTAGTCAGATCTGTTCTTTTTTATACTTTTTTCCCCTTAATTTTCAATTTTGCATTAATTTTCTTTTGTTTGTTTTTAGGCTTTTGCATTTAGAATTAGACCTTCTCGTTTGCGATTTGGCTTTGATTTTCAAAGTTTCAAGAATTTCCTAGTTTTCAATTCCTATTAGTGAGACCTTCAAAATTCAGAAGCTTAGATTTCGGCGAAAGGAATGGTTACTTGAAAGGTGTAGTCACTGAAATCATTCATGATCCAGGACGTGGTGCACCATTCAGGTACAAGCATCAGAAGGAGTTGTTCGTTGTAGCTGAGGATGTTTTTCCATTAAGATCAATTCCTGAAGGAGTTGTTGTGTGGCGTTGAACACAAAGTTGGTGAAAAATACCAACTTTATGTTCAGCGTTGATCCTTCCACTTGTGTTAATGGTTGGCACTTATTTTCCTATATTACTTTAGATTTGTGTTAACTCATCTATATATTTTGATTAAGATTTAGTGACGTTCCTAAATTAATTGGTATTGAAACTCTTTGTAACTGTTTCTAACGCTATTTACTGGTTAACCCTAGAAAATATTTATTGTGAATTTCGGATGATGTAAGATGATTTGATTGTCACCGTGTATCTTGTAGAAGGGTCCTTCCATTTCTAGATTTAAATATTTGGTTGTTGTGTATCAGGGAGCAAAGATTTTATACAAGAGGCATATACGCCCATTTCTATTGTGCATCATATGCAATCTGGATACCAAATACCTTTACCCTACCCGTAGGGTGTCGATATAGAATCATCACCAGAGTTTCTGTTCGAGTGTTTGAAATAATCCATTCTTAATTGCATTGACGTCTACCTATATCTCATGGTGACTAGTGTCACTGCAGGCAAGGGGTATCCTAAGCATGCTGCTATGTTTACATTTTAGAAGTATCATACTGAATAAGAGATTAGTTTTCAGGTACTTTAAGTGGCACCTTTCTCCAATTCTTTAATTCAGATATTTCCTCAACTATACATCTTAAATGATTTGGTCATGATGGGAAAATTGTCAGTGCAACCCATCTTGGATATATTGGTGGGAAGGGAACCCGACCTCTGGACTTGGTTGTTTAATGTATCCCTCAGTTATTCGATTTGTTAGGTATTCTCGCAATAATATGGTCATATTTTACAGGCTATGAATTTTAGTTTTTTTTTTCCTTTGAAACTTTATCGGGTCTGAATCTTGATGAACATGTCCCATCCTTGTAGTCACTACATGACTGGTACTGTACCTAATTTGGTGTACTTCCATATAATGATTGTAATTGTATACATAATAACTTTTATTAACATCATGAGCCATACGTGAAATTCCAGAGTTTTTTCCTTTTTAATGATTTCTCAATACATGCCAAGTTTGCCAACTCTCACCAGGGAGAAATTCTGTTTGCAAGGTTAGTGGTCATGAATATTCTGGCATCAGGTATGTAGCATTATCATCCTTTATGCTGAGGTGCTGTCAGTTTTAGCTTCTGCTTTCAAAATTGTTTTCTTTTGAGAGGCTGGAACTGAAGGAATTTTTTTATATATGTGGAATCAGCAAACCAGATGATACATGGAATCCTTCATCCAACTAGCCCAATACAAGGGCAGAAGGCTGTAGGATACGCCCCTGCAGCACCAGCATCCCCAATAGAAAACCATGATTCAGCCGAGTCAAGAGGCTGATAAAGAATGAAATGTGCAGACTCCTCTAGACTCCGAAATAACGGATGGTTTTTCTTTCTCTTCTTCTCTAGTCAAATTTCTATTACATTTTGCCTCATTACAGTTCAGTAAGATTTTCTTGGTTCCAACTAGTTAAAAGAAAGATGTAAATGCTCTCATGAATTAGGTTTTAAATTGTGATTCTGGTTAAAATTTTGTCAACAAAGAAATAAACAAGTCATGTAAATAATTAACTAAAACAAACAATGTTCTTATGGTGCCAGGATGATATTGTTAGTAAATAATTTGTTGCTTTCCTTGGTGACATGATCAGTGCTAAATTTGAGATTATAAACAAACTCTTAACTTATCAGATGCCAACAAAATCAGCTTTCTGAACGAGAACACAAAAGAGGCCAACAAAGTCGGCACTCCAAAAGTTGGGAGTTTTATAATTTGTGATGCAGATAAATGAAGGTTCCTAGTGTTTGCAACTGCAGTAACCAAGTAATTAATTGAAAGAGTGGATAAGAACCTATGCATCATTCAAACCTGAGAACAACTACAACATTGCTGGCTTCATGTGTAAGTTCTGTATGTATTTATAATTGATTTGAGATATTTGAGAAGCACCATATTTTCAATTTAGAGATGATCATGATGCTTTTCCTTAATTCTTTTTCTGTGTTTCATGTTTATATGGAGTTTTAGATTCTGGGTTTTTGTGTTTTTGTTTAATTGGAATATAAAAATACGGGAATATATGATTTTTGCTTATGTGTATTGCTGATTTGGGGTTCAATTGTTTATTGAATTGCAGGCTTCTTATTAAATCTTTATATGTTTTGTCGAATGTGTTTAATCTATAATTATAGATGTTTTTGAATCTTTTCGTATATTTCAAAAAGTAAAGATCTTTTTTCCCTTATGGTTTGTCATTTTTGTTTGTGTGCAAAAGTACTTTACTTGTAATGACTTGTTTCTCAATTTGGTCTTTGATTAGGAACTTTACGTCAATGTGCAGTGATGGAGGGTATTTTAAAGCAATTCAGAACTTTCCAACCAAAGATCCTAACAGTCCTTCAACAAGGAGGCTCGGAATAACCTTGATAAACTTGGTTGCTTGTTTTGATTTCGGTAAGGTTGGACATTGTTACATATTCTTTACTCTTGCTTGTGTAAGTTTTCCCAGAAACTAACTACATTGATTCTTGTTTGCAGGAAGTAGTGGATACTGTTAATTGTAAGAGCCACTTTGGTTGGAAGGAATGATAACAAGTAAGTCTATGATTACTCACTTTGGCTACAATGAGTTCTATGGGGGGGAGTTGTTTTATGGTTTGATTGCTTGGCCTGCTATAGAATTAGTTTTGGTACTACTGAAGTATATATGCCTGAATTGATACTTATTTTGCTTAAATTGTTATATGTATGGCTATATTGCTTGTGTTTTTATAATGGCTTAAGTTTTTCGTTTTTTGATGATTTGTGAAGAACAATCATGCCCCCATTGGAGTTTTGGTCTGCATTCGCCACTGGCTCTATGTTAAATGAATAGATTATGGGAAAAATAGGTTGCGAAGTGATTTTCTCTTCACTGTGAAGATGGGAGTGTCCACCAATCAACACCTAAGTCCTAAGGTTTGCTTCTTGTGTTTTATTCATAATGAAATTATGTTGCCTTACACTCTATGCAGCTAGAGTATATATTGTATTACTTAATCTTGTTTATTGAAGGTCTAAAGGTTAATTGATAACTAAAGGTTCATATCTAGTTTCACAATGAGAATATTTAATGGACTTCTTTATATCTTGTTTGAATTTTAATTTGAGTTATGTGCTACTGGATCCAATAAATTTCGTTTGTAGCATCCATTCATTTTATTAAACTCATAGAGGAAGTTGTTAATGTGAGTAAGTAATACTTAACGGGATTCAAGGAGGGGATGTTGTTGTGTCACTTGCTCTATCGAGTATAAGTTAAGGACATCACTGCCTCAAATAGGGGGGCTTCAGGATTGTTCTGTGTAGAGCTGGTGTTGGCTGATGCTCTCACGAGGGAGCACACAGCTTGACAGGGAGATGAGCGGAACGAAAAGAAAATAAGGTAGTTTATGTTTTGCTTAAACTTAGTAATTACATTGAATGTTAAAGGGGTGGAAAGGATTTTATCAATTATTACGTAGAATCCTCCAGCCACAAAAGCAACCAATGATTACGTATTTTTCGTTTTGTGTATGTCAACTATTGTGATTTTTATCAATTATTAGAAATTAGTTGTTGTTTTATATAAGTTCGTGTTATTATTCTTGATAAAATTTCTACATTATATAAATAAAGAAATGCTGATACACAGTTAATTCCTTGGTTGCAGAATCTTTCTGTTCCTGCACACTGTCCAATAACAGAGATTCTGGAAAAGGAGGAGGTTAAGTTCTTTGCCTTGCATAAGCGAAACTTTCAGTTGTCTTTTACAGACTATTCCGTGAACCCTCAGTTTCAAAGGTGTGAATAATTGCAACGTATCTCATCAGGAATTGGTCAACATAGGATTATGTCCATAGGAGATGCGTATCATTTAAAATTGCGTATGACAGAAGAAAATTATGACAACTTTTATCACTTCGTTATTATGGTTAGAACTTAAATGACATTATGGAATGTTGAAAATTTATATTTTTCTTCCAGTGCCTTACTGTTAGCTTGTTGAACCACTGACAGGAGAAGGCCACAACATTTGCATATGGAAAATCCCCTTCCACACTGAGTGTTAAGTTACGACATTTAATACCATAACTTTTTCCTCCCACAAGAGACCATAACTTTTTAAGCCCAAAAATTGTTCCTAAAAAAAAAAGAAGGCTATTATTGGGGCGTCACATTCTATTAGAAGGGCGTCACCTAATAGGACAAAAACGGGTCATCCATAAGTAATTTCAAAAACCCCTTATCTCAAATAATTTTGTAATGACCAAACCACCCTTATTTAGTTAATTTTAATTTGATTTAATTAAATAATAATTAAATTAATGAATTTTGTTATATAGTTGGTGAATTCTGGGATAAATTTTTTGTGGGAAGAAAAAACTATAGAAAAAATTAAAAATAATTTTTTTTGAGATTTCTTTCAAAATTTAGATTTTGATTCACTCAACCAAAATGAATCAAAGTGAAGAACTAATGGTTTAAAATCAACAGGTATGCCTCTAAACTATCTCCCATGAGTTCAATTTCACACAAAATTAGCTAAAGTACGTTAAAAAATCACATTTTCCCCTTACTGCTCCTGTTACGGTTGGGTTGACGCTTCATTCCCAACCGTAATCTTTACTTACGGTTAGGTTTAGATGAACTCCAAACCGTAACTGGTTTTCAATATGACAAAAGACATATTACGGTTGGGAAGATGTCATGCCAAATCCAACCGTAATTAATTTTTACGGTTGGAACTAATCCAAACCTGGACATAAAACTACATGCAAATCAAAATTTAAGGTTGGAATTAATCCAAATCTGGACGTAAGTTCTTCATAAACTAAAGTTACGGCTAGAAAAGCACTACCGAACCTATACGTAACACTAGCAGAAACTTGTTTACGGTTGGAATTAATCCAAACCTGGCCGTAAGTTTAAATAAAGAAAAATGTTTAAATCCATCCCTTGTTTTAAAAAGTTAGAGCTTAATTTTTTTTAGAAGCGTCAATCCTAGCTTCTTTTCTTTTTCTTCTATATCTTAATCTTTCCCATTAATATTGTATGAAGAGTATGACCAAATCCATCAAATGGTTCTTTTAGAAATTAATGCCTAATTGGTTTTTCCTCTTCCTATATCTTCATTTTACGGTTAGCTTTATAAGATGTCAACCGTAAATTCATTTGTTACGGTTAGGTTTGGTTAAACCAAACCGTAAAATCACATTCAATTTTATTTTATTTTGGATTTACGGTTGGGAGTTCTTAGTTTCCCAACCGTAACAGATGCAGATAATAAATTTACGGTTAACAAATTAATAATACCTGACCGTAATGATCTTACAAAGTTTTTTTTTTTTTTTGATCAGATGATCTTGTTATCGAGGAGTTTGAAATTTTGATTCTACAGTTGCTTCAATCGGTTGAGATTAGGTTTTAAAGTTTTTATTTTAGTTAAAGGGTAATCTAGACATTTTGTTTTTGTGTTAAGATATCCCATAACTATTTTTTTGGACATTACGAATCCAAGTGAAGCCCCTCTATTAGATTGTGACGCTCCAATAATAGCCTTCAAAAAAAAATGGGGAAACCTGTCGCTGACTATATCGTAAATACTCTGTGCTATGCTCATTCATACATAAATGCAATGCGGCAAATGTCTATTTCATTGGGTTCTGTTTCGTTGGAGTAATATTTAAGAAACTCGTTTTCGAAGAACTTTCTTCATTGGCAAAATGTCAGGCGGTATGGACAAATCACATCAAATTTAACTAAGTTGTGACGCTAACGAAATAAACCATCACGTGACTTACGTTCCCTTTAATCTCTTCTTGCTTCTCTTTGTAACGTAATGACATCATATCAAAACACAAATTAGTCTTCTATTTCGGTGCCAAACAATGAAGATATCGGAGCACTTGAGTATAGCAAAAGAAGAAGAAAGGATCCGGGAGCTTGTTACACAGAGGAATAGGATGGCTTGTGATTAATTTGATACTAGGGAGTGCAAAAGGCGACCAATAATGCCATTACTGACAGGGAGCAATGTGTCAAGTCGTTGGCGTGCCGGCATGTTTCACCATTGTAATTAATGGGAGACGACGATAAGACGCAAAATAACTATAGCTTGGAATTGACTATGACAATTCACCGCTCATTTCTTTATCAATCCATTGACCCTAAAGTTTTTGACAAGCACATCCCATCTAAGGTGTGTGTTGATTGATATCTTCCCTTTAAAGGCCTAGACAAATAAAGCTTTCACATTAAACGGTGATGAAACCCTCGCTTCCTATTAGCCTAGAAAAGCCTTTTCTAATGCGGAAGCTATGGTGATGACACTTGGCATAACTCTATTGGTTGTAATAATTAATATTTGACTACAATTTGGATACATCAAATACTTAACTGTCCGTTATTAACGGTGTTAAAAAAAGAAGGTAGACAATACTTATGTTAGATTTTAAACTTGAATTATTTAGTTACACCGTGTTTACACCTATATTTAATTGTACTTTAGTAAGGGTGGACAAAACACATGTCCAAACCGTTAGAGAAAAAAAAAGTTAAATTCTTGAAAAGGAGTTTCCGTTAAAAAGAAAATCCTAACACACCAAAAAAAAAGGAAACCGTTAAAGAAAAAAAAAAAAAACTTTACTCTTGAAAAGGAATTCCTGTATAAAAGGAAATCCTTAACACACCAAAAAAAAGGAAACAGGTTATATATATATATATATAAAAACGTGAAAAAAATAAAACTTGAAACTCTTAAAAGGAATTCATGTAAAACTGGTTGAAATCGAGTTCGCTCCCAAAAAAGAATTTCTTTACATATATATATATATATGCGATATTCTGACACGATTCTGCATTCTTCGCCGAATTACAAGGGGGTTATTTCTATTTCCAATTCGCAAGCTATACGTCAATTAGTTGCAAAACCCAACACATGTTTAAAGTTCCGAGGAAGTTGATAGAAACTATGATATAGTTTATGCCTTCACATTGCTTTCACCTTGCTGTTATGATTTGCAGGTTAAGATTCTAATGACCTAGCGAGATATGATTAATTTCCTCTTTGCTGCAGTTTTACCGTAAGAGATACGTAGTTATATTGTAAGAGATACGACTTGGAACAAGTTAGAACTCCAGCTTGCAACTAACAATTCAGGTATATCGGACAACTGGTTTGCATTATACCCTCAAATTGTCACTGTAAAGAGATGCCATTTAAGAAGGTTGAGAACTGCAACCAAGTGATAATAATCTCCTTAATCGGTAGGTATACCTGGAAGTGACTTTGTGCAACGAAATAAGAAGATTGGAATCCTGATGTGCTTATTTGGAGGTAATCAGTATTTACAAGTTACAATTGAGCAAATAAGTAGCAAATTTATTATTATTACTGTTTTCCTCAGCAAAGATAATAATCATCAAAAGACTTAAAAGACTAGATAAATAAAGCTTTCACGTTGAAGAGTGAGGAAGTTTTTGTTTCCTATTGGCTGAAATAAGCCGTTTTCGGATTTTGTGAATCGGGAGCTTTGGTGTGGACACTTCGAAATATATGATTGGTTTAAAAATTACGAACTCAAAAGGAAAATTTAACTTATTAAATTCAATTTGGAAGTCGAGTACCTACCATCTACCATCTTAAGACATTTTTTTTCTTCAAACAAATACATAAAAAAAAAAAAAAAAACATATTTCACACAAAAAGGTATTTGCCCCGCCATGCCAAATCAAAAATACATCGTCAAGGGCCGGGACGAAACCCCACGCATACCAAATCCCATCACCATGGGCCACGGGGGTGGTGTAGGACTGCACACACTAAATTAAAAGGAAAAAAAATGCATGGTGCATAGCACATGCACAAATCTAGATGTTAAGTCAAGTATAGAGTCTTCAGTAAATAATTTTAAGACTTAAAGGCCTAGAAAAATAAAATTCCCACGTTGAATGGTGAGGAAACCATCGCTTTCTATTGGTCGAAATAGACATTTTTGAGTTTTGTGAAACGAGCATTTTGGTGAAGACACTTGGCAACACATAATAGGTTTAAAAGAATAGGAAAAAAGATAAATAAAGGAAACCGAATTCAATTTGAAATTCATGAAAATATTTAGGTGAGGACACTTGGGAACGTATGCTTCATAATTACAAACTCAAAAAAAAAACTAACTTACTGTTTGAAATTCTATGGAAGTCCAAAATTCAATTTGGAAATCGAGTACCTACCATATTAGGACTCTTTTTTTTGCAAATTAATATATAAAGGGGAAAAAGCTACATATTTCACACATATTTTCTGCTAAAATAAAAGAAAAAACAAATAAAATATGCACATATATTATCTACTTATTCAATGTATTTGCGCTGCCAAACCAAATCAAAAAATACATCGCCACGGGACATGGCGAAGTCCCGCGCACACCAAATCAAAAATGCATCGCCACGGGAAGGGGCTAATGTATTTGCTCTGCCATACCAAATCAAAAAATCCATCACCACGGGGCAATGCATCGCCACAGGGCGGCGCGAAACCCCGCTCACACCAAATTAAAAGAAAAAAAAATCCCCGATGCGAAGCACGGGCACAAATCTAGTAATAAAGAAAATGTAGATAATAAAAGAGGCAAGCCTCATGATTCATTAACATTGATGATACCATGATTCCAAATCGGGAAGGTTACAATATAGATAATAGAGTTTTCAACATACTCAAAGTAATCATCCAGACAACATAGATTTTCTAGACACTTACAACATAAAACCAGGACAAATTCTGAAGATTAAATCTAACGTTCCGTACCAATTCCTTAGTAACATGACAAGTTTAAATGGTATTGTTTAAACTAAAAGTAACACATTCAAATCAAATAACAAGTCTACTAAAAGCAGAGATGTTAGGATCCGAAGATCCAACCACTTCTCAAGAGTTTTTGCATAATAACAATAACATACGTAACTAAGGGATAAAATGATCCATAGATCCAACCCTTTGTCACGAAAGTTTTCGAACACAAAGTAACATAGGTGAAAAAGATAATCAAAATCGGTTATATTTGGACGAAATCGGTCGGAGGCGGTCTGAATTATCATCGAATCGGTCTGCTGTTTCATTGTTACTTCTGGTGTCTTTTGTGTCCTTGTTTCTTTTGGTGTCTTTGGAAGCTTTGAAGATGTTGTTGAACGAGTTTTTGTTGATGTTGTAACCAGTGCTCTTTTGGAGAGAACACCATCTGCCTGGAAAGATTTCATCTACGGGGAAATCAAAGCAATAAGAAGATTCTAATAAAATCCCCTAAAAAGGAAACCCTATATATACTAAAATAAGAAATTATCTAGATCTAAACTGAGAAAACAAACAACAAACTTTGATTTGAATCAGAATCAAAGTAGACCTTAACCCCTGCTGAAATCACACAACCACTTTGAACAGAACCCATAATTGAAATCAAAGCTATTACCGAGAAAACCCAAATCTAAAACAACAAGACCATTAATTAAAGGAGATACTGAACTAGCAATTAAACCCAAATCTAAGATAACAAGATCAGAAATCAAAGGAGATACTAAACCAGCAACTAGAGGGGAGATAGATCGGGAAAACAAATCTGAAAAACTAAAAAGATTAGAAAATAAAATATGACCATAAAAAGACTGAAGCTAAAAAAACAGGTTGGGTAAGAGATTAAACATGAGAGGTAGGATTATTTGAGGAGATCTGCTCCGATCTGTGCCCATGGGAACAGATCGGAGCAGGCGGTTTTAGGTTTTGAAGTTTTCTATCGCATGAGAAGGAGATAGAGGAGAAGGGGAGAGAGAAAAAAAGTTTCAAAAAAGTTTCTTAAGAGCAACTTTAGTGTTGAGGTTCCATAATCCCAAATTGATATCCCATATGTAGCTATCTTTTTTGGCAATTTAGTTTGTGACATAGCGGGAGAGTGATTATTATAAGTACACGCAGTTTAAATCACCGTTTCAGCCTAAATGTTATTAATAAAACCGCCTCAATCAAATGGATTTTATAAAGCCGTTTCATATCAAATATGATTATAAATTCCTTCTAGAGGTTAGAAGTAGTTATTCCTTTTAGAGTTAAAAGTAGTTATAAATTCCTTTTAGAGGTTAGAGTAGAAGTAGCTGAGGGGGAAAAAAAAAGGTTAGAGTAGAAGTAGTTATAAATTCGGAAGCGATTTTGCTCTAGCAGCGCTAGAGCATTTTTGATCTAGCGCTGCTAGAGCCATTGGATCGGTGGATCCAATGGTCGTGGTGGTTTCTGGTGGGAACCAAGGGAAATTGCATTTTTGCCCTTAGACTAAAAAACTGCACTGGGAACCACCACCATTGGATCCACCAATCTAACGGCTCTAGCGCTGCTAGAGCAAACATTTTTCCTATAAATTCCTTCTAGAGTTAGAAGTACTTGTAAATTCCTTTTAGAGTTAGAAGTGATTATAAACTCGTTTTCTTAAAAGCGTTTTCTTAAACGCATTTTTAGGAACCGTCCACACCAGACGGGTTTATAAATACCGTATAGTTTGGAAATGAAATTAAAAAAAAAACGCGTTTAGTGATGGACGTTATTTAAAAAAGCGTTTCAGGTGATACGGTTTTTATAACACCGTGATGCTATATTTGAGAATTACCAAAATTAGTTCTCAAATATGGAAACTTCATTTGAGAATATGATATTTTGCCAATAATTTTAGCTTTTAGCAATCCAGACTGCGCCTGTTTTTGTTGCCATATACGGCTTACATCAACAATACTAATGTTGCTCTGAGCAGCTGCTACTTACCCTATCATCTGGAACATGATAAACAAAAAAGAAAAAAAAAATAGCCAAAATAATTACAACTGAGTATGGAAAGCTAGCCAGGTTGGGTGTGTAACTGCGCAACTATGCCCTCTAGGTTCGCCCTTGCTGGAGGCGTAATGCCCAAATCTTCAAAACAAAATGTATTAAATTATTCAAGTGGGGCAATTATTTTTGGATGGTTTTCTCTTCACTGACAAGTTTGGCCAGTGCTTACATGTCCTTGATTCCGAAAATGCTTCCTATCCCCAACTCACTTCTTTCCACCACCTCACATAACACGCATTAATGGGCTTCATGTTTTCTCCCACACCATCTCAACAACTGAATCAATAGCTAAGATCACCTCATATAACACACACTAATGGGCCCCATATTTCCCCCACACCATCTTAATTAGAACATTATTTTAGGGACCATGGTTTTTTTTGGGACCATGGTTTTTTTGGCATAAGTTCGATTAGTTGCAAAAAATATTTTTCCCAACCGAACATAAGTTCGGTTTAGTTGCAAAAAACATTTACCAACCGAACTTATATTCGGTTAGTTGCAAAAATATTTACCAACCGAACTGGTTAGTTCGGTTAGTTGCTAAAAACTTTCCCCAACCAAACTGGTTAGTTGAGTTAGTTGCAATAAACATTTACCAACCGAACTGGTTAGTTTGGTTAGTTGCAAAAATATTTACCAACCGAACAATAGTTTGGTTAGTTGCAAAAAACATTAACCAACCGAACAATAGTTCGGTTAGTTGCAAAAAGTATTTCCCAACCGAACCTTAGTTCGGTTACGTCGCAAAAAATATTTCCCAACCGAACATGTCGTTAGGAAAAAAAATTCATGGTCCCCCCAAAAAAACCATGGTCCCCAAAATAACGTTCCTTAATTAGGGGTGAGCATGGGCCGGTATGGACCGGTTTTCGCCTCATCCGCATCCAATCCATTGCACTACGGATTTCAAATTTAGCATCCGCATCCAATCCATATCCAACGGATGTACGGATTATATGCAGATAATCCAATGGATTTATTTTAGTTAAAATTTATAGTAAAGAAAATAAAGCTAACACAAATGACTCCTTATAAAACCTACATATCCTATATATGTATACAAATATAAAAATGCCATGTACAACACCCCAAGCAAACATCTTAAAAATTCCTAAATGATCCATAGTATTTTCTAGAACTACATAAATACCCTTAATTTAACGGATATGGATGTCCAACGGTTTTTCAAGGTTGCATCCGGGCCCGATCCGTTATCCGTTGGATTTCAA
Source organism: Papaver bracteatum (assembly GCA_023529315.1). Taxonomy (NCBI): domain Eukaryota; kingdom Viridiplantae; phylum Streptophyta; class Magnoliopsida; order Ranunculales; family Papaveraceae; genus Papaver; species Papaver bracteatum. Next base: position 84,859 of record JAJJWX010004305.1, read on the forward strand.
AAATTCCATCCGCATCCAACCCATTGACGATCGGTCCGGATATCCATCCGCAAATGAGCGATTGGTCCCGGTTAAATCCGCGGATTACAGGCCAAATGCTCACCCCTAATCTTAACAACTAAATCAATAGCTAAGATCATTGTCACCTAATGATGGAAAATAGCGGTGGAAGGGGATGTTAGAGCAACTGCAGTCATCAGATCATAACTAAAGACTAAATACCAAATAAAAACTAAAAAAATGGGTTTAGTCAGGGGTGAGACGTTACGGTGCTGGAGTAAATTTGGTGGAGCGGATGTGTAAGAGCTCGTCTAATATGGGGCGTAGTTATAAAATGCGCTTGGGTGAGACGTAACTTTAATTTACCCCTGATGTCGTAGTCGTGAATTACGCCACAATCAGGCGTAACTTGCAATTCCGCCCCAATCAGGCGTAGTAGTGAATTACGCCAGACCATAACCAAACCAAAGACCAAATATACTCTGGTTTTTAGTTTTAGTCTAGGATATGCTCTTTACTCCGTCCCGTAGCGCTTGGTTTTTCGACCAAATTTTTAATTATACTCCTCGACCATGGTTGCTCTTAGCCGTTGATTTCATCTTAAATGACGGCAGATTCTTCCCCTATTTACAATTTCTACTTATAACTGGACTTTGAAATTCGACAAAGTTTACGTGTTCTTGGAAGTTGGGATGTTATCTAAGCCGTGGATCCGAGTCACGTGCAATGTAGAGCATGAGTCACCACAGATAAAGACGAGAAGAAAAAAAACAGGCATACGCGCAAGAAAAATGTGGTTTATATATACTCCCTCCAAATACCCTATTATATATGGAAACTTGTAGTAGGAATTTTGATTTTCATTTGTCTCCACTAAATAGTAATTCTCCGAATCATTGAATGATTCCAAGTTTCAAGATAAATTTTCTCCCAAATACCCTTATTTATTGTGCAATGCTCTCCCATAAGTAAAACTTGGTAGTTTGAGGAATAGTTGACAAATGTGTTAATTTTTTGTTTAAAAATCTATAAAGTTTTATAAAAGGTATGGAAAATTATGTTTTTTTATCTTATAAATCCAATACAATTTTCTTAATTATCATTTATGTAATCCGATTATCTCCCTCCGCCTATATATGTGGGACGGAGGGAGTAGTAATTAAGATCCTCTCTTCTTCGGTAATCAAAGTAAACGGAAGATGCATCATCAAATAAACCTTGGCTTATGTGGCTTATATATAGTAATCTACTCCAATTTATAAAGAAATCAACTTTTTATAATGGTTTTCCCATAACCACCAACAAATGCATTGTGCCTTAGAGAATTGCAGTTTATATTAACCAATCTTTATATGAAATGAAACGTACTAATTGCGTCCAAGACAAATGATTGAACTCATTGCAAAAACTGCAAGAAAGAAACTTTGCATAATCATCTACAGTGTTAATTTTCCCTGTCTGGTCTATTTTAATAATTTGACTATTCATTGTGGATATAGTCTACTATAGTTATCTATAACTCGACACATGAAGTGAACGTTGTTTGCCATAATAAGTCTATTTTGATGGCTAACAACACTTTACAAAGATGTTAACCTTTTATGTTTTAGTCTATTTTTATTGCAACGGCCAGCTGTTACAAATCACTCCTCTCTTTTTTGGGAGTTTTCCCACGCGATCTGTCTAGCACCACTGCATCTGAAAGCCCTTAACGATAAACATGTGAAACAACATTTTAGGCGAATAAGGCATGCCATTTTATATACTCCCTCTCCCTCTGTTCCACTATTAGCTGATCTATTTGTTTTTAGATTTTATCTCATTAATAGTTGATTTATATCATTCAATATTCATGTTTATATTCGTATGTAGGTATTTTAAAATGCTTTTCAATGATATAAAATTTACGAGTATCCGTGGTATAATTTGAAAGATAAATCGTTTTTAAATTATACTACTAGGTCAACTAATAGTGAAACGAAGGTAATATTTATTTATTTGCTATTAGCTCATAATGCAGTTGAGTTGGGTGGGAGTTTAATAATTTTAGTTAGAAGGATTAATAAAAAAAAATTGAGATACGGAAACAACGAAGTATAGAAGATGGAACAAGAAAAACGAGGAAAGAGAAAAAAAAAAGTACCAGATAATTTAGGAACTTATATTTTTATTTCTTTTTTCTAAATAAAATTATAACAAAAAAATAAATTAAAACGATGAGAACCTTTTGTTAACTTGCTCAAATAAAGAGGGGAGAAATGTGCATCCACGGGCGCATATAGTCGAACTCTATATTGTATATAATACTAATTTATTACTATATATAGTTATTATTATTATTATAATAATTACTATTATTATTTTATTTTATTTATTTTTTAATAATAATAATTATATATCGTCAGATTTGTCGATGATAGGTAGCCGAGCAACAAGCTGGGCTCCTACACCTTTCTGGATAACGATATCAAATCTATGAAAAAGAGAATTACCAAACTTATAATTTGCGTCCTAAGCAGTCCCGTAATCTCTTCAATAAGGAAATAAGTTCTTCACGAAGTTCGACCAATGTTGAGAATGCCAAGACACTGAACCCGTATCCATGGGATGAACACGTCTCCATATATTTGTTTAGTTTACAAGTGATTGCTGCAGAAATAGTCCGGCCCGGTATAAAGTTGTTAGTGCTGGTAGTTGTGAAAGGGAAACCCCTGTGACATCCATGCATACGTCCTTCCCGTTCTCCCAGTTGTATACAAAAAGATCTGCGGGTCGAAGGGAATTTGCATTATTAGACAAAAAGCCTAATGAAACTTCTTTTTTGGCAACCACTCCAGCTTTGTAACACATGTCTGCGATGACATCTGTCACCATTTTATTATTAATAAATTAAAACAAAAATTCGATAAAACGGTAATAATCAGTTTGAAAAATAAAAATAATAATCTTTAAGAATAAACTATAATCAATAAAAAATTGATTGTATTAAGGATAATTTGTTGTCATTTATAAAGTAAAATAGGGATATTAAAGATAAATCAAACATTAAATTTAGATTTGATTCAAAGCTTATGACTTTTGTTATGAATATACTAAAATACCCTTCCCTCAAAATCAAAAAAAAACTTAAAATCAAAAAACAAAATCATATCCCCCATTTCCATCTCCACTTCTTCCCTCAAAATAAAAATTTTAAAATCAAAAATCTAAATCATATCCCTCATTTCATCTCCCTTCTTATTAATCTTATTTCTTGGAAAAACAATCCGGCATGGTCTTCATATCAATCGACCATCTAAGACCAAGCTTTTAAAGCCGGAAAAATTCAAAATGGAAGTGAGGAATACCATGCCGGAATTGATGAAGACCATATCTTGGGAACACTGACCGGCATGCCCGATAATTTCCTATCAATGCGGTAGTCAAGTGAAAAAAAAAATCAACATTCTGGATACTTTTCATTCTGTTAAAACATAGGTATTTAAGCAAAATACTATGCTTAGGAACAGGAATCTTACGCCTTCGAAAAAACTATTACCATGCCGGTTTGCTGTTCAAAACTAGAAAAAAATCAACATTCGGAAGATCAAAACAGGGAAAAAATCGTTATTAACCCCAGGATAGTGGCAAACAATTTATGAACATTTCCAACAATTGCCGGCATGAGTTTTGGTTGAATACCATGCCGCACCAAGCCAGCTGCAACAATGGTGGATTCAAAGAAAAAAAATTAATTTTTCAACCTCTTATTATCCCGGTAATTCTCTCATCACAATCATCTTCCCATTTTCAAAAAAGAAATTCCTCTCAAATATTTTTTCCCTCCTTCTACTCTCACCCAAACACAAATAAAAATACACACTAATTTATCCCTCAAATACTTAACATTTTACTAATTATACTTAATCACTAATCCTAATTAGTGGGGGCTAGATTAGGAATTAAAAAAAAAATTACATAGGGGGTCACCCAGAATTGCTATTGGAACACCTATTTTGTCCCGTAGCTATATCCCCCAATTAATTCCCATATCCCCCAATTAATTCTTCTTTAAAAATGGGTCAATTATATAATGGTCATATTTTTTGTAATTCGTTCACAAAATGGTCATATTTTTGTAATTTGGTTATAAAATGGTTATACTTCCATCCGATTTAACACTTTTGAATAAAACAATGTTAACTTTTCCTAAAATAGTCTCCCTCGAAATATCCTCCTCATTTAACTACTTGGTTGAGGTAGTGGAAGCTTAAGAATATTTGTTAAACCCCAGAGGGGAAGCGATGAACCCTTTGGGTGAATGCGGTGTGACGATCTTCATTATGGTGTAACGATCCTAAATGCGTTATAACGATCCTGAATGTGATGTAACAATATGTAAGCAGCAACACCACCACCTACAAATAACACCACCGTAAAAAAAACTATAATGAAGGAAAAAATTGAAATTATGTATGGAAGGATACATAGGTAATTTCATTAACATATTTAACTGTCAGACGCCACTTAACTCTCTATTTAGCAGAAATATGATCATTTGTTAATAATTTGTAACAGTATGACTATTTTGTAAACCGGATCTTAATAATAAGATTGTTTTGTAGATTTTCCTTTAATAATCGATTTTTTTTGGAAAAAAACACTTTAAAAATCTTTTACAAGCACCAAAATCAAAACTTATTACTTACTACCATATATATATATATATTTTGAAAGTGTTTTTTGAATAAAAAAACCATTATCAAACCCAGCCTTGATCTGCTCGATTTCATTAAAGAGTTTGCCTTTTTATAACAACTTTCAACTATTGCCGAATCCATCTCCATCAGTGGTAAAGTCCTAAACAGCCCTAAACACTTTTGTAATTAACGACCGATCTTGAATTCCTTCCACTCTCAAGGATTATGTTTTTCTCTATTTCCACTACGCCTTTCAATCTCCTCATATAATTTCTAAGCTTGGGGTTGAAGTTGATAGTGGTGGCAAAGGTTTTAGGAAGATGAGTATGAGTTTCATAATGGTTAATGTTTTTTTTCTTTCTGTCTCGATGAAAATTAGTTGGTGCATTTACTAAGGTTAATTTTGTCCGAGTTAGAAAACTACATTGAATAGATAATCTATTTTAAACTATTTTTGATCTCCCTCGGATCCGTTTTTGACGTACCTCCATCAAAAATCTATTTTAGACTATAGCTCAGGACAACGTAGTTTTATAGGGAATCCGATTGCCAAAGACCATAGACACTTCACTTCAAAAGAAAAAAGAAAAAAGAAAAAAAACCATAAACACTTATATCACTCAGGGTGCCTGTAATTTTTTGATATATATGGTATCTAATTATCCATGCAGCTTCTCGTAATGTACATGGATGATATTTCTTTTTCTTTTTTCCCTTATCTACTAATAGCTCGTTTGGATACCAGAAGCAAAAGTCAGTTTTAGAAATCAATATAAAAAATGTTTTGCTTCACAAAAGTTGACTTTTTCTTCTTCTTGTAGAAGTCATTTTAAAATTCATTCGTCAAACCAGCTTCTGACTTTTCAATTTCTAGAAGTCAAAAATCAATTCCTCAATCTTTTTTCAAAAGAGAAGGTTATATTAAACAAGAAAGGCCAAGCCAGTGAAATACAAACTATGACTAGAATTCTCAACATCCTAAGACTATACTGCAGCATCATAATCAATGACTACATAAGAAGCAAAACAATTCAGACTGCGAAGACCGCATACAATAGATTAAAGACTGCAGTACTCAAAATTGTACATTGAAGACTGTAACACCCCGTATTTTTAGCATGGCGCATGCTGAAAGATGCGCCATGGCATGAGATGAAGCTTCATCCAAAGCTTCCATTGGTTGGTAAGAGGTAGATTGGCTTAAGGCCAATATTGCGCCAAAATGGCGCATTGCGTTGGGTATTTTTCCAAGGGCCAATATTGGGTGCCAGGTAAGGCACATCGCGTATGCATATTGGCTAAGGCCAATAAGGCATTAGTTGGAAGCTACATTTGGCCAAGAGCCAAATATTGCATCAAATGATGCATTAGGCCAGTTGGGTAGATGGCCTTGAAAATGTACATCCAACATGGCTGGACATCGGGTTGGTAACGCACAGCCATCACGGATGGGCATGGGAGTAGCCTACTGGCCAAAGCTAGAGTACAGCCACCCTGGCTGAACATCGAGTTGGCATAGGAACTGGCATGTGAGCCAGAACTGAATGTACAACCTTCTTGGCCGGTTATTCAGCAAAATACATGGCAACGGCCATGAATAGTGAAACGGGGAGTTGATGAATGATTTTATCGCCCCTGAACAGACTTCTAGAAATGTCATTAAGACATATATATATGGAAGGGTAGTTGGTTGAAGGTGCATATGCGGACTATGCACCAAGTAAGCTTCATAGCTTAGCCGGAAGAGTATAAATGATGCCTAAGGATCATTTATAGTTGCTTAGCCTTGAGAGAGGGCATTTGATTCTTAGGCTTCACTATGCCATTCCACGGACTCGATGATGCATCACTTGGATGTATTTGACGGAACGGCCTATACGGACTAGGCCATTACCACTATTGCTTGGTCACGGCCTAGCAAACGAGTTGGAATAAGTTGCTTGTCCCTTCGAGGATGAACTACGGTCTGTGCTTGATTCCTTTAGAGTAGGGAAGGATACGTAGGCAGCCGCAATGAGTTGCATCATTTCCGGTCTGGAAGACGTTGGCCCCTCATATCATCTAAGCTCGGTAGCTCGACGCAAGAGATGATTGTGGCCAGACTTGATGAGGCTAAGTTGCATGCCAGTAAGTGGATGCTCATACTTCCTATCAAGTCACGAAGAGTTGGAAAGTGAGGTGCAGTGGCATTGGCCTTATGGCCATATACCCTTCTGCGGACAAGGGTGACTTGGGAAAGGTGTGGAAGCTAACTTAGCTGCATCATGCTCCACGAGCATGCTTGCAAGGGCAAGTGAACATGCATTTGCCAGGGGATGAGGCCCGGATCGTAGCTTCATCATGGTGCACCGGGAGAGTTGCGGCCTGCGGGGCGACGCGCCAAAGGCGTAATTTTCCGGTCCGTCACAGTTGGTATCAGAGGAAGTTCCGAGAAAACACATGGGACTTGTGCGGAGTGGACTTGTCCACAATTATTTTTCCGTAGTGGAAAACTTTAAAGTTGGAGAGTAGGCCAACTTCTGCGCGAGAAGAAGTTGTAACTGCTGGGCCAGTTACTTTGCGAATCGAGTTGAGCTTGTAAAAAATCTTGTGAGTTTGCAGGCCTCGTGGCACCCCCGCTTGAGCACCGGAAGAAATGCGGGACGGTGGGTAGACAATGGGACTTATCATCCCACACGTTGGCACTGGCCAGGGTGTGCGTTGTCGAGCCAGCTAGCATCCCACTACAGTGGCAGCCGGTAAATCCGTCAGGGACGGTGGCTTGCATCCAACTTCACTGGAATTAGAGTTTGGTCCTCACAATGTTGCGTTGAGTTTTGCTTTGTCATTTCGATGACACCTTTCAACTTGTGAACCTTAGGGATTCCTGGGTGGTAGTATAGGATACTATTCAGGATACCTTGTCGAGTTATCCTCTTGGCACTGGCCAATTGCGATTCTTGGTAACGTTGTGGGCACTTTTTGGATTCCTGGGCAGGTGGTATGGGACATGTGCTCAGAAGGTCTAAATTGTAGCTCATGACAACTTGAAGAAACCCGTGATTTCTGAGCATCTGGTATGGGACTTTTGCTCAAGGATATCCAAACAGAAGAGATTGTCCACAATAGTTTTATTTGGAATTTGAGGACGAAATTCTTTTAAGGGGTGAAGAGTGTAACACCCCGTATTTTTAGCATGGCGCATGCTGAAAGATGCGCCATGGCATGAGATGAAGCTTCATCCAAAGCTTCCATTGGTTGGTAAGAGGTAGATTGGCTTAAGGACAATATTGCGCCAAAATGGCGCATTGCGTTGGGTATTTGTCCAAGGGCCAATATTGGGTGCCAGGTAAGGCACATCGCGTATGCATATTGGCTAAGGCCAATAAGGCATTAGTTGGAAGCTACATTTGGCCAAGAGCCAAATATTGCATCAAATGATGCATTAGGCCAGTTGGGTAGATGGCCTTGAAAATGTACATCCAACATGGCTGGACATCGGGTTGGTAACGCACAACCATCACGGATGGGCATGGGAGTAGCCTACTGGCCAAAGCTAGAGTGCATCCACCCTGGATGAACATCGAGTTGGCATAGGAACTGGCATGTGAGCCAGAACTGAATGTACAACCTTCTTGGCCGGTTATTCAGCAAAATACATGGCAACGGCCATGAATAGTAAAATGGGGAGTTGATGAATGATTTTATCGCCCCTGAACATACTTCTAGAAATTTCATTAAGACATATATAGGGAAGGGTAGTTGGTTGAAGGTGCATATGCGGACTATGCACCAAGTAAGCTTCATAGCTTAGCCGAAGAGTATAAATGATGCCTAAGGCTCATTTATAGTTGCTTAGCCTTGAGAGAGGGCATTTGATGCTTAGGAATCACTATGCCATTCCACGGACTCGATGATGCATCACTTGGATGTATTTGATGGAACGACCTATACGGACTAGGCCATTACCACTATTGCTTGGCCACGGCCTAGCAAACGAGTTGGAATAAGTTGCTTGTCCCTTCGAGGATGAACTACGATCTGTGCTTGATTCCTTTAGAGTATGGAAGGATACGTAGGCAGCCGCAATGAGTTGCAAGCATTGCCGGTCCAGCACGTTGGCCCCTCATATCATCTAAGCTCGGTAGCTCGACGCAAGAGATGATTGTGGCCAGACTTGATGAGGCTAAGTTGCATGCCAGTAAGTGGATGCTCATACTTCCTATCAAGTCACGAAGAGTTGGAAAGTGAGGTGCAGTGGCATTGGCCTTATGGCCATATACCCTTCTGCGGACAAGGGTGACTTGGGAAAGGTGTGGAAGCTAACTTAGCTGCATCATGCTCCACGAGCATGCTTGCAAGGGCAAGTGAACGTGCATTTGCCAGGGGATGAGGCCCGGATCGTAGCTTCATCATGGCGCACCGGGAGAGTTGCGGCCTGCGGGGCGACGAGCCAAAGGCGTAATTTTCCGGTCCGTCACAAAGACACTACACAGTTCTGCAGAAGAGAATAAACTAGACTACAAAAGTGGGAAAACTGCAGAAAAACTGTTGAAAGTCAGAATACCAATTCTGCAGATAGTTGTGCAAAGATTGGAAACTACACACTGTAAACCCAAAACTAGCACTGCAGAAGGAAACACAGTTCTGCTATTGAAATTCATCCAGCAGAAAATCGTATACTGCACATCTGAGATGAAAACAAGTCCGTCCAGATCAGAAACAAAATGCCAAGCACCGTTAACAATATATAGCAATCCTCCATCTAAAAAAACGGATAATTCCACTATTCATAATACCGCAGGATAGAGAATGAAAGCATGTCCACTACTCCATAAACACTTTGGAAATTAGCTTCTTCCTTCACACATTAGATTTCCCTGATTGCTCCATACAAGATTGAAGTCTATATACTTAAATATTTCAGTATCACATGACCACATGACAATAAGCAGTTTTACGTGATCAATTAGTTCAGCTGCATTTTTATTTCTCCCTTTGAAAACCCTTCCATTTATTTCCTTCCAAAGAATTCAGCATATTGCATAATGTATAATCCTCCAAACCGCTTTTCCTCTCTCGTGTAACATGTTCGTCGACCATGCTTCAAACAATTGAAATAGGGTTCTCGGCATATGCCATGAGATTTTGAAAAATTTAATGAAGTAATCCCATATGTCGAAAGAAAAAGAGCAATGCATAAACATATGATCAGCTGTTTCTCTTTCTGAGTTGCAAATAACACATTGACCAGTTTCAATATCAATGCCTCTATGACTTAACACATCCCTCGTGGGTAAGTAATTATGGAAAGTTGCCCAAATAATGAATCCAACCTTGTGAGGAATGTTGCTCTTCCGTAAATATTTCTCAAAATTGCATAAAGGGAAGTCCCTTGCTAAAGTCTCATAGCATTTTTGTATGCTAAAATGTTCCATAATCCGTATCTCTTCGTCTTCATTCACCAATTCAGGGGCATTGACAAGGTCCCTTCTGAGGAAAACTCATTCAAGCTGCTCATTCGCATTCAAAGCTTTCTTGAAAATGCTATTCCACCCATTGTAATCTATCATATCATCATTTGTAGCATCTTTCTCTTTAGTATCCTTAAACGCAATCGAAAAATGATCTTTCAAACACGCTCTATTGAGCCATTTTTCCTTCCAAAATCTTATCCCTTCGCTATTCTTTACCATAAACTGAGCAATGTTTAGAACAGCTAGAACCAGATTCACAACGTTCTTCCATAAACTCCTACATTGTGGTTGATTGTCCACATCAGGCGTCAACACCTTTCTATTTTTTATAAACTTTTTGTGCATAATATTTCTCCATAAATTGTTCTTGTTCTTCGAGTATCTCCAAATCCATTTAACCAATAAAGCTTGATTTGTTTTCCTTAAGCTTCTCACCCCAAGTTCTCCATTCTCTTTAGGCGTGCATATCTTCAACCAAGAAGCCCACACTAACTTCATCCTACCTTCCACCGTACCCCACATAAAATTCCTCACGATCTTTATCATTTTCTTCTCAGTACTCACTGGCAGATGAAATAAGGATAAGTAATATATATATAGGTAAGCTACTAGCTTTGTTCAGCGTTCTTTTCTTCCATGTAGCTAACTTTTGCTCCATTCTCACCAACACATGCTCCCAAACTGAAGTATTTCTCCAATGCACACCAATTGGAATTCCAAGATAAAGTAAAGGTTAACTTTTCCGTCTTACATCCAAGTTCCCTAGCTAGATCATCGATAATAGTTTGGTCTTAGAATTTGATCCCGAATTCTATATTTCTTAATAAATTCCAAACTAATCTTCTTATGGGATGAAGAACGTGGATTCCAAGCTAATCTTCCTGGACGAATAATGAATTAAAACAAGAAAAAAAAAATACAACTTTACTTTACTTTTTTTTAATAATTTTATAAATATTTGCATAATGAAAAATATTACAAAGCTTTGGCAACCTAGCAACAAGCTGGGCGCCGACCCTTTTTCTAATAGCAATACCTAGTCTATTAATAACTTTACTATTTTTTTCTTCAATAATTCTTTTCATCCCACCAAAAATCCCACAGTCAAACCCACTGATGATGTGGCTTGACCATTTTAATTTTTGGTTTTTCTCTTTCTTAAGTGACATGGCTTTTTCTTCTTCATTATTTCATTATTGGTGTTTCAGGGAAAACAAAATCATGGAGTTTTTTTTTCTCTGTTACTCTCTGCTAATCGCTAAAAAAAGAAACCTTAATCACTGATAAATGTTTCTTTCTTCTATCGTTGTCTTCAATCTTTGTAGCACAAGATGAAATATGATTTTCGATCCCCTTCTTGAACTCTGTTTCAGTTTCACAAACTAAACCCTAATCTCAAATTTTACCCTAGCTTTTTTTCATTTTGTATTCCTCAATTTTTGGCCTGGATCCACTAAAGCTAGCTATCGAACCACGGCTATGATCACAGGTTGTTATTATAGACATAGAAGATAATATGGTTGTGGTTTTGTGAAGTGAATGAATGAACTGCCCCATTTGAATTTTTATGGATTTCTTTTTTAGAGGTATAATGATACTAGATGCTGATATGACACAAACTTAAGTAGCAATTCATATGATTAGGGTTCAACCAACAGGGAGTTGTCAAGAAAAAGGTATGTTTAGCAAATGTAGTGTGTGAGAATGGAATTTGAAGTTCAATTCTGCTTGGGGTGACAAAAAACGGTAATTCAAATGTAAAAATATTACAGAGTGAAGGTAGATTATTACTACCGCATGCCTTCCCTTAACTTCCGAGACCAAGACCTTGTAAAACCTTATAAAACCATATTATGATCACAATCTACTATCTTGTTAGTAGTTAAACTCCCAGGACCTTGTCCTATCAAGAATATTAGTGGGATAATAAAAACTCTTCTAGAAAATTATTATCATGAAGCACTAAGTTACCATTTGAAATTGGTTTAACACCAACCACGCCTTTGTTGCTTGTCTTAGTTTGCCAACCAATTTGACCATTAGCATTGATTAAAGCCAGATTTACACTTCCACTAAAAACAAGTTTAGTTTTGTCTCCAACAGGGCGATTAAGGTTAGCTGCCCAAACCCAACGTGTAAATGTGTCAGGTGATGAAAACGTCGACACATTAACAGTGATGTAGGGGAAAATAGGTTTTTTTATACCTGTACTCTCACGATTGGCTTTATAAAAAGAAAGATAAAAAAGGATCTTGTCGGATCGGTAAAGGATGATCTACCCTGTACTCAATTTCAGAAGAACCTTGATAGAATGACAGGGTATCCAAGTCATAAATGAATGCCTTTGATGGTGGAACTATTACTGCATTACCAAATTTTCACATTTAAAGAGCTTGTTTCCATCACTAACAACTTTAATGAAGAGTGTATTTTAGATAAATATTGGTTCGGTCTTGTGTATAAAGATCGCTTTGGTAGCACTGGACATGTCAGTTAATTTGGATTACTTGCTATTTTTTTTCGCTTTAATGAGTCATGACAATGATGTAAAATATAATGTAGTTGTTTCTTTGCTTATGGTACATGAAATTGTAGTGAAACTGACTTGCTACAAAATGTCGGCGTCAAGAAAACATATATTATGTGAAGGAACTTCATAGGTTTAACCTCACAAATCCTCGTAACTTGATAAGTTTTATTGGAAATGCACTAAATGAGATATCAAATTTTTTGTTTACTGGTCGATGAAGTTTGGATCAATCAGGCGTGCATCTTTTCATAAAAGACATTGTTTTCAAAGAAGATATTGCAAAATTGTTTCTTCCTAATAGAAAATGTAAACCCTCAAAGTCCCACTGTGGTAGGACATAATTATGAGTAGCATTTCGTATGTATAAAACGGTTAATCCATAAAATGAAAGTTATGATGTTTCTCATTATGTCAAAGGGTGATGAGATTATTTTAGAATTTGAGTAATATTTATTGAATAATTGGAAGACAATCCGTAATAAGTTTCACTACAACACTGTGTCAATTCCATATAGACAGGCATCTAAGGATTTATTGTCAAACAACAGTAATAATTGACTGACTGCTTTCAATTTCATCGTCTCAAAAATAGAAAAAGTGTTTCCATCCTGAATTCTCAATGGGGATTACGCCAATTGCATAACCGGATCCATATCGACAGGAAGCTCGTTGTGCATTCAACGTGTTATGAAGAACTTTTTTTTTACTTAATCACCGTGGTTCTTATCATGGTCCAATTGATTTTCATCCATGACTGCATGTCCAATTGATTGACAGAGAAAGAACTTTTTGGTAATCGAATTTATGTAAAGAATTGGCATAAAATTAATCAACCCTAATAAGAAAAATCTCTTGTTAAGATTTGCAATTAACGAAATCATGTATTATTTTAATAAGGGTGTGTGTATAGATTACTTTGATCTTGTTCCACTTCTTAGATGGCTTTAAGTATTTCTGTACGTTTTTTTTTTTCTGTAGCTTCTTCTATATAGAAGAGATTTCTTTCATAGTTTTTAGTACTTTGTTTTTCCTTATACAAAAAAAGAAGAAAAAACCACGCCATTTAAGAAAGAGAAAAACCAAAAATTGAAATAGTCAAGCCACGTCATCATCGGTGGGATTGATTGTGGGATTTTTGGTGGGCTAAATAGAATTATTGTCTTTTCTTTTCTTTTCGCTAGTAATTTAAAATGACTTACTAGGATATCACGGTTTTTGATCGGAATCCTGTGGCCAAAAACAATAGACACTTTTACCTCTTAGGGAACTGTCCGTCATCTGGATGACACAATAGCGGGGGCAGGGTTCCCATATGACGCGATACCCGTCGCCGCTTCATGACATTGTAATTTGTCATTGTTGTTATCGTCTCACGTGGGGCCCACGGTGTGGACCACCCTGTTACTCTGAAAAAGTTGAAGTCCTTGTTAGCGTTGCAGCTCTATAAATACGGGACGTACTAATGTGGTTTAGTTGTACTAGTATCCTCCCTCTATTGTCATTTCATTTACTAATCTGAGTGATTGACGTTCATTTTTCTTCTCAAGAGATCATCACAATGTGTGGAATACTAGCAGTTCTTGGTTCCTCAGATGATTCTCAGGCTAAACGTGTTCGTGTCCTCGAGCTTTCTCGCAGGCAATTTCATTTCCCCTTCTTCTTAATTTATTTTTCCTTCTCATTTCTTTGTTTCTCATTTTCCATCACCAATTTTGTGTATCAATCTTCATCTCTTCATCATTTATTTTTTTTAAGAACAAAACGAAGAAGATACTCTTCATAATTACTTGCATCAATTCAATTGATCTACAGTATTTTTAATGGAAAACCTAGTTAATTGAGGTCACTTTCATTTATTATTTCCTTTCTTTTTTAGGTTTTTTTATCCTTTTTCTAAATAAGAAACCATTGCCATCATTCTTATTATGCGTCCACTCACATGGTATTGACAGGACATGACTTCCTCCTTATTGGGTTTGGATGGGACCTTTTTTTTTTTTTTTATGATGAGAATATAATTTTGTCATTGCACAAAATTGAACTTTTAGCTCAATATACACAGTAGTATTATTCTTTGTTTCTTTGTCAAAAATTTCAGAACCATGCACTTCAAGATTAAAATTACTTCAAAGAAATTATGGTGAACTTTTTTTTATACCAATATTTTGTTCATGATATCTTTGGTGTCTGGATTTAACTCGACTAATTCATGAGACTTATGGTGGATATCGCAGTGCTTGAAATTCTTTATTTAGCAGCACTATAACCATTTTTAAGATATGAAGGGTATTTAATCATCTAGTTGATTTCAGAAAAACAATTCATTTAACAAATATTTTGTAAGAATTATCACAGATAGCCGTATGTTAAATGGTTGGTTGTGATGTTGTTAGATTAAAATAAAAATCTCGAGCAGTGCGCTAGCAAATTGTTTTGCGTTAAGAACCTGTCGAGTTGGCTTGGCTCCATGGTCTCTAAGTGGCTGCTAAGATTTATTGTTATTGCAGATTGAAGCACCGTGGACCAGATTGGAGTGGAATCCACCAATATGGGAATAGCTTTTTAGCTCATCAACGATTAGCAATTATAGATCCTACTTCCGGTGACCAGCCTCTATTCAACGAGGACAAGTCTATCGCAGTAACGGTAAGAAGGAAAAAACGATTTCATGTTACGTGTCTTAAGTATTTTTTTCAGTGTTATAATTGTTGTGGGGTTGTAATAGGTGAATGGAGAAATTTACAACCATGAAGAGTTAAGGAAGAGTTTGCCGAATCATCGTTTCAGGACTGGGAGTGATTGTGATGTTATTGCTCACCTGGTTAGTCTTATTTTTCAGATGTTTTTACTTTATACTTTTTACTACCATTTAGAGACTGTAAAATTCCGTCGACTAACATCTTTCTCCTCTGGTTTTGGTTTAATAGTATGAGGAACATGGGGAGAATTTTGTGGACATGTTGGATGGAATTTTCTCATTCGTACTGTTGGACACGCGTGATAACAGCTTCATTGTTGCCCGCGATGCTATTGGGATCACTTCTCTCTACATCGGCTGGGGACTTGATGGTATTTCTCGTTCATTTGTTTTGTCGCACTTAAAATCATTTTGTTCTTTCAAGTAATTTTTTGCCCTGGTTTTGGTTAGGCTCAATTTGGGTTTCGTCAGAAATGAAAGGGCTAAATGATGATTGTGAACATTTTGAGTGCTTTCCTCCTGGTCACTTGTACTCAAGTAAACAAGGAGGTTTGCGTAGATGGTACAACCCTTCTTGGTTTTCAGAGGCTATTCCATCTACTCCATATGATCCCCTGGTTCTTAGACGTGCTTTCGAAGATGTGAGATTACTGATAATGCAGGATTTACAATTAGCAAATTTTTGATTGGTTGCATGGAGTCACCTGTCACCTGTCTACTATCACTAACACATTCTCTCTAATCTTCATGCAGGCCGTAATTAAGAGACTAATGACTGATGTACCTTTTGGAGTTCTTCTATCTGGAGGCCTTGATTCATCCCTAGTTGCTTCTGTTACAGCTCGCTATATAGCTGGCACAAAGGCCGCCAAGCAATGGGGAACTCAACTTCATTCATTCTGTGTTGGCCTTGAGGTTGGCCCTAAACTGTTTAGAAGTTGCAGTTTCTACCGCAAGTACAATTACTAGTTTGTTTTTTTAAATGTCTTCCCACACCATTTTTTCTCAACATTAGGTGTGCGCGCACACACTGCTCTTTTCGTTACAGGGATCACCCGATTTAAAGGCTGCAAGAGAAGTTGCAGATTATTTGGGTACTGTGCACCATGAGTTCACTTTTACTGTTCAGGTAAATAAAACTACTAACAAGTTTAATGAGAGTTTTAGTACTTGTTTTCTTTTCCAGTAAAATCATGACTTCTAAGATTTATGTCTTGGTGTGTCTCGCAGGATGGGATCGATGCCATTGAAGATGTTATCTACCATATTGAAACTTATGACGTTACCACAATCAGAGCAAGTACCCCCATGTTTCTCATGTCTCGCAAGATTAAGGCATTAGGAGTGAAGATGGTGATCTCTGGCGAAGGTGCGGATGAGATATTTGGCGGGTACTTGTACTTTCACAAGGCACCTAACAAAGAAGAATTCCATCAGGAGACATGTCAGAAGGTAGTATACTTGATTAATCTGTTCTTAGACCAAAAGTTGAAGCAGAGAACTTCAAAATGATAAGGTTTTCGTAAAATGCAGATAAAGGCCCTCCATCAGTATGATTGTTTGAGAGCTAATAAATCAACTTCTGCCTGGGGTTTGGAAGCTCGGGTGCCATTCCTGGACAAAGAGTTTATCAAGGTTGCTATGGATATAGATCCAGAATGGAAGATGGTATGTTTAGGAATTGAAATTCAAACTTGGATCTCTCCAATTATCTGTGTGTAGCATGGATACACTAAATTTTATCATAATGGAAGTTCTCTAACCATTCTCCAATTTATAACAGATAAAGCGCGATGAGGGGCGTATTGAAAAGTGGATCCTCAGGAGGGCTTTCGACGATGAAGAACACCCATACCTCCCAAAGGTCAATAGAACCACCAACCTCCAGAATGGTTCAAAATTTCATTTTGTTTCTTGTGAACATGGTTTAAAACTATTTTTATTGTTTTCAATCTCTTGCAGCATATTCTTTACAGACAAAAGGAGCAATTCAGTGATGGTGTTGGATATAGCTGGATCGATGGACTTAAGGCTCATGCTTCCGACCATGTACTTTTCTTCTCTTTGTTGCCTTATAATTGTTTTCATAATCATCTTTTTCTCTTTGAGCATGTGCATGACTAATTGATTGGGTGTCATTTTTCTGTTCCAGGTGACGGATAGAATGATGCTTAATGCACGGCATATTTTCCCTCACAATACTCCTATAACCAAAGAAGCCTATTACTACAGAATGATTTTTGAACGATGCTTCCCACAGGTAGCCCATTCTTTCAGTTTTCAACTATATTACCTGTTTCGTAATAGAATGATGTTGACTAAAGTAAGAATTGCATCTCTTGCAGAACGCAGCAAAATTAACTGTTCCCGGGGGTGCAAGTGTTGCATGCAGCACCGCGAATGCTGTTAAGTGGGATGCTTCGTGGTCGAACAATCTCGATCCTTCGGGTAGGGCTGCTTTGGGTGTTCACACTTCTGCATATGAACCTCAAGCATCAGCCTCTCTCACTGTTGGGAAAATTCCAAGTACAAACAAGGTACCAAAGATTCTAGGAGTAAGTTCTCCAGGCCTCACTATCCAAAGCTAATCTTTGTTTTTGGAGTGTTTACGATTGTAATTCATAGTATATATTGCATTAGCTTCCCTGTTCTAGGAGTAATATATATATAAGAATATGTAATGTGTAATGTGTATGAAAGAACGCTTGATCTGTGGCGATAAAAAAAAATCTATGCAATTTGATTTGTTTGAGTTTCTGATATACAGAGAGTTCTTATGCGATTCTTCATTTTTACAAGTAGGCATAGAATAATTGATTCCATGTATCTGGCACCCCAGGCAAACACCAATGTATACAGTCAGCGTAACGTTTTGGGTCTTCTTTCTGTTCATCTGTTAGCACTTTACCTTGGTACTCGGTGTAAACTGATGTGTGACCGTCAATTCTATGCTCAGACATTTGAGTTATGTTGATGAAAGAAACAGGGACCTTCATTCTTTCCACCACACTGGATACCACATTCATCATCCTTTTATCTGAACCACTTCCCCAGTACCCCCTCTTAAGTACTGGCTTCGTTTCATTGTAGCAACGGATGCCTTTCTTGTTGTGCCAATCCGCACTTCTGAAATGCCAGAATGGTGATCAGCTGAGTGCATTCATTTTCATACATTAAGATTTGAAAATGAAACTTACCTCATGTGTGTTGGAGACATGGTAGTGAAGAACAGTCTGGTCTTATTAGGATCAATCGTCGAGTCTACCCAATTTGCCCATGTTTTCAAACCCATTCTGTAAGCAATTGTGGCATCTAACTCTTCATATCCTTCTTCTCCATTTGCAAATGAACCCCATCTGCATTGCGCATTTGGCTTAGAGGCATACATTTATATAAACTACATTCGTTTGTACGGAAATCCGTTGAATCTAAACGAAAACTTACAGTGATTTGATCTTCAAGCCACTCATCCACCACACATAGCTATTGAAAACAAGGATATCTGCTCCTTCCCAGTATTTGGCATGCTTCTTCACTACATCAACTCTTAGTATTCTGTCTTTAGGATTTCCTATGATACGTAAATCGGAATTTGACTCGACGAGAAAGGGTGCCCAGTAGAATTCTATAGTGGCATTGTACTCCTAGAGACGAATGACATGTACACCAATTAGCCAACTCATAGATGAAAATCGAGTTCGCTATAATTGCAGTTGGATTACCAAATTTGTGTTGTTAGTACTACCTTGGCTCTGAAAACAGTGAGAGAACGGCCTCGTCTTATGGACTTCTTTTTGGGTGGTATAGCTGATTCGACCATGCAAACAAAAGATTGCCACTGGCCTCTCTGCAGCGAGTCACCAACAAACATCAGTCTCTTGCCTCTCAGTTTCTCAAGTGCAGTTTTGGGATCAAACCTGAAATTTGGAAGTCACAAATTCAGTAAAAAAAAGTTACCCGTGTATTTAATCTATAGTTGGTCGTTAAAGTTTGTAACCTGGGCAATTGACACTCATCGGGTTGCCATTCCCAATAACGATAATCAGAGTCCCGCCTTCCGTTCTTTACGCAAACAACTTGCTTATCGAGATACGGGCAAGTCTCGTCAGAATACAAAGGCTTGAGAGAACTATTAAACACCCATTTCCCCTTGACAACATTGCACTTTTCTGGATCAAACTCCGGTTTTTCTTCATCTTCTTCTTGTTCGTCGATATCGTTAAGATCGTCTTTCTCTTCAGTTAATGAAGTCATACTAGTAGTTTTCTCCTTCACTGAACATAAAAGATTGATTTAGCTCATTTAAGGCCAATGCACATAAAAACAGAACCATTTGAAATTATTTTCTTGTCAGATAAATACGATGCGGAGCTGAAGCGGACGTACCTTTTACTGGCCGACTAGAATTGTTGTCTGAGTCGTCTTGCTTAGAACATGTGCTTTCTAGCGCAAGGAGAGTCGCAGAAGAGAGGGAGCCAGTGTCTTCAATATACAAGACACCAATGAACAGACAAATGCATATTAGGATTCCAACAATTGAGAGGGGAAGCTTCCCTCTTGCAGGCTTCATCACGCCGATGAGGAAGTTGTCACAAACTTATGAGCTGATAATTATGAAACTAAGGTATACAGAGAGGAATGAGAAAAACATGATCATTTGTTGTTGATTATTAAATGAAATATGAGTAAGAGTGAAGTTAAAGCCAAATAGTGAAGGTGGGATTGTACTATTTTGGTGGGTTAGAGAAAGAGGGTACAAAGCTAACATCCTGGGCCTCTATGGATATAGGAAAAAGTTATATGATGAAGTGACCAACTACTCTGAACTGTCTGTCATGAAATATGACCTTTTAGTATTTTGGTGTGTGAAAGAACTAACTAGCTAACAATATCCTATTTTTTCTCTCTAATATTTGAAAAATGGAGATGACTTTCACTTACAGTTATATTATTTTATAAAGTCACTCATCATGATGATGGTTCTAGGTACAATGGTGGACAATTGATGAACAACAACCCCTTAACTAACAATGTCTGCTTCATCAGAGAGATTGTTGATGCCAATAATCTTGTTTAGAGAAAACTTAAGCAAATATTGGATCAAGTGGGAAGCCTTTAATTATCGTACCGGTTCCGGGGCAAAATTTGTGTTATGGTAAGAGAAGTTGGTCTAGGAATGAATTATGCCATATAAATTTGACAATCCGATTTGACATATCAAGACATGTGCGTTCAACCGATCAAAGCCAAAAGTAATATTGGACATTCCAGATCGGGTAAGGTTTACAAGAATCAAGTGGTTAAGAGGAAGGATGTTGAGCGTGATTTTGGAGTTCTTCAAGGGAAACTTAGAATTGTCTGGTCACCATGCAAGTATTAATTTAGAAACAAAGTAACATGGATTTGATAATGAAATATTTGTGTATCTTGCACACCATGATTATTGAGCATAAACGCCGGGACACGCGATGTTTGGAAGGTCCTGAAAAGTGCCACATATTATGAGTTGATCTTAATTACCGATCACATTTACAATCATCTTGGTATAGGTGAAACACAACCAACAGATGGGTCAAGTGTTAGAGCATAGCTCGGTTGAACTCACCAAGCGTTGGTATCTCAAGTTTGGTTGTCATATTTTAGTGGCTCAAAACTCATCTAAAGTCGCTTGATTGTATACTAGAGTCAACCTCATTTAGGTTAGACTAGAAAATCTAGGAATGTTGAGACATACAAGTATTACTCCGAAGACCTGAAGAAAGTGAAGAAGAAGCGAACTACAACGACACCATCATCCTTCCTCTTGAGGTTAGTAATATTGACTTGAACTGCTTTCATTTCTAACGTATCTTTCAAGTCGTGATATATTGAAAACATAACAGCGAAGCTGTATATATTGTATGATACTCTAGTGATGTGACTTGGTCATATGTGTATGATCATAGTATTAAGGAATTAGACTACGAAGTATAACGCTTATCTTTTGAACTTCGTAGATATAACATCGACATAATCTTGTATATATTGTTATGATCATGTGAATGGGTTATGGTAAAGATTTCATCCTAGGAAATAATGTTTTACAGTTGTTTAAAGGAAGTACATTCATGAACTTGTTTTATGAATCGAAAGGGAAATCATTAGGCTTATTGGTACGGCTATTCCTTGCAAATCTTTGGATTACCAATATGTGTTAGATGGTAGAACCGATCGTAACTTTGTTATGTATCTTGGTATAATTAATCACAATGCATGACTTATAATTTGGTATGACTAGTTTTTATTAATTAGTGTAACTGATCCTAAGTAATCACCATGAGATGGTATGATCGATATTTGTAATTAGTGTGACCGATCCTAGTAATTCGTGTGACCGATCACAGAGAAGTTGTGTAATCGATCCTTGTAATTGGTATAACCGGTCCTGGTGATTGGTATAACTGATCCTGGAAATTGGTGTAACCGATCCTGGTAACTGGTGTGGCCGATCACAAGCAATACCATGAGTATGTGGTAACCGGTCCTGGTAATTGATATAACCGATCCTGGTAACCGATGTAACCGGTCCTGGTAACTTGTGTGACCGATCACAAGTGTTTCCATATTAAGATATAACCGATCTTAGTGATTGGTAGAACCGATTGAACCCATGTATGTGATTTGATATTTGATCAATCACATAGTGATCTTGAAATACAGGTGAACCAATTTTAAACTTATTTGGAAGTATGGTATAAACGATTCCAATAATGTAAATCCATGTAAATATGAATAAGGATTTACAGTGAAAAGATGTCAACATACTTTGAAAAGGTTCAGTAACTCTTATCATTTATTGTTCAAAGATATTCCTTAGTACTCAAGGAGATCATGTGCCGAAATAAATTGAGAATCTTTTAATTAAGGTTGTTGGTTTTATATGCTTTAATTACCAGCAATCAAATGCATATCTCTAGAGATAAAAATTAGTAATGTGCATTTACTAATTGGAGATTTTATATTGAGAGATTACATAAATTTTGGACATGCATTTATTGGAATTAGAAAAACCGAAGTTTGCTATTCATTGCATATCTTGAGAATATTTATTTTCGAAATTCGAAATTCCTTGGTGTCCAAACATCCTTGGTCTATAAATACCTAAGTTTGAATTTCTATCAAATTATCCTAAGAGCCAGGAAAACTTCATCTTTTTGTTGTTTCTGGTGGAGCCGTCTATCAGGAGAGGAAAGTACCCTAATTAGGCGAAATATCTTACGACCCTCGTTTAAAGACTTTTGTGGGATCAATAAGCTCTACGAGTACCGTTGGTGGGAAACTAGATAATTGCAGTGTTATTAGTTTTCAATTGATTTGATTGACTAACGGTTGTTGAAACTTTAATTGCACCTAGTTTGTTTATTCTTGAGGATCTTCTCTTCTGATATAAGATTCACTCAAACTAGATCGAAGTATCGACATGATCTTTAGAACTATTTGTAGATCTAAAAACATGTTAACAGACTTCGTTCTGTGTGTGATTGATCACAAGATATTTAAGTGGTATTCTACAATATAGAAGATTTGAAGACAAAGAAGAATTCTTATTTGGTTCTCATATCTTTGGGTGTGCACAAACCTTGATCGGCTGGGATCCAACTAGAATCGGATTTATTCGATTGATTAGTTTCGTGAGATCGGCATTACTTTATAGTTTTCTTGTTGGAATCTATATCAATTTATTGTGAATCTAAACTTGACTACTTTGGTAGTTATTGGATAAATTGATCTAACCAGGCAAAGGAGTTTATTAGATTAAAACGGAAGAGCCTTTGCGTATGACTTGAGATATCTTTATCTTGAAAGAATCGAAAGAGTTGTTACCAAACCGATTTTTTATTCCTTTACTGTTTGGAATATGATCCAAAGGAATTGTTCTAATGTGTGCACTCATCGAAGTTGGAAGCGCAGAGATACTGAGGAAAATAAGTGAACTAGGGCTAGTTGCTTGGTCTCAACTATACGAAATTAGTTTAGATTTTGTATAGCGGCTTAATTATGAGAGTATTCAATTCTGGACTAGGTCCCGGGGTTTTTCTGTATTTGCAGTATCCTCGTTAACAAAATCTTGTTGTGTGATTTACTTTAATTTTCTCAATTATATTTTTTATATAATTTAAAGTAAATTACACAAGCGTTAACTTCGTACATACTTGATAATGATCTTATAAAGTTTGGTTATGTCCGAACCTATTATCAAGTATCACACTTTGGTTGTCATATTGTCTCGATTTCGTATCCATAGACAATCACACAAAGTGTGAATACTGATTTATTGCATTGCCTCGACTTTGTCCATAGACGATCACTTTCGGTAAAAGGACTTATCGGGTAGATAAATAAAATATTGTGGCGTATTTGGGTACTATCGTCTTTTTATCAAGTTTTTAAGGATCAGATAAAAAGTGGGAGGAAGAGAATAAAGAAAGTTTATCATATGAAGATCAACAAGTTCCAGGTGAAGCCTAAGGTGGCGATGGTTATGATTATAAAAAGAAAGGTACATGTTATGCTCAATAATTGATACGTAGGTGTAGGTTCCTAAAATGGGTGAAGGGATAGAAATAAGTTTTTAGGTTTTTGAGTTGAAATTTCTGTCTTGAGCACGAACATTCTTCGCCTAAACCTAGCTTATAGCCGTTCAGTGACTACTTTAGCCACAAGGATCAAGGAATCAAGGTTTGTCTCAGGAAGGAAATCATAAAGAAAAAAAGAAATCAAAATGATTCTTTGTTGCAGAAGATTGCTTTGAGAGGGAGTTATAGCCAATGTTGGTGTTTTTATAATGACTTATTGATGGTCCATTTATAGCTGCAAAACCCCTGATCCCTAGTCGGTGGTATAAGGATGAGGGATACGATAAAGACCTCATCCGTGCTAAGGATAAGAGTTGAGTCAATCTTGTAGGAATAACGGAGTGATGATGAATAGTTATCACTTCTTTCCCGTAAACTCCACGACTGAATTTCAAAATTTATCTTCCTATATTAGTAAAGATGGATACTTACATTTGCCGCCGACTGCCAGACCATAATTCTAAAGATATTAAACATTTGTGTGACATGAGTCAACCTTCATGTGTGATATGTTTCCGAGATATCAATATTCTCCATGAACGATGTTGATTGGGGTGGAGGAATATTCCCTAACTTATGTATTATAACTAGCCTGATCTATGTGAAGAAAAGATATAAAATATGGATTGTCTGTGAGATAAGGAATGAGTTGAGGTAGAGCATCAACGTTGCACAGAAAAGTCCATGCATAGCTTGTTGAGGATGACTTCCCCTTTTGGGGTTCCTTTGATAATCATTAAGCGGTATAAGGGGTTTCTATATAGTTTTGTTATGTGTTTGGACAAGTTTGTACGGCTTAGATTCAAAATAGCCATGAACATGCTTATGCGATTGAGGATGAGGCTTGTGCATGTGGAAAGGGATCATGCCTCATGAGATATAGGCTTGTAATCATAGATGGTACCTAGATAGTACTCCACCAGCCTTCTTATTCATGAACTTGTATGTACGTTACCTTGTATAATCAATAAGTACAGATCAACATTATATGATACTTTTCCCTGATTGTATATCAAGGTCAACCTAGTATGTGCCCGAACTGTACAAGAACCGTGTAGATGCATTTTACTACCACAGGATAGAAATCTTCTACTCATGCAAAATAAAAGTATAGACATAATGATAGACACAAAGATATACGTGGTTCGGTATGATTACCTACGTCCACGTGGGGTGAAAGGATGAATCTTATTACTTCTAGGTGTTACAATGGTATTGCTCTCTCAAGTGAACTCACTTACAAAGTGAACTAGCTCTCAACTTTTCTCCTTTTTTTTGATTACAAGTCTCTCTCCTCCCAATCTATCCTGCCTTCTTTTGGATACAAGTTCTTCTATTTATATGGGAGGCTTCATACAACCAAACTAGGGTGTTGGTCACAACATATCTATCTTGAAGTTCTGTCATCGGGCCTGCCTGCATCGCCCCTTTTTCCGTCACTATGGCCGATGTGCTTTGATCCATTTGCAGTTCCTTGTACGAGGCAATCCGTTCGGGTGTTCTCTTGGTGCGATGTCGCCCTCCCAACCTGTCGCCCTTGCATCTGGACGATATGACACGTATCTTCTTATCCCTTTGACTACCACTCCTCGGTTGACCCAATACGTCTCATCTGCCATCTTTTTCAGAGGCATGTGGTCGAGTCTTGTCTGACATCTGTAGAGTGATCATGCCCGATCCACGTGGCTCCTTAAATTTCGCGCCTTCCAGCCTCTATCCCGTGATTCCCGTATCTTTATGCTTGGGTATCTCACAGCTTGAGATGTTGCCACCTAGCCCTGGGATAATTTATACCTATATTTATGACCCTTCTTTCGCTCGTGTGGCAGACACGAGTTGAAGAAAGTCGTCCCCGATTCCCACGTCCTCGTTCATGTCGAGATTTCCGCCATGCAGTCCCCCAATAACTCCACTTTATTACCTGTAACCGTCGGCGCCGGTTACAACTTCTCTTCTTTAAATAGTCAAACTCCTATTCTCTTTGTTCTTCTTCACCATTTCTTTTTTAGCCTCTAGACGCTGCAACTTTTTCTTCGAGATTCTTCATCATCTTCTACCTCAGTAAATCTTTGTCTTCTCGATTTTCTTCCTTCATCTCTTTATCTCCGAGTGCCACTACACCAAATCCCGGATTTTGTCACAGGGTATATCAGTTACTAAAAAAATTTGTAACACATATACGCCGTGTCAGAAACGCTGTGATATTTTTTATTATTTTTTTTGCAACAGTTTTAACTATGACAAACTTGGGTTACAGTCACAGTTATGAACTGTTACAATAATTAATAGTGTGATTAACCTAATTTTAAAATAACGACACGTTGCACATTTGTCACAGTAATTATAACAGGTGTAATTGTTATTCTCACTTTGCAACAATTCGGTAATGACACGTGTCATACACCGCCACGTAGGCAACAATTTCTTTTTTGCCACGTGTCACTTTTTCTTACGATTACAATAACACATATAAGTGTTGCATAATTTTTGCAACAAATTAGCTATGGACACTTGTCATCTTTTTGTCACTATTACTGTAACGTTTAAACTGTTACTTTCATTTGTAACAGAATTAAGAAGATGACACGTGTTTTTTCTTTGCATTTTTCGTCACAATTATATATGTGACAATTATTTCAATTACAATTAAAAAAATGGACAGTCCAGGTCATTCTCATGGACCTGGGCTTCCATTTTACAGGCCTGCAAGACAATTTATCCTGAAACACAGGCCTGCAATACAATGAAACCTGAAATACAGGCTTGCACCTGTTCTTCAATGCACAATTCATATATTCACGGTCTGCAAACCATCCACATTCCTCCCTGACTACACCATAACTTCAAAAGATGGATTAAGTTATCTGATCTCTTCATACATATTTCACACAAATACTTCATACTGCAATTGCTCCAAAGACTAGCTACTGGCATATTCTGTAAGTGTGATGTTCCCTAAAAATAACAATCAAACCATTAGTTGTCTAGAAAACATGCAGCAACAATATGAAAGGCCTAATGGCAAACACATCCAGGAAACAACAAGATCTAGGGGTTAAGGAGACAACAAATGGATTAAGATTTCTAGTAGATAAGAATTAGGCCCCATTTGAGTGAGTGAAGGAATGCATTACTTAATTGAGTGTATTTTTCTAGTTTTGAGTATATAAAAGGTTGTGATGCTGATGTTATAGCAATGGAAACACTTATATCAGGTTAATGGGGTTGACTATGTTCATAATAGTAGTACGCGTACAAGTACTAAATGAGTCGCATAATAATAGAGGCCTACTACAGGGGAGTATATGATACCTCTATCGCATCAACCAGGTATCCAGAAAGAACGGAAATCCAAAGAATTAAAACACCTAGCCATCTGATTGATTCCCATAGCGTTATCTCGGGGCCTCATCATCGAGACTCTTCTTCATTTTGCTCCTCTTCTACCTACGAAAATTTCATGTGGCATATATTAGAGATTGCATCTGCAATAATACTGATAATTCTCTTCATTACTATTCCATGCATAATTTTCATTGAAAATATATCTGATTAGTATTAGAAAACAAAAAAACTCGAATTTCTTTTCACTTATAAACGGCATGTTAGATAATCTCACCTCTTCGACGGGAGTAGGCTTATAAAGATTGTCCTGACTCTTCAATTGTAAAAACAGGTAGCTAGCAATCTTTATCATTATTGATCCACACTAACCACCTTTCTTACCATCAACACCTGCAAAGAAGTCGACATTTTCATCACTAAATTAATGCTCAATCTGAAATTCTTTTACAAACCTAACTAAAAATGTTCAAAATTATTCATATGGTCTAGAATTTTACCTGCCAGACTTCGCCATTTATGTCTTTGATCGCTAACTAACTCGCTCAATTGAGAAGCAAGGTTCAACCATCAATTCGTTGTTGAGAATATTCCATAGACAATCTAGATGTCCAAACTCACTTTGAAGCTTTAAACCACTAACAGGATACATACATTCAGTAAACATAACACAAACTCCTATTAGATAGTACAACTGCATCACTAGTTCCAATTTTGAGGGCCTGTAAAACAAACCAGTTAAACAATCAACACATCATTTGGAAAAGAGACTACTTAAATGGAACAAACCAAGAACCCAAAAAATGTTCAAAACATTTTTCCCACTAGAGGAATACCGGCATTCGTCAGCAACAAGAAGTAAGTAAACATATATCCTAGTCACGTGATATACCTTGATGGAACCAAATTGACTTAAAAGTTAAAATCACCAAATATAATATTAGTTTATTAAACAGGAGATTAAAAGAACCAAGTCGAATTTTGAGATCAGTTCTCGAAAGTTAAAAAAAAAAGGGATAAGATGAAACTTTCTAACACTACTTCTAAAAAATAAACGAAAGACGGCTCTAGTAAGAGTTCGCCAAGAAAAATCTAGATAATGGATTGGAAATGAAGGACACTACCACAACAAATCACTTCATGGCTTCCACCTGAGAGCAGCTGCAAAAGGTAAACCATAAGTTAGTAAGCAATAAAAATGTGCACAACCTTTAAAATATTTGTTTCATTTCTTTACTTGGTAGAAACAAATTATTTGAACATGAATGATCAGATATATGGAAACATACCTAATTGAAAATATATTCAACCAAGATGGTGATATAATGTCTATCATGCCTCTATAAAATGCATTTGCCAAAGGTATCATCTGCAGATCAATATCAATTCGTAAGAGAATACACAACATTAGACATAAATGTAGCTAGCATACAAAGAAAATATATGTCATACCTGCCGATTGAGTTTATAGTCAGTCAGAAGTTTAAATCCATATGAAATGATCTGCATTTGTAGTTCCCTATGAGTTCATTTCCAATTTTAAGGCACTACACAGTTTTCCTGACAAACAAAATTTTTTGAGCTCGGATTTTTTCTTTGTACTCTAATCTAACCTGGTATAGCTATTATGAGAAGAAGTCTGAAATGTATCAGGAAGACACCGTATGTCCCTAGTTTAACTACAAAAAGTAGGTTGTTTATTGAATTGAAAGTGTAAAGAGTGAAGAAGTAATATGCATGAAAATACTGTAACTTATTCTCATTTGTCACTTCCATGTCTTTCCCACCAGGTTTAAGCTCAGAGACAACATGTTTACCAACTATTTCCTCTGTAACTGTGAAGTCCAACGACAGGTCCTTGACATCACCATCATAATGCTGTAGAATAAGTCATTGGAAAAATATATAAATTAAAGATGTTTAACTCAAGTCGATAAGGGACATCATGAAGACACGAATGACAAAAGATAAACATAAAGGATCAGCAACAATCTAGGAATAGTTTGTACATATTATCAAATCATGCACTCGACATGACTCCCAAGAGAGCGGCTATTGCAACTCCTGCAGTTCTCGTAGTGTATATTTGACATACATTCAAAGAAGAAACCAATGTAAGAATTCGGAAAAGATTACCC
The DNA here is from genome assembly GCA_023529315.1 of Papaver bracteatum. Taxonomy (NCBI): domain Eukaryota; kingdom Viridiplantae; phylum Streptophyta; class Magnoliopsida; order Ranunculales; family Papaveraceae; genus Papaver; species Papaver bracteatum. Next base: position 114,317 of record JAJJWX010004305.1, read on the forward strand.
ATACTACAAATCTCTTAGCTTCATCTTACTTAATATGTTAAATCATTGTAATTATACAATGTCTAAACTATTTACACTGAAACTTTTGGTAAAAGACAAAATAATTTGAGTTTATTATCATAAAAATAATAAGATGTTGCATCAGCTACCTGAACATCATCATTAAACATGGATCATTTGGACCACCTAACAGACTTATAAGCATGAGTCCACCACCAATGTCAGGATGCCTGGTCCGAAAATATATAAAAATAGTTAGATACATGACTGCATGTTATTCCTTTAACTGATAAACAATTGAAAAGTGAACACTAAAAGGGGTAGCTTTAGAAGAACTCACATTATTCTTGATAAGCGTGATCTTTGCTTCCAATTCTTTCTTAAACTGTAAGACTTTTAACTTTTATTTAATAAGCAAAAACTTTGCGGCTTCATGCTTCTTTGAATTTGCAGTGCCATAACCAATGTAATTGGAAACCAAGCAAAGAAAGGTTGCACAAATTGATCAACTGTACAAGGAAGACGGCATGTTATTAGATCAATTTAAGCTCATGTTTGTAAAACCTTTTATCATAATTATCAACTAAGCAGTAACACATACCATTAAAGCATCAAATCCCAAACTTCAAACAAGCTAAACACAATAAATAAATGCTAGAAAAAGCTTGAAAACCACAATATTCATGTACAACCATGTTTAGCAGCATTGGCTCTCAAGCCCGGCGAAAGGGAAATCCTAAAAATTACGAGTTTGTAAAGTTAATGTTTCAGACATCCAAGGCTAAAGCAAAGATAGCTCTCAAGCCCAAATAAAGCAATGCGATTGTTCTTGAGAAAAACAAGCCTTAGGTTTATCATCATCAACAATTTGCTTTAAACAGCAAACTCCAATTCTCATTATTCAAATAAAGTTTTCTATTGAGAATTGATCAACCCATATGCACTTAAACAAAATTAAAAGTTTTTTAAAAACCACTAAAAATAAAACTGAACTAAAATTGAGTTCATAGTACCTGCTTGGAAAATCTCTTTTGTTGAGAAAGAAATTTAAACAAAACCCATATTATAATCATAGTCGATAAGATGGGTAAAGGATAATAACTTCCATCTCAATTATTTCTCAATCAAAAACAAATTAAATTTCTAATTGAAAAACATTAACATTAAGAATATGAATTTAAGATATTTCAGGGTCTCAAACATCCAAGCAACATAAACTCATAGATCTTGCTTATCATACCCACAACCATTAAAGTCGGAAAAAATGCAAGAAGGAACCTAAATCGAAAATATCTGAAACCGTAAATATATATAAAATCAAATCCAAACAAAAACATAAGGAACCTAAATCGAAAATATCTGAAACCCTAAATCTATATAAAATCAAAACCAAACAAAAACAGGAAAAAGGAAAAATCAGTAAAGAAAAATTTGGAAATGAAGACTAAGATAACATATCTGTTTTATCTCTGAATCTTGATTTAAAGATTGATTTGTAGAGCTTTGATGGGTAAAGGGAGATATTTCTCTGAACCTCTAAACATGAAGAACATAAACAAAAACAAAATTTCTGAAGCTAAACAATAATCATTGTTAAAATTCTAAGAGCAGGTCAATAAAAGCGATTCGGGCTTCGAGTGTAAGGTTCAGATCATAGATAAACTCTCACTGAAATCATCTAAAATCTAAGATTTATCAGACCATTTAATCCGATTTATATGTACTGATGTCGATTCCATGAATTTTTTTTTCAAAACAACTAAGTAGTAAGTAAGAGCTTATCATAATATTGAAGATCAACTAGTATACATAACAATTGATAAAGTCAAAAATGCCTCAGACATCTAGATAAGAAGTGAGTGAAAAAGAAAGAGAGGAGAGCGGCGGTGTGAGATGAGTTTTAGGTCTAGCTTAATATTTCTCTCACCTCTTTAGATTATATACATATCTTTAACATGCATCTCGAATGCCTTTCTACGAGATAAGTGGATATTTTCTGACCACGTGTCAAAAGAAAAACCAATCTAACGGTTCTTACCATATGACACTATTTTGTAATGGTCCTGGGCCTGGATTGCACGGACGCTCCGTTTTAGGAGTCGTGTCGGCGTCCGACTCGCGTCGGACGCAGGATGCGCGTTTGACGCGGACACGACGCGTGTCCGACACACCAATATGCGCGTCCCGCTCGCGTCTTGTTTGGACGCACCGATGACTCGGGTTTGAAGCATTTTTTTTCTCATTTTCATTTAAACTTCTTCCTTTATTTTTACTAATATTAACTAAATGAAGAAAAACAAACATTTAGATTAATCATTTAAGTCTTTATTAGGGTTTTGTAATTGGAAATGCATCACATATACCCTTGGTTGGGCATGTGTTGTTCTAAGAATGCAATTTGATTGTGCCATGTGTTTAATAGTGATTGATTGCTTGACCTTCGGCGTGTATAAACAAACGATCTTTCCTTTTCTTTTGAAATTTATACATATGTGGCATTATTTTCTAATTCTTAGGATCGAAACACTTGACTTTACTGTATAAATACATAATTGTATATATAAATAAAATATGTATATACGTGTCCGCATCCTAGTTTTTTGAGAATTTTATAGTGTTCGCGTCCGCGTCGTGTCATGTCCGCGTCTGTCCAACCCAGTCCTGGGTCCAAGAGCATAGCTCAGTTGTATCCCATCAACTCCAGTAAGGAGGGAGTCTGGGGTTCAATCCCCGACGCCGTAAAGGTTTGTAATAGATTAGTTGTATATTGGATTTAGCGGTGTTGGGTCTGGAAGTGGGGACCGTCCAACAGGCTGGGTTCAGGTAAAGGGCTGGGTCCTTCTTTCACGTATCAAAAAAAAAGGTTCATGGTCCTGGGAAGAAAATTTTAATAGATTTACATTTTACGGTAGAACTTCGATAAATTGATTCACGATAAATTAATAACTTTGCTAAATTGAAGATGAAATATATAAGATTTGAACATCCCAGGTTCAAAGATTACTAGAGTTAGACAAGAGTTTCTCGTTCGGGTGATCTGATGACGAAATATTTCAGAATTGAACATCACAGGTTCAAAGATTACTAGAGTTAGACCTGAGTTTCTCGTTCCGGTGAACTGAGGATGAAATATATCAGAATTGAACATCCCGGGTTCAAAGATTACTCGAGTTGGACCTGAGTTTCTGATTCTTACAGAATGTGAAAACTGTGAAAATGACCATACTACCCTTATCAAAAATAAGTAAAGTAATTCTTACATATTGTGAAAATGACCATATTACCCTTATTGATAAAAAGTGCAATAAATATTATGAAGACTGTGAAAATGACCATACTACCCTTATCAGAAATAAGTAACGTAATTCTTACAGATTGTGAAAATGACCATATTACCCTTATTGGTAAAAAGTGCAATAAATATTATGAAGACTGTGAAAATGACCATACTACCCTTATCAGAAATAAGTAACGTAATTCTTACAGATTGTGAAAATGACCATATTACCCTTATTGGTAAAAAGTACAATAAATATTATGAAGACTGTGAAAATGACCATACTACCCTTATCAGAAATAAGTAACGTAATTCTTACAGATTGTGAAAATGACCATATTACCCTTATTGGTAAAAAGTGCAATAAATATTATGGAGATCGTGAAAATGACCATACTACCCTTATCAGAAATAAGTAAAGTAATTCTTATAGATTGTGAAAATGACCATATTACCCTTATTGGAAAAAAATGCAATAAATATTATGAAGACTGTGAAAATGACCATACTACCCTTATCGAAATAAGTAACGTAATTCTTACAGATTGTGAAAATGACCATATTACCCTTATTGATAAAAAGTGCAATAAATATTATGAAGACTGTGAAAATGACCATACTACCCTTATCAGAAATAAGTAACGTAATTCTTACAGATTGTGAAAATGACCATATTACCCTTATTGGTAAAAAGTGCAATAAATATTATGAAGACTGTGAAAATGACCATACTACCCTTATTAGAAATAAGTAACGTAATTCTTACAGATTGTGAAAATGACCATATTACCCTTATTGGTAAAAAGTGTAATAAATATTATGAAGACTGTGAAAATGACCATACTACCCTTATCAGAAATAATAACGTAATTGTGAAAATTCTTACATATTCTTACATATTGAAAATGACCATATTACCCTTATTGGTAAAAAGTGCAATAAAATTATGGAGACAGTGAAAATGACCATACTACCCTTATCATAAATAAGTAAAGTAATTCTTACAGATTGTAAAAATGACCATATTACCCTTATTGTAAAAAAGTGCAATAAATATTATGGACACTGTGAAAATGACCATACTACCCTTATCATAAATAAGTAAAGTAATGCTTACAGATCGTGAAAATGACCATATTACCCTTATTGGAAATAAGTGCAATAAATATATTTCCAATAAGGGTAATATGGTCATTTTCACATTCTGTAATATTTACTTTATTTATTTTCAATAAGGGTAGTTTGGTCATTTCCCAGACTCCATAATATTTATTGCACGTATTTCCAATAAGGGTAATATGATCATTTTCCCAGTCTGTAATATTTATTTTACTTATTTTCGATAAGGGTACTCTGGTCATTTTCATAGTCTCCATAATATTTATTGCACTTATTTCCAGTAAGGGTAATATGGTCATTTTCACATTCTGTAATATTTATTTTAATTATTTTAAATAAGGGTAGTTTGGTCATTTCCCAGACTCCATAATATTTATTGCACCTATTTTCAATAAGGGTATTATGGTCATTTTCACATTCTGTAATATTTATTTTAATTATTTTCTATAAGGGTAGTTTGGTCATTTCCCTGACTCCATAATATTTATTGCACTTTTTTTCGATAAGGGTAATATGGTCATTTTCACAATCAATAACATTTACTTTACTTATTTCCAATAAGGGTAATATGGTCATTTTTACAGTCTACATAATATTTATTGCACTTTATTTCCAATAAGGGTAATATGGTCATTTTCATAATCTGTAAGAATTACTTTACTTATTTATGATAAGGGTAGTATGGTCATTTTCACAGTCTCCATAATATCTATTGCACTTTTGTCCAATAAGGGTAATATGGTCATTTTCATATTTTGTAATATTTACTATATTGATTTTTAATAAGGGTAGTTTGGTCATTTTCACAATCTCCATAATATTTATTGCACTGATTTCCAATAAGGGTAATATGGTCATTTTCACATTTTGTAATATTTATTTTATTTATTTTCAATAAGGGTAGTTTGGTCATTTGCCAGACTCCATAATATTTATTGCACGTTTTTCCAATAAGGGTAATATGGTCATTTTCCCAGTCTGTAATATTTATTTTACTTATTTTCGATAAGGGTACTCTGGTCATTTTCATAGTCTTCATAATATTTATTGCACTTTTTCGAATAAGGGTAATATGGTCATTTTCATAGTCTATACGAATTACTTTGATTATTTTCAATAAGGGTAGTTTGGTCATTTTCACAGTGTCCATAATATTTATTGCGCTTATTTCCAATAAGGGTAATATGGTCATTTTCACAGTCTATAATATTTATTTTCATAAAGGGTAGTTTGGCCATTTTCACTTTTTGTATGAATTACTTTATCTATTTTCGATAAGGGTAATCTGGTCATTTTCACAGTCTCCATAATATTTATGGCATTTATTTCTAATAAGGGTAATATGGTCATTTTCACAGTATGTAATATATACTTTATTTATTTTCAATAAGGGTAGTTTGGTCATTTTCACAGTCTCTCTAATATTTATTTTATTTATTTCCAATAAGGGTAATATGGTCATTTTCACAATCTGTAATATTTAATTTACTTATTTTCGATAAGGGTAGTCTGGTCATTTTCACAGTTTTTATAATATTTGTGGCACTTATTTTCAATAAGGATAATATGGTCATTTTCACAGTATGTAATATTTACTTTATTTATTTTCAATAAGGGTAGTTTGGACATTTTCACAGTCTCCCTAATATTTATTCCATTTATTTCCAATAAGGGTAATATGGTCATTTTCACAGTATGTAGTATTTACTTTATTTATTTTCAATAAGGGTAGTTTGGTCATTTTCTCAATATCCATAATATGTATTGCACTTATTTCCAATAAGGGTAATATGGTCATTTTCAAAGTGTGTAATATTACTTTACTTATTTTCAATAAGGGCAATATGGTCATTTTCATAGTCTCCATAATATTTATTCCACTAAATTCCAACAAGGGTAATATGGTCATTTTCACAGTCTGTAATATTTAATCTACTTATTTTCGATAAGGGTAGTTTGGTCATTTTCAAAGTCTTCATAATATTTATTGCAATATTTCTAATAAGGGTAATATGGTCATTTTCCAGTCTGTAATATTTATTTTACTTATTACACTTAATTGGGTAGTCTGGTTATTTTCATAGTCTCCATAATATTTATTGCACTTATTTCCAGTAAGGGTAATATGGTCTTTTTCAAAGTGTGTAATATTTACTTTACTTATTTTCGATAATGGTAGTCTGGTCATTTTCACAGTCTCCATAAAAATTATTGCAGTTATTTCCAATAAGGGTAATATAGTCATTTTCACAATCCGTAATTTTTACTTTATTTTTTTCAATAAGGGTATTCTGGTCATTTTCACAGTATATATAATATTTATTGTATTTATTTCGATTAAGGGTAATATGGTCATTTTCACGTTCTTCTGAATTTTTATTGCACTTATTCCGAGTAAGGGTAATATGGTCATTTTCACGTTCTTCGGAAGAAGCAGAAATTTTTGTTGTGGTTTTGTCGAGAAAATCGAAAGAAAATGTTGGTATTTGTCCAAGTCAAATGTCATACAAAGTCATGACTTGTTGACTTGGTCTTGTTCCTTTTTTCTAATATTAAGAACATCAAAAATTAAAAATAAAATAAATTTTGATATTTAGAAATTAAATAAAATTGTTATTTTGTATAATTGTTGCGAAAGTAGTGACAACTAAAATTTTAAGAGTGATTAATTCGGGGTTGTTTTTGATGTGGTGGAATTTTTGGGTGGAAATATCATTTTAGATTATAATTGTTGTTGTTCAAATAATTATCAACAAATATTTGTGTGACTAATAAAAGTCCTAATTATTATCACGAATACAAAATTTAATTACAGTTATAATCATTGCGGGACTTATCACGGGTATATCATCATTCGAAAAAATAAACTGTGACAGGTTACACTGTGAGAAAATCCTGGTTTTGGTGTAGTGTGCTACAATGTCTACAGTTACATTTTCTTCGTCCCAACATCCTTTATCGATTTCCGAGTTCTGTACTATTCCCATTCATGGATTCTTCTCCCTCGATGACTGAAAAAAGGTGCGTGGATGATGTTTTTTCTGAGAATGATGCTTTTTCCCTTGCTTCCCTGTTTTCGTTTGATAGTCCCTCTAAGTACGATGATCGCGCCATGAGATCTATCTTTCCTAATGATTCTCCTTCTATTTCGTGCAGGTCTGAGAAAAGGGTGAAAGATCTCTCTGATGAAGAGTTCATTGAGCAGTTGAAAGAGAAGTACAATCTTCAAAGTTACGAAGTTACCCTGATCTCGGGCCAAAACAGCCTCCTGAAGAAATCCGACATGGATAAGTATGAGCAGTCGACTGACTGCATGGTCATTACTCAGGGTCAGCTAGATCTAGGACTTCGTATCCCTTTGTACAACCCCGATATCCCTTTTTATTATGAGGTTCTCTCCCAGCTCAAGCCTTATCGCCCCCTGGCTCAATGGACTGGCAACACTTTCCGCATTATGGATGAATGGAGAGCTTGCCGAGATGGTCACGGTTCTACCGCCGAGTGGTCGACCTACAAGCCCAAGCACGCTCCAGAGTATACTGTTGTCAATTTCCTTATCAATTATCGAGCCGGTACCTCAACCAACAGTGATCTTGCCAGTTTTGCTGCCGGTCCCCATCGTCAGAGAACCATGCCCAAGGGTGTTAAGAGGATGATGCTGGATGCTGATCCCATGGGCCAAGGTTCTAACAGGCGACCCCGTCACACCAATGATCCAATCTATCCCCGAGTTCCGCTCCTTGTCCGAGGTTCTATTTTACATGGTAGATTTCTGTCGCCTTCATTTCCGGTCGAGCCCTATCCTTTCTAGGTAGTTAACGACGACATGGCCGATAAGGTATGTGTCTCCTTCTATTTTCCTCAATTTCCAACTTTGTTGGTTCTTACACGGGTTGGCTATTTGTTGTTGTTAAATCTTCAGGGCGACTCTACCAAGGCTGCCGCATCGTCGAGAAAAAGAGGTACTAGCTCAAGGGTTGAGGAAGACCAGGGGAAGGTAACAAACACAGTGTTTTTATTATAAGTACATGTACTTGCCCGTGTTTTTTGCCTTCACATGTTCTGACGAGAAGCCTTGTGCAGAAATTCCCTAGGCGTGATGATGATGAAGCCGATGTGGAGGAGATTGACCCCCAACCTCTTAGACATAATCCTCATAGGGGCAAGCATGTTGCTGCTAAGCCACATCAAAGGCAGAAACCAATTTTCAACATCCCCGATGAAGATGACATATTCGGGGATGATTTCTCGGATGACAAGGGCGATGGGAAGGGGACGGGCGAGAATGTTGGTCCTGAGGTGGTCGTTAATCCTGAATTGTCCGATAAATAAGAACCCCTGAAGGCGCCCGAGTTAGGAAATACTGTTAATGTTGAATCGGAAGTACTTCATCGTCTTCCCCAGATTACTGGTGGATCCTCGTCCGGTGTTGAAACCTCTTTTACTGTCTCTGGCCCTATCATGAATTCTCTTGGAGCGCTGACTTCCCCCGACTTTGGTGCATATACTGATGAGCAAATGCTTGCTGTCGTGCCCCTGTATGGAGATATGGATCAGACTCTTGATACAGTGGTGAGTGACTCTGCCTGTTTGGGTGACCCCGTGCCCTTGGTGTATTCCTTGTTGTCGCCTACCATTCTAACTTGTTTACTTGTATCAGATTTTTAATCGGGTACGGTTGGATGCCGATAGTCGTCGTAGGGAAAAACAGCTGGTGGAATCTCTCCATCTTCAATTGCAGAACGAAAAAATTCGCACGCGCGAGCTGGAAATAAAACTCGCCGATGCCCAAGGTATGTTATAACTCCATAATTTAAGCTTAAATTGATTGAGTTTATCGTGCCAGCATCCTGAGTTGGGTATCCTTCTTCTAGCCGAGATATCTAGTATAGGTTTAGATGCTTCTTCGGAGTTTATGATTATGAAAAGGAAATGGGATATCTAAAAGGATTTAGTGGAGAATCTTTATCGACGAATTGCGAATAAGGATGGTAAGATAGATCGCCAGGCCGGTAATATCGAAGAGCTTCAGGATGAATTAGAACGCTATCGTCAGTTTGAATATGCCCCTGAAGAAATAGACAATTTACGGGATCACTTGGGTTCTTCCCACCGCCTAGCTGCTGAGAAGACCGCTTTGGTCACGAACTTAGAGCAACGGGTAGATGCTTTACAATTGCAGAACCGAGACCTTCATGAAGATCGCCGACGAATACTGAGGGATAAAGATGTAGTGGAGCGAGCTAACCGCGATCTAACGGGCAAAGTGGGATAATTCAACAAAGTGGTGGGTGAACTAGAGTGGAGTAAATAGAAACTTTCAGTTCTCCAAGTATCGCGTAATCGGCTAATGGACGAGTGGAACAAACATAAGAAGTACTGCCCCAGCAATGAGTTCAACGAGCATCACTATAACGAACTAACCATGAAATTGTCTAAGGTCGAGGATGAATTGTCCAAGTCGGTAGAATCGCTTCAGTCAGTGTTACCCGCCCTTTCAGGTCTTATAGATGATGTGTTGAGGCCGTTCCTTAAGATTAGATTATGCTCTGTACTTGTGAATTGCGAAACTTTATCCGATGAATAATCCCGTGTTGTTGTGATTTTGTAGCCGAGCAAAATTGTTCCCAGGAACTGGATCTGTAGGTCCGACGATTGAAGCAGGTTGAGGCCGATTTGGGCACCAAGTTAACCGACGCTGCCAATTTGCAACTTACTCAGCAGCTTGAGGATGAACGTGTCTCCCATGCAGATGAGATAGACGAGAAGGTTCAGTCGGGTATCGAGGAGTGGGTGGAGAATAAACGGCGCGAAGTCACGCAAAAGAGGGACGACACCATTCCCCCCAAGTCTTAAATTCCCCTTTTGTAGTGCTGCGTCACTAAATCGCCCCTTTCCATGGGTTGTAAATTGCTTTGAACACTTCTTCCCCGTTTTATTTCCTATATACTGCATGTTTGTTTTATACGGAGGTGCTGCGTTACCGATGTTTTCTTTATTTCCGTTATACTTTGTGTTCCTTGTGGTTTCATGACATTTTCCACGCTTTCTTAATTGACATATGTTTCTTTTCGTTCTAGCCTTTGTTCCTTATGTTATTCCTGCAATTTTTTGATTATGTGTGTTAGTATTTTAACCGTTTCTGTCGAACACACCCAACAAGGAGGGTCATCGGGCCCAATGCCATGTCCTTATTGGGGCATCTCATCACTATCTCTTGGATTCAGTGGAAGGGTACTAGCCAACCTAATTCTAGGATCGATTATCCCGAGCGGTTATCGATCAACCAGTCTCGGGAAAGTGGTCACAGCCACCTGCGATGGAGGTGACCTTTCAAATGTAAGTAGGCCACCTAGCTGAGAAGACCTCGTGTCTTAACAACATGCGGAACTAGTTTCCAACCACCAGAATCCTTAGGCTACCTCGGCACTTGCACACTACCACTTCCCCGAGTACGAATAGCCAGGCGACTGTAAGGCACCTCGGCACTTCCACTGTAGTTGCAGGAATTCCCACACTACACCCTTGTTAAGATTCTATAGAAATCTATTGGAAATCAGTTAAACTTCAAAGATTTAAACGACACTTTACTATTCAAATCTCAGAAATGTTTACAGAATTGGAAGAAATCAAGATTACAAACATTCACTTGAAATTTCTCTCTCCTCAAGACTCTTTCAACTCTCAAAAATACATCATCCTTTTCTGGATCTATCGAGCCCTTTATATAGGGTTTTACATAATGGATGACAGCTAAGTTTTCCTCCTATTTCGGATCTATTCTGCGATCTCATCGCAATCGCTACCATATTCTCTATCACAAGAATGATGACCATCGCATGATCAACATATTCTTCTTTTATTTCTTCCATCGTCAGTTTCATTTTGGTATTCTGTGACGCTCGTGAAACGTTGTTAAAGAATTGCCAGTGACGCTCGCAGAAATGTTGTTAATATCGCAGGAATACCTTTGTAGCGATATTCTGGTCCTACATCTTGCCTCTTCTCATATCTTTTATGAGAAGAAGAGAAGATCATGAGAACCAAAATTCTTTATTACCCTCACAACTTCTTTCTCTTTTATACTTTCTTCTCGACAAGATTCCGTTAATCTAGCCTTTCTTACACGTGTTGTGAATTCCTCCATTTACTGACACGTCTCTGCTTAATGGGCCCACCCCCTTTTGCCTATAAAAGGTACAACTAAGTTTCAAAACTAATTTTCTTCTTCCGTTTCTTCATCTTCTTTATTTGTCTACGTCGTCTTCCATCTGCAACTTTTGTTTTTCTTCATATTCTTCTGCTACTGTTCTAATGGAGTCATCAAGGTATGTTTCTTGACTTATGACATTTATTTAAGCTAATTTTTATTTTCGTTCTCCAATCTTTCTTACTTGATTCTTCATAATTTTCATGTTATGTCTTTTCTGCAGCGGAACTACACAATCCACGATTCAAAACCCTAATACTCGCAAAAGACTTGTAGAGAAGAAGAAGAGGAGTTCTGCGAATGATAAGGTAGTAAGAAACATATTCTATTTCCAAATAACAATATTGTTGCCTCTGTTTCTTATCTGAGTTATTGTTCGCAGAATGACGAGAACCCTATTAAGCCTCCCAAAAGATCTCGCCACTTTAAGACGCTTGGGGAAGATCTCATCATACCCACATTAACATCCGTGAAGATTACTCCCACACCATCGCAACCAAATATTTCTACTTATTTTTGCGAGAACATCGCTGCCCATACTTCTACTTCTTCTGACCCTTCAATAGATTAAGCTTCTAAAATTGCTGTGACTAAGACTCCTTATAGTCCTTTGCGGCCTTCAACTGTTGTTTTTCCACATACTCCTCCTGACAACTCAACCATCACAAATGATCGTCAACTTGCTCTCATTACTACTTCATCTTCTACACCCCCTTCATCAAACGAAACTTTTGCAAGTGTTGATGTTGCTTTTAAAATCTTGTCGAACATTTTAGATAATGCTAGAAAGTCTTCCACTGACCCTCTCCAGCATGAAGCTTGCGAGACTCTACTCAAGTATTTTGGCTCTGATGAAAATGCTTTGTGAGCGTCTTTGGAAAATGAGATTGAAGTTCTGAGGAAAATCCTTCAAGCTAAAACTGTCGAGTGTGATACTTTGAATCATATGCTTCGCAACTCTTCTCTGGACTGCGAGAATCTTCGCAGAAAAAATGACGAGCTGAAAGGTACATTTTTCTTGCCTATGCTCTTTTGTTTTTCTGTTTTATTTACATATTTTCTGTACTCGGGCTTCCTTCTTAAATTATTGATTCATATATTAGTTTCAAATAAGACTCGTTTCATAGAAAGACTCAAATTTGAATCTATCGCTGAAGAAGCTCGCGTTGAAAGAGATTCTTGGATGGATCAACATACTAGACTAGACAATCTTTACACTTATTCAATTGATCATATAAATAATCTTACTAAGGAGAATAATCAATTATTGCAAAGGTAGAATTTTTTAAGTGGCGAGGTTGATCGCCTCTCATATTTGTTTTTAAGGCTAATTTGGCGATGAAATCTTTATCAGATGAGAATAAAACCTTGTCCCAAGAAAAACCTAGATTTTCAAGCTTGATGGAGATTTCCTCGCAACAATTAAGTAATCTTCAAAGCATATGTAATAATCAAGAGCAATCTCTTCGTTCTCTCAAGAATGAACTCAAAGAATTAACTGAATCTTCTGCTGCCGAGAAGGATAAACTTATCAAGGGTAGACTAACTATTAGTTTAAGATCCAGAGAACTTCAAGACCAATACTCTCAATTAAAGGAATCTCATTATTCACTAGCAAAGTAAAACTCATATATTCGCAACAAAGAAGAAAGCATAAAATCTCGTCTGAAGGGTATGGTTGGCGATAAATTCGATGATGCCATGAATCAATGGGAGAACTATTTATTTGCATTAATCCAAAATTTAACCTCGCAAAAAGATAAATTGACAGCCTTTCTTGTTGATCTTCTTATAAAATTTTGTGTTATATTCCTTGTGAAATTTTTGTCTAACTGATCTTTTATTATTTTTTTTCTCGCAGAGTCCGAAAGAAATCTTCATTCTACCATCACTGATCTGACCGCTAAATTAGATAAAGTTCGCAAAGAAAATAAGTCTCTTGTTTCTAATTATCTTGATTCCCGCGACAAAGCATAAAGAAGACTTGATTATCTCGAGTACTTTAAAAACATAGAGATTAGGAATCGTGATAGAAGTTTCCTTCGCAAGGTCCACCTCAGTTATGAATTTCTTGTGAACGAGATTCTGCTCTCCAATTCTCTTCCTCCTGTAACTGTTCCTCCTCTAAAGGTTGATGATGATGAAATTCCTCTTCCCATGGATGAAGATTTGAAGTTTACTAATGATGAAGAAAATACCACTCAAGAGGATGGTGAAGAAGAAGAAAAAAGAAGTCCTCCCAAAGAAACAGCTGCGGGTGTTGATGAAGAGTTAAACGAAGGAGAGACTCATGATTAAAAGGATGCTGATGAAGATGATAACTCTGGAAAAAATAATAAACCTGACGAGCAAGAAGAATAAATATGGCGAAGCCATCGCTGAAACTTGAATTTTATCTTTAATTTCTTCTTCTTCTTCTTTCTTGCGAGCGATGTAACCTTTGAGACTTTTAGAATTCAACTTTCAATTTAGCTTACTTTGAATATTTTCAAGGAAGATAATGAAATCTTACTTCTCTATTCCCCTACTTGCCCCTCATTATCTTTCTTGAAATGGTGAATCATTTTTATGTATCTTCTTTAAGGAATCGTGTTGTTGCATTATTCTTGCGATACAATGAATACTGCTGCGATATTATGAAAAATTCTGAAGGAATCTGCAATGTTAAGAATTTTCCTTCGTCTATATAGTTCTGCGATGAATGAATATTTCCTGCAATCTTTAAATAGAGAATAGTTAATTGGTTAGATTATTCTTTTGGTCTTATTTTGCCTTCCTAGTTAAAGGTCTTATTTTGCCAAACTTTGTTCTTTTTTTATCCATGTTCTTTCAAAATCTTTGCGACAACATGATAAACATAAACTCTCTGTTAAGAATTTAGTCTTATGACATTGCCGTCTTACGATGAAATCGCAGGACGTCTTCACACTTTCATGTAAAAACCCATTGATCTCATCTTAACTTTTGGCTTGTTGCCTCTGTATAATTTACGTCACGCGACAATATGACAGGCCTAAATGTTCTTGCGATCATAAATCCCCATGAGATTGCCGTCTTAAGACACTTATCATCTCCCTAATGGAGGGTGCCGCCCTTATCTTCCCCATGGTTGCCCCTTCATGGAGGGCACATCGGCCATACAAGACTAGCTCCTCCCATCCAGATTTACCAACAACCAACTGTTTTCGCAGCCTCTTATCCTTTATGCCTATATGGATTATAGTTACAAGACTGCACCCTAAGTGGGGTTTTCTTCAGGCCAAGTGCATCATAGCTAAGACTTACCAAGAATGGAAAGGGAGTTTCGTATGCCCTTGGCACCCTTGGCTCAACCATGTACCTCGTCTCCTTGGTCATACTTTTCACTTATTGGAAGAGATTCTCGGTCGTCCAACCAGGGTATAACCATATATAGTTGGAAATCCAAGATCTCTCTCCTGTATAGGTTTTCTTTAACCCCAACATCTGCATGACTCAGGATCCAGCAGCGGTGTAACCTTACCCCTGAATCACGTCGAGAGATACCCCCTCCTATGACGCGCTATTAGGTCCTACATTTTCCTCTTGTGAAATTTTATTCGCGAACTAGGTTGCACGCCATAAAGGTTCATCCCATTCTTTAATCTTTGCGAAATTTTATTCGCTTTTCTTGCGATGATGCTCACTGCTCTTGTTGTGCTTTGTTATCAGAAGCATTTTTCAATTGTAAGAGAGAGAAAAGAATTTATTATCTGTGTCATCATATAACATACCAGTATTTATTATTTCGCAAAAGAAGATGTCATTGATAATACCTCTTCAGAAATAATCTATTCCACGGTCTATCGAGTCTTTGGCCAACATCCTTCCCTTCAAGATCCATTAATTTTTATGCCCCAGTTCCAACTATCTCTTTGATGATGTATGGTCCATCCCATTTTCTCTCCAATTTTCCACCACTTTCTCGCTGATAACCAGGCGTTTCTCGCAGTACTAAATCGCCAGGTTGGAATTCACGCTTCTTAACTCGTTTGTTATACTCGCGAGCTAATCTGCGTTGGTAATTCTCCATATGTTGTAGAGTTTTTTCTCTTTTCTCTTCTAATTCATCCAACTTATTTAGTATCATACCGGCACTTAAATTTCTTTCTCATGCTTCTCTCTTTGTTATAGGAATAACAACTTCTGTTGGTAATACATCTTCTACCCCATATGTCAAACAAAATGGTGACATTCCAGTTGCTTCTCGTCTAGTTGTGTTGTAAGCCCATATTGCATTATGTACTTTCTCACACCATGCTCTGTGGTATCCTTCAAACTTCTTCTTCAAGATGTCTGTGATTGTTTTATTAGTTGCCTAAGCCTGACCATTTGCTTGTGGGTATAAAGGAGTAGACTTTCCACATTTTATCTTAAATGCATTGAGTAACAATTCTATATTCTGTCCCTCAAACTACTTTCCATTATCAGATACTAGTTGTGATGGAATCCAAAATCTGCACATTATATTTTCAAAGATAAATGTAAAAATATCTTTATCTCGAATATGTTGTACTGCCTTTACTTCTCCCCATTTTGTGAAATAATCTGTTGCGACTATCAGATATCTTCTTTGTCCAAAACCAGGTACAAATGGTCCCACAATATCTAACCCCCATTTCCCAAAAGGCCATACACTTTTTGAAGATGATAATGGTGCTCCTGGTGCATGTATCTTTTTTCTGTATCGCTGGAAATCCTCGCAACGCCTTGCGAGTTGCTTTGCATCCTCATGCATATATGGCCAGTAATAACCCTGCATTTTTGTTCTATATGCTAAAGATCTTCCTCCACTGTGATTACCAGCGTCACCACTATGTAAAATCTTTAATACTTTTTGTCCTTCTTCTCTCGTCAAACATCTTAGCGATGGTCCATTAAAAGATCTGCGATATAACACTCCACCTCTTAGCTCATAATTGGTTGCCCTACTTTTCAACTTCTGTGCTTCTAATCGATTTCTTGGAATTTCTCCTCTCGCCAAATATGCATGAAGATCTGCTCGCTAATCCATGATATTGCCCATGGGTTCTCCCTCGCCAGCTTCTACCATCATTACATCTGTCTCTTCTTCTTCTTTGTTTATCGATGGAAATGTAAGTGTTTGAATTTTTATGCACCTCGCCAATGGATTTGTCATCATACTAGATATGAAAGCGAAAGCATCTGTGAGCCTGTTATCTTTCCTTGATATGTGTCTCCATTTTATTTTTGGGATTCTCGCATATAACTCTTCAACGAGTCTTTTGTATTTTCTCAGGGATGGTTCATTTGTTGTGTATTCTCCTTTTATCTGACGAATAACCAATTATGAATTGCTGGTGATTCTGGCATTTTCCAAATTCATTTCTATCGCAAATTTTAAAGCATGGATCACAACTTCATACTCTGTCTCATTATTAGTGGATGTAAATTCAAGTCTAAATGAAAAAGCTGTTTTTTCTCCTTCTGGCGATATGAAAACAACTCCAATTCCATTCCCTTCTCCATTGGATGATCCATCTACTAATATTTCCCATCTGTTTGGTTCTGTTAATAGCTCTTTTGGATTTCCACATTCTTCTTCTACATCCATTATCTCTTCTACAACTTCATCATCTTCTAAAGGAAATTCAGCTAAGAATTCTGCGATGACGTGTGATTTTGGCGAGGATAAAATTTCATATTGGATATCAAAGTGTCCTACTTGTGCATTCCATCTCTCAACTCTGCCTGATCTCTTGGAATTTTTCATTACTGATTCAATTGGAACTTTTGTTAACACTTTGACCTTATGTGCTTGAAAATAGATACGAAGTTTGAAAGTTGCATGTACCAATGCTAGAATTAGTTTCTCAATCTTGGAATAATTTCTCTATGCAGAATTGAATATTTTGCTGATATAGTAGATTGGTTTTTCTACCCCCGCATCTACTCGCAGCAATACTGCACTTAGCGCGTATGTGGTTGTCACGATATAGATCAATAATTCTTCTCCTGGTTCAGCTTTTTGTAAAATAGATATGTTCATTAAATATTCTTTGAATCCTTGAAAAGCCCTTTAACATTTATCCGTCCACTTGAATTTTGTTCCCTTCTTCAATATGTCGAAAAAATGTTTGCGCTTATCTGAAGATCGCGAAATGAATCTCCCTAGCGAGGCTAAGAGTCCATTCAATTTTTTTACGTCTTTTACTGTCGCTGGTGTTGGCATATCGTGAATTGCTTGCACCTCCTTTGCTCTTATCATGTAAACTTTAAACTCTTCTTCCTTCTTCAATTCTCTCGCCAATTTTCTGCGAGCTTTTCGCAGCTTTGGACGGTTTTCACAATTTTTCACTTCAATCTGGTAACATAATTTTGCAAAATCCGTATCTCCTCTAATTTCTATGATTCCATTGGGCATAGGAAATTTAATGCACTGATGCAACGTTGATGCTACATCCTTGATTGCATGTATCCATGGTCTTCCCAGTATCATATTGTACGGTGATTCCACATCTACCACGCATAATGATACTTGTGTTTCAATTTCCCCTAATGGAATTCGTACCACTATTTCGCCCTTAGGTTTTGTTAACGATTTTCCAAAGCCATGAATATGATATGTTGAATTTAACATTTCTTCATCCTTGTATCCCGTTTTCTTAAAAGTATGATAGAACATTATATCCACAGAACTTCCTGCATCTACCAAAGTTCTATTCATAGCCCATTCTTCTTCAGATTTTATTGATTCTCCTTTTCTCACTGGTATAGCGGATATCGTAATTACCAAAGAAGATGTATGACTTAGATTTTCTTATGGTATTTCTGCTGCAGTGAATGCGATCTCCTGTTTTTCCCAATCTTTTAATGATGATATCTTCTCTACTGTCATAATCTTCCTTCCTTCAAAATCCCGTTTATGTATCTTCCCCTTAATGTTTTCATGAAATCTATCAATCATTGCTCTTGTTACCACATCACACTCCAATTTTATACAATCCTTTTTGATTCTGATCATTCTTCTTTCAATTATCTCACCAATTTACTTAATAATTTCCTTAATCTTGAGCAATTCTTACCTTTTTCTTCACCTTTCCTTCAATATTTGCTAATCATTCCCTGTTTCGGGCGCCAAAATGTAGTTGCAGGAATTCCCACACTACACCCTTGTTAATATTCTATAGAAATATATTGGAAATCAGTTAAACTTTAAAGATTTAAACGACACTTTACTATTCAAATCTCAGAAATGTTTACAGAATTGGAAGAAATCAAGATTACAAACATTCTCTTGAAATTTATCTCTCCTCAAGACTCTTTCAACTCTCAAAAATACATCATCCTTTTCTGGATCTATCGATCCCTTTATATAGGGTTTTACATAATGGATGACAACTAAGTTTTCCTCTTATTTCGGATCTATTCTGCGACCTCATCGCAATCGCTACCATATTCTCTATCGCAAGAATGATGACCATCGCAGGATCAACATATTCTTCTTTTATTTCTTCCATCATCAGTTTCTTTTTGGTATTCTGTGACGCTCGTGAAACGTTGTTAAAGAATTTCCAGTGACGCTCGCAGAAATGTTGTTAATATCGCAGGAATACCTTTGTAGCGATATTCTGGTCCTACATCCACAATGGCTTTGCCCCGAGTATGAATGCCCATTCGAGTGTAAGTCACCTCGGCACTTCCACACTGGATTTGCCCCGAGTACGAATGACCATTCGAGTGTAAGTCACCTCGGCACTTCCACATTGGCTTTGCCCCGAGTACGAATGACCATTAGTCGTTCATGCCCTATCTCATACCCCTCGCGGTTTTACAGAAATAGAAGACAAGAATGCTCACCTTTTCACCGCGTCTCCGCTCATGGGTGGTAGAGTTTCAAATACTTGACATTCCAGGGTTTGGGCTCTTTTGTTCCATTGAGCTTTAGTAGCCGATACGATCCCTTGCCTGCCTTAGGCGCAATTATGTACGTCCCACCCCACTTTGGTGCTAGTTTTCCGCCCTTTTTGTCTCGCTCCCATTCAGCCAAAAATTTGAGTACTTGCTGCCCTGGTTGGAACTCTCTTGGGAGAAAGCGTTTGTTATACTCTCGTTGTAACCTTCTTTGATAGTTTTTTATTTTTTGTAACGCTATCTCCTTTGTTTCTTCCAGATCGTCGAGTTTTTCCAAAATTAGATCGGACGAGACGTTTCGTATCAAAGCTTCTGTTCTAGTAGTAGGGATCATTCCTTCTGTTGGTAGAATCGCCTCGGTTCCGTAAGTAAGCATGAATGGAGAGAACCCTGTAGCTTCCCTCCGGGTGGTTCTGTATGCCCACAAAATGTTGTATAGCTCCTCACACCAGTCACCATATGCACCATCTAATTTCTTATTCATGTTGTCGGTGATCGTTTTATTAGTGATTTCAGCCATCCCATTACTCTGAGGGTAAATGGGGGGTTTCTTTACTCTTTCTGATGTTGTACATGTTGAACAACAGATCAATATTTTCCCCTTGAAGTTGTTTACCGTTATCGGAGATGATGGCTGCTGGGATCCCAAAGCGGCAAATGATATGGTCCCAGGTGAATTTGAAGACATCTTTGTCTCGGATATGCCTTAGTGGTACTGCTTCTACCCATTTGGTAAAGTAATCCGTGGCCACGATCAAGTATTTCCTTTGCCCCGTTCCTACGTGTAATGGTCCGACAATGTCTATGCCCCATTTAGCATAGGTCCATGGGCTTATAACAGAGTTTAAGGGTACTCATGGTGCCTGTATTTTCTTGCCGACCGCTGACATTCTTCACAAGCTTTCGCCATTTTCTTTGCATCTTCGTTCATATACATCCAGAAGTAGCCCTTCGTCTTTTCTTTGGCTGATAATCTTCTCCCCGAGCTGTGATTTCCGGCGGCTCCATAGTGTAGCTCGTGCAAGATCGTGTGTCCTTCATCTTTACTTAGGCATCGTAAAAGGGGCCCTAAGTAGGATTTCCTATATAAGATCCCTTCTCTTAGCTCATAGGCGCCTGACTTACTCTTGATTTTATTTATCTCGGGCCGTCCTTTTGGTAGCTCGCCTGTTTCTAGGTATCGGTGTATCGGATTTCTCCAATCGCCCTCCTTATATCGCTCGGCTGTGTTAATAGCCACATCGATCCGTACTTCTGGTGTTTCTGGGATTGAGGGAGTAAGGAGCCTCATAACGTGAATGCCCTCTATGCTCGGGTCTACCAGCTATGAGGCGATGTATGATAGAGCGTCCGAGTGTCTGTTATTTTTTCGAAAAATGTGGAAAAACTTAATACTCGGTATTTGGTTGATGTAAGACTGCGCGAGCTCCCAATACTTTTGCAATACGGGGTCGTGTGTAGCGTATTTTCCCGTAATCTGTCGGATCACCAACTGTGAGTCACTAGTTAAGTGAACTTCTTATAGCCCCATTTCTACAATTATCCGTAAGGCATGGATCACCGCTTCATACTCGGTGACATTGTTTGTAGCCTTGAATTCTAGTATGAATGAATGCACTATCTTTATTCCTCTCGGCGTGGTAAACACTAACCCAAGTCCCGATCCCTCTTTGTTTGACGCTCCATCGACGAAAACTTCCCATCTTGTAGGACTATTGGTTGCTAATAGGTCAGCAGGTTATTCTCGTTCTTTCATCATCCCCGGTATATCTTCCACTTCGTCTTCATCACTAAGTGGGAAGTCGGCTAAGAAGTCGGCCACTACCTGCCCCTTGATCTTCGTCCTTGTTTCGTATACCACATCATACTGTTTGATTAAGGCTCCCCATTTAGAGATTCTTCCTGATCGCCCTGCATTATCCAGGACTGCTTCAATAGGCGATTTGATGAGCACCAGTATGCGATGAGCTTGAAAATACGTCCGGAATTTGGAAGCGGAAAAAGCTAGTGCCATAACCATCTGCTCCATTCTGGTATAGTTTTTCTCGGTCGGGATTAGTGTTTTGCTAGTGAAATATACCGGTATATCCACATTCTCCTCCGTCTTGACCAATACTGCACTAATGCCATACGGTGTCGCTCCCAAGTATAGGGTGAGGGTCTCTGACGGCTCGGGCCTCTGCAAAACCCGGAGGCTGGCTAAGTGTAACTTGATGTTTTGAAAGGCCTATTCACTTGCATCCGTCCATTGAAACTGTTTTCCCTTCTTCAGGATGTCGTAAAAGGTTTTACATTTGTCCGACGACCGTGACACGAATTTCCCCAACGCTTCTATGCAGCCATTTAGCTTTTGCACATCCTTTACCGTCGCGGGAGAAGGTATTTTTAAGACAGCCCTGACCTTCTCGGGGTCTGACTCTATCCCTCTGGGGGTGATGATATATCCAAGGAATTTTCCTGATGTAACCCAGAAGTCGCATTTAGCGGGGTTAATCTTCATCTTATGTTTCCTCATCATCTGAAAAATATCTCGAAGGTCTCGGACGTGATCCTTAGCTCGGCGACTTTTGACTAACATATCGTCTACGTAAACTTCTATGATGTCGTGAATCTTTTTTTCGAACATGTCTCCCACTAATCTATGGTAAGTAGCACCAGCGTTTTTAAGTCCAAATGGCATCTTGGTATAACAATACAACCCTCTTGGTGTGAAAAAGGAGGTATGCTCCTGATCCTTGGGCGCTAACGGTATTTGGTTGTAGCCCATGTATCCATCCATCAATGTCATCGCCTCGTACCCGACTATGGATTCTACTAATTGGTCTATGCTTGGAAGAGGAAAGATGTCCTTCGGATAAGCCTTGTTCAAGTCACTAAAATCAATACATATCCTAACTCCTCCTTTTTTCTTCGGTACCACGACCATATTAGATATCCACTGCGGGTAATGGGATTTCCTGATTATCCCGGATTCCCACAACTTTTTTAGCTCGACCTCGACCGCTGCTTGTAACTCTGGTGCGATTCGTCCCATTTTTTGTCTAACGGGTCTGAACCTTGGGTCAATCTTCAAATGCTGGAAACAGACCTCTGGGTCGATCCCCTCTAGATCGTATACTTCCCAAGCGAATGCGTCTAAGTTTTCTTTTAACACCATCATGAGTTGACTTGTTTGTTCATCCGAGAGTAGCGTCCCGATCCTCACTATCTTTGGCTCCTCCATCGTCCCCAAATTCACCTCTCAAGTCGGCTCAACTATCGAGAAATTAGATTTATTCCCATTGAATGGATCCGTCCCCTTTAATTCCTATAAAGGGTCTTTCTCTTGGGTTTCGCATGCCATGACCGCTTGTGAAATAGTTTCCTCCAACTTTTCTGCGGCTTTAACCTCTCTGGCTTTGTTCTTCCCTAGTCTTTTTCGAGCTCGCCGACCTTCATTAATTTTTGCATCAACCAGCATGCATTGTCGCGCCGCTTGGGAGTCGCCCACAACTTCAGCTATTCCCTTATAGGTAGGGAACCTTAACCTTTGATGATAGGCCGATGCCACTCCTTTAATCCCAGCGATCCATGGACGTTCGATAATTGCTTCATAAGGCGAGGCGACATCGACCACACAAAAGGTGGTCAGAGTGTCAAGGTAACCCCCACCATCTGAAACCCTCAGTGTTACCTCGCACTTAGGGATGGTAATTGTGCCTTTAAAATCGTAGATGCGATATGTTGAGGGGACGAGTATGTCATCTGATAGCTGCATTCTCTTAAACGTGTCGTAGAACAACACTTCGACTGAACTTCCACTATCTATGAGAATTCTTCTTACGCCCCATCTCTCATTCAATAATGTGATGACCAAGGGATCACTGTATGCTTGACCATTTGATGGGACATCTTTGGCCGAGAACGAAATAGGTTGCATCATCCAAGGTTCCATTGGTAAGGTCTTAGATACACTGAATATTTCCTTGCCATTGCGGTCCCTCTTGTGAATCCTTAAAGTGATAACTAGTCCGAAAGTGTAGTCTTGTGTAGTGGAGTGTGAAATGGTATTCACAAATTGGGTTGTCCTATCAATGCGGACTTGATGGACCGACACATCGGGTGCTGCTGCCGACTGGGATGGATGTCACACAAACTGTCTCAGGTACCCATCTCGGATGAGGTGTTGGACGATATCCTTCACTTCTCGACAATTATTAGTAGAGTGTCCCATATACTAATGGTACTGGCAGTAGTAGGGGTGGCTTTTGGTTTCTTGAAACTGGACTCCCCTCGATGCTGGGTAATTGATATCGTTCCTCTTCTCGACTTCCTTGAATACTTCTTCCAAAGGAGCGTTTAAAGGGGTGTACGATCGGGCTTCCTTCCTCGGCCTCTTCCCTTTGGCCACCCATTCTTTCTTCTCATTACCTCTTGGTGGAGGGTTTGATCTCTTCTCGGGTCGCCTAGCCTAGTTGTCCATAACCGCCTTAGTCTCGGCACCCGCTTCAGTACTAACTTCTTGTATTCCCCTATCTCTCGACTCAGCTTGGATTTCTTCTAAGGAGATGAAATGTTCTTGCATTCTTCGCATCTCCTTTAAGGTTTTTGGATTTTTAGAGAACATAGCTACCCAGATGGGGTCCTATCTTCCCATTGCATTTTCAAATCCAAAGATAGCTTGGTCCACGGGTACCTTTCCAATTTCAGTACACAACTTCCTCCACCTATCGGTCAATGTTCTCAAGGGCTCCCTGAACCTCCGGGCGAGGGTGAATATTTTTTTTCATTCTTGGCCGAGGTCGGCTGTTGTGCATATAGGTTTCAAGAAAGGCCTCGACAAGTGTATCATAACCGTCGATTGATCCTGGTGGGAGTGAATAAAACCAATCTCTCACCTCACCCTCCAAACTGGCCGGAAAGAATTTACACATGACTACCGTGTTACTTTTCCATTGAATCAATGACATAGTATACATTTTGAGATGTTCGACCGTATCTCCTGTTCCGTCGAATCTAGAAGGGAATTTTGGTAATGTACATTTTGGTGGGAACGACATTTGTTCGAGGTCTTGGGATAAAGGAATCTTCTCAGCCTCACTCATGATTTCCGCTAATTTGTTCTCTTCGCTATTCCCTGACAGTTCCTTGATCTTTGCCTCCAAATCTTTGAGCTTGGCTTCTGTTGCTTGATCCTGTCGTCCGTCCCTTCCTCACCTTTCCTCATCAGTGGACGAGTCCTCGGGTGGTCCATATCTTTGTGGTTGGGTGGGGGGGGGGGGTATGGGAGGTGGCGGTGGTTGACCTGATCGTCCGGACTGATTAGGGTTGCTCGGCCCCATCATAGGTGGTGATTGACCTGATCGTCCATGACGACTCGACGTTCCTCGGCTGGACGAATCTCTTGATCTAGTCCGCTGATTCCTCAACTGATAATTTTCGAACTCTAAGGAGAGATTCCGCAGCTGGAGCTCCCTTAATGATGATTCTTGCCTTCTTTGAATTTCTAAAATGGCTAAGAGTGTCGGGTCTGTGCTTTCATGGATAGAGTGTCCGTTAGGGTGGTGTGGCCGATTATGTAATGGCATCGAAATTGGTGGTGGGGGTAGTATCAGACCATCCACATGGATGGGGGTAGGGCCGACGTTGCTCGCTGCTGCTCGCCCCAACTGAATCTTCCTGAGACGCTCCTGCTCTCTTCCTAAGGCTTCCTGGTACTCAGCTTGTTGCCTTGTTATTTGTCTCTAATCCTGGGTTTAAAGTGCTTCCTCATCGTCCTATGTATCAGAAGATGTGATCCCATCAATTTGGTCAATTCTCCTCTGAGTCAAGATGACCTGGTCCAAAGTTAGGGTGTCATCATTTTGCCCGAGATCCACTCCCTCATTAATAGTTGGCATGCATCGTGCTGCTGCCCTAGATTCCTAGAGTGGTGGTTATCGAATGCCTTCTTGCCTCGGCCATGTTACCCCTGTCTACATGTGGCTTCTAGTCACTGTACGATTCCTTAACGTCCTTCCCGTCCATGAGGTGCTAGCCATCGGGTGTGGCGTGCGGTGAGCCGAGTGTCATCCCTACCTACGTCAGCAAATACAAAAAACACCTTACTTTGACCTAATATTTGGGAAATAAACATTCAAAAAGGTGAAACAAATTCAACTTGTCACGAAAGATGTCATTACGCCACAACTCGCAGATATAAGGCCTATTCCGGTTATCAAATGGGCTCTTCCTATCTACCCTATTTTAACTTTATGATGACTTTAGTACGCTACGTCGCTGTCACTCCGTATGACGTCGCCTTCAGTACTTGATCTCCGTATTTAAGCTAGTTTGTCCTTCCTTCTATATGCTCCAAATCATTAAATTCATGCACATGATGATCAAACAGTACGGCGCGTGAAACCAAATCTTAAGTTAAGTTCCTATTGTTGTTATTCTCCTAAAATCTTATTATGGACATCTTCCCTAGATCTTCTCCAAGAAACTTCCGATGACTAGTTAATATCGCCGTGCAAGACACCTCAAGATCGGCAGCTCGTTATGCAAAAAGACACCCTAGTTTTGACCTTTTGTTACTCCAAACACTCAAGTTCTATAGCATTGCAAGAAAACAACTTATCTACCTCTAAAACTCGATTAGTCATCAAAAACAAGTAGTCATCATATCAGCAGACTTTCAACCTAGCTCCGAACCTGTGCTGTTAGTCTCCGGTGAGCTTATGAAGACTTTTTTCTGATAAAACTGTTGGTGGGCGAAGAAATGATAACTTCACCGCGCCACGTATGGACTCTGCTACTGCTGTAACTATGCATGTAAACTAAATGACTTGACATAACAACGATTTTGGCCATCAGAGTTCATTCTAGCTTCAACTACAACACTTGAGCGTATATACAGGAGATTTGGATCGTCTCTGAAAGTCTCCAAGTCAAGGTATCCTGAGATCTTAGTCGGTTCCCCTTAGTCGGCGCCAGAATGTAGATGCATTTTACTACCACCTACATCCAAAGGATAGAAATCTTCTACTCATGCAAAATGAAAGTATAGACATAATGATAGACATAAAGATATACGTGGTTCGGTATGATTACCTACGTCCATGGGGGTGAAAGGATGAATCTTATTACTTCAAGGTGTTACAATGGTGTTGCTCTCTCAAGTGAACTCACTTACAAAGTGAACTAGCTCTCAACTTTTCTCTCTTCTTTTGATTACAAGTCTCTCTCCTCCCAATCTATCATGCCTTCTTTTGGATACAAGTTCTTCTATTTATAAGGGAGGATTCATACAACCAAACTAGGGTGTTGGTCACAACATATCTATCTTGAAGTCCTGTCATTGGGCCTGCCTGCGTCTCCCCTTTTTCCGTCACTATGGCCGATGTGCTTTGATCCCTTTGCAGTTCCTTGTCCGAGGCGATCCGTTCGGGTGTTCTCTTGGTGCGATGTCGCCCTCCCAACCTGTCGCCCTTGCATCTGGCCGATATGACATGTATCTTCTTATCCCTTTGACTACCACTCCTCGGTTGACCCAATACATCTCGTCTGCCAGCTTTGTCATAGGCCTGTGGTCGAGTCTTGTCCGATAACTGTAGAGTGATCACGCCCGATCCACGTGGATCCTTAAATTTCACGCCTTCCAGCCTCTATCCCGTGTTTCTCATCTCTTCATGCTTGGGTATCTCATATCTTGAGATGTTTCCACCTAGCCCTGAGAATAATTTACACCTACAAACCGAATTCCTACAAGAACAAGTCTTGTAATCCATTTTTTAAGGTACGTATGATGAAAAAATTCCTTTAAATCCTCGAGAAAGTACGTGTACACATCTTATATTTTACCATCTGGGTGGGGGACAAAAAATACACATGTTAATGGTTTCACAAGAACAAGTCTTATAGGATTTCTACAATTGAGCTAAGACTATATGGGTTGATTAACGTAATACTAGTAATATTTCAATTATTATTTCAGTTATAAAGATAAAAGGTATAATGTGGAAAAATCCAGTGGTTTAGTCCATCTTGAACACCTGATGCATGTTGTAAATGCAACTAATTACCAGCGATATTTCCCACTAATTAACTAGTAATATAGCGGTAGTACGGATCGTTTCCTACAGAGAGATGTGCAAATAAAATGTAGATCAGCAAAACTATAATAAAAACAAATTCTAAAGAGGGATTGGTTGATTAATTAACTAAAATAAACAAACACTAAGAATAAAATATGATTAGGAATCATTCGCAAAAAGGAATTCAAGTGATAAAAGGAATTCTATCTCTCGATTTAAATCTTACTCAAGCAAACAACGAGTCTAAATTTAAATACAAGAGAGATAACTTGGATGGTACCAAAGACCAATATCCAAGTGTCAATCAATTTAAATCAACAACCAAAAGGTCGGATATTTTAATTGATTGAATAACGCATAACCTGTATTATTTCAATTATATAACAAAATATAATGCAGAAAATAAATAACACAGACACCAGAATTTTGTTAACGAGCAAAATGCAAATGCAGAAAAACCCCGGGACCTAGTCCAGATTAAACATACATTGTATTAAGATGCTACAGACACTATCTTACTCCAAGCTAACTTCGGTCTGGACTGTAGTTGAACCCGAACCAATCTCACACTGATCCAAGGTACAGTTATGCTCCTACGTCTCTGATCCCATACTTGATTCCTTAGCTGATCTCGGCACAACCAAGAGTTGCTACAACCCAAAGTCGAAGACTTTAATAAACAAATCTGTATCACACAGAAAAGTCTATAGTAATAGATAAATCCATCTCCCACGAATATACCTACAATTTTTGTTCCGTCTTTTGATAAATCAAGGTGAACATGAACCAATTGATAAAACCAGACTTATATTCCCGAAGAACAGCTCATCCTTATCAATCACCTCACAATAATCTTAATCGACGTAGAGAAAAAGAATATTGAGGAATCACAAACGATGAGACGAAGTGTTTGTGACTACCTTTATATCTTGCCTATCGGAGATAAAAATCTCAAGACAATTATTCCAATTGTACTCGTACGATAGAAGATGCAAGATCATATCACACAACTACAAAAAAAGTAGTATCGGTCTGGTTTCACAATCCCAATAAAGTCTTTAAGTCGTTAACCTGTTTTTAGAAGAAGAAAACCAAAGGTTAAAGGAGAATCGACTCTAGATTAGAACAACTAGTATCACACATAATGTGTGGGGATTAGGTTTCCCAGTTGCTAGAGTTCTCCCTTATATAGTCTTCAAATCAGGGTTTGCAATCAATGTTAGCTTAGTAACAAAGCATTCAATATTCACTGTTAGATGAAAACCTGATTAGATTCAATCTAATATTTATCAACCGTTAGATCAAAAACATAGCTTATTACACACACATGTACTGCACGTCTAGGCTTGTGTAACCGTACCCAAACTTATATATTAGTTGGTTCAAAAATAGTTAACCAAATAGTTAGCCATATGATAACTTTCATATCAACCATATTCTTCTTCACCATAACTAGTTCAAATGACTCCAATGAACTAGTTAAAGAGTTTCTCAATTGCTTAGATCTTTATATACTACACAAGACACAATTGAAGCAAAAACGATATGATTCACTTGAATCGATTCATGAACTATATAGCCACGGTTTGCAATAACATTCCTTAGTTTATTAAGATCAGTTCACAAACATAATTTTTAGACATAACCTACTCAAGTTCACGGACTGGGTTCGCGGACTTAAGTTCCCGGACTGAGTTCACAAACTCCGGAAGAAATTCTCAGGTTCGAGAACTACGCCAGTTCGCAGACTGAAGTTCACGTACTACTCCGGTTTCACTTGATCAACAAAGTTCGCAAACTTTGGTTCAAGCAATAAGGACTTATATATATATATATATATGTGTATGTGTTTCCACAACAATGCTTATATCCTCCAATGGTTATATTGTCTAAACTCTCATTTCAATCATTGAAACATTCTCAGAGGACGTTATATAGTTGTTATTCACAAACCATTTTTCGTCAAAGAAATTTTCAAAGTGATTGAGACATAAAATGACTTTCGTCACCAGGTAAAGATGAACTTGGCTAAAGCGAAAGCTTTACCAACACATATTTTGAGAAATAGATAAGCGAGATATACTCAGCTCGAAATATCCACATGTGTATAATCTAAGTCTATATAGCAAAACAACTTTTGTCTCAAGATAGGAGATAGAGTAGATATACTTTTGAGTGATAGATAAGTTCAAGTCTCCACATACCTTTTAGTCGATAAAGATCCACTGGTTCCTTGAGTAGTCCTTCGTCTTGTATGATGATCTCCATGGAGTTCTTGATCTCAACTACACTTTTTATCCTAGTCCGAGACCTTAGCTATAGTAGACTAGAAATCAAGACTTTATAGTTTTGATCACTAACATTGAAAAACATGCTTGAGATAGCAACGCATGCGAGTTCGACCGAGCAATGCTATAACAATCTCCCCCTTTGTCAATTTTAGTGTAAAAACTATTAATACAAATGGAATACAAAAAATATATAAATAAACTTTGTAGATCCTATTCCACTTGTCTAATCTTCAACATTACTCGAAATCTTCGTCACTTCCAAGTAGTCCAATGATCCCAAAGGTTGTAAGTTGAGCAACATCGTTGTTGATGTAGTACCAGAATATCGCTACAACACTATTCCTGCGATATTAACAACATTTCTATGAGCGTCACTGACACTTCTTCAACGACATTTCACGAGCGTTACAGAACAACTAAAAGAAACTGACGATGGAAGAAGTAAAAGAAGAATAAGACTGATCCTGCGATGGTCATCACGCTTGCGATAGAGAAATATTGTAACGATCGCGATAAGATCGCAGAATAGATCCGAAATAGGAGGAAAACTTAGCTGTCATCCATTATGTAAATCCCTATATAAAGGGAACGATAGATCCAGAAAAGTATGATGCATTTTTGAGAGCTGAGAGAATTTTGAAGAGAGAGAAACTCCAAAAAGAAAGTTATACTTCTGAGTTTTAATATTTCCTGTAAATCTTCCTGAAAGTGAATTAATAAAAGTGTTGTTGTTCATTCACAATTATGACTTAGTTTTCATAGATTCTTGACAAGGGTGTAGTGTAGGAAATCCTGTAACTACATTTTGGCGCCCGAAACAGGGAATGAATTAACGAAAACAGAAGAAAAAGCGAAGAAGAAGATAAAAATTGTTCAAGATTAGGGAAATTATAAAGTAAATCGGTGAGAAAGTTGAAGGAAGAATGATCAGAATCAAAAAGGATTGTAGAAAATTGAAATGTGATGTAATAACAAAAGAAATGATTGATAAATTTCATGAAAATATCAAAGGAAGGATACATAAACGGGATTTTGAAGGAAGGAAGATTATGACAGTGGAGAAGATATCATCATTGAAAGATTGGGAAAAACAAGAAATCACGTTTACAGCAGTAGAAATACCAGAAGAAGATTCAAGTCATACATCTCCATTGGTGGTCACAATGACCACTATACCAATGAGAAAGGAGAAATTGATAAAATCTGATGAAGAATGGGCTATGAATAGAACTTTAGTAGACACATGAAGTTCTGTAGACATGATATTTTATCATACATTCAAGAAGATGGGATATAAGGATGAAGAAATGTCTCATTCAATGTATTATGTTCATGGCTTTGGAAAGTCTGTAACAAAACCTAAAGGCGAGATAATGGTACGAATTCCACTAGGAGAAATTGAAACACAAATATCATTATGTGTGGTAGATGTGGAATCGCCATACAATATGATACTGGGAAGACCTTGGATACATGCAATCAAGGATGTGGCGTCAACATTACATAAATGAATTAAATTTCCTATGCCTAGTGGAATTGGAGAAATTAGAGGAGACGTGAATTTCGTGGGATTGTGCTACCAAATTGAAGTAAGAAATTATGAAGAACGTCCAAAGTTGCGAAAGGCTCGCAGAAAAATGGCAAGAGAATTGAAGAAGGAAGAAGAATTTAAAGTTTACATGATAAGAGCAAAAGAAGGAAAAGGAGTGCCCAGTGAAATTTCGCGAGAAGGAGATGAATTCACGAGAGTTATGAAAACGCCAACACCAATGGGAGAACCTGAAGCCAGCTACACTGCTGCTGAACCAACAAAAGAAATAAATATTGGAAGTAAAGAAGAACCGAAAATGCTGAAAATTAGGACTAGAATGGAGGCAGATGAGGAAGAAAGAACTATAAATCTTTAGCGAGAATATGCAGATATCTTCGCGTGGAACATGGATGAGATGCCAGGGATAGACCCGTCAATAGCATGTCATAAATTAGAAATAAACAAAAACATAAGACCATTTAAGCAAAGAATAAGGAAGATTGCAACAACATATCATTCTCAAATAGAAGAAGAATTATAGAAGATGCTCGACGCAGGAATTATAATACAAGCAAAATATCCAGAATAGATTGCAAACATGGTGGTGGTCCCAAAGAAGAACAAAGGGATAAGAATTTGCATAGATTTTACGGATCTAAACAAGGCATGTCCAAAAGATAGTTTTCCGTTGCCAGATATTCCACAAATGGTAGAATCAGCAGCATAAAACGCAAGAATATCATCATTGGATGGGTATAAAGGATATAATCAAATCCCCCTCGCTGAAGAAGATCAAGAACATAATGCATTTTTTGCTCCAAGAGGATTATATTGTTTTACAAAGATGCCATTTGGCTTACGAAATGCTGGTGCAACGTATCAAAGAATGGTGGAAAAGGTGTTTGCAAAGTGGATCCACAAAACATTAGAAGTGTATGTAGATGATATGCTGATCAAAAGCAAAGAAGCTGAGAATCATGTACAAGATTTGAGAGAGATTTTCGATCAAATGCGACAATTCAATATTAAAGTGAATCCTGATAAGTGTACCTTTCGAGTAACTTCAGGGAAGTTTTTGGGGTACATTGTGTCAAAAGAGGGAATAAAAGTTGATCCATAAAAGGTACAAGCAATTCGCGATATGCCAATTCATGCGACGGTAAAATATGTGCAAAAAATAAATGTACACTTAGCCTCGCTAGGAAGGTTCATTTCGCGATCTTCAGACAAGTGTAAACATTTTTTCGATATACTCAAGAAGGGAACAAAATTCAAATGGACAGATGAATGCGAAAAATCTTTTCAAGGAATAAAAGAACATTTGGCGAGTATATCTATATTACAGAAAGCTGAACCGGGAGAAGAATTATTGATTTATCTCGCAACAACTCCATATGCGCTAAGTGTTGTATTATTGCGAGTAGATGCAGGGGTAGAAAAACCAATTTATTATATCAGAAAAACATTTAATTCAGCAGAGAGAAATTATTCAAAGATTGAGAAACTAATTCTAGCGTTGGTACACGCAACTTTTAAGCTTCGAATTTACTTCTAAGCGCATAAGGTCAAAGTGTTAACGAGAGTGCCAATCTAATCGGTGATGAAGAATTCAAAAAGATCAGGAAGAGTTGAGAGATGGAATGCGCAAGTAGGGCACTTTAATAATCAATATGAAATTCTATCCTCGCCAAAATCACAAGTTATCGCAGATTTCTTAGCTGAATTTCCTTTAGAAGATGACGAAGCTGTAGAAGAGATGATGGATATATAAGAAGAACATGGAGACCCAAAAGAGCTATTAACAGAACCTGACAAATGGGAAATATTAGTGGATGGATCGTCAAATGGAGAAGGAAATGTGATTGGAGTTGTTTTCATTTCACCAGAAGGAGAAAAAACATCTTTTTCATTTAGATTGGAATTTACATCCACTAATAATGAGACAGAATATGAAGCTGTAATCCATGCATTGAAGTTTGCGATAGAAATGAAGTTGGAAAATGCTAGAATCACCAGCGATTCACAATTGGTTATTCACCAGATAAAGGGAGAGTATACCACAAATGAACCATCTTTGAAGAAGTACAAAAAACTTGTTGAAGAACTATCTGCGAAAATTCCAAAATTAAAATGGAGACACATATCAAGGAAAGATAATAGGCTCGCACACGCTTTTGCTTTCATATCTAGCATGATGACAAATCCATTGGCGAGATGCATAAAAATTAAAACACTCTCAAATCCATCGATAAACAAAGAAGAAGATGAGATAGACGTAATGATGGTGGAAGCTGGCAAGGAAGATCCCACGAGCAATATCGCAGATTGGCGAGAAGGACTTCATGCATACCTGGCGAGAGGAGAAATTCCAAGAAATATATTAGAAGCACACAAATTAAAAAGTAGGGCAACCAATTATGAGTTAAGAGAGGGAGTATTATATCGCAGATCTTTTGATGGACCATCGCTAAGATGTTTGACGAGAGAAGAAGGACAAAAAATATTGAAGATGTTACATAGTGGTGACGCTGGTAATCACAGCGGAGGAAGATCTTTAGCATATAGAACAAAAATACAGGGTTATTACTGGCCATATATGCATGAGGATGCAAAGCAGCTCTCAAGACGTTGCGAGGATTGCCAGCGATACGGAAAAAGGATACATGCGCCAGGAGCGCCATTATCATATTCAACAAGTGTATGGCCTTTTGGGAAATGGGGGTTAGACATCGTAGGACCGTTTGTACCTGGTTCTGGACAAAAAAGGTATCTGATCGTCGCAACGGATTATTTCACAAAATGGGGAGAAGTAAAGGCAGTACAACATATTCGCGATAAGGATATTTTTACATTCATCTTTGAAAATATATTCTGCAGATTTGGGATTCCAGCACAACTAGTATCTGATAATGGAAAGCAGTTTGAGGGACATAAATATAGAGTTGTTGCTCAATGCATTTAAGATAAGATGCGGGAAATCTACTCCTTTATACCCACAAGCAAATGGTCATGCCGAGGCAACTAATAAAACAATCGCAGATATGTTGAAAAAGAAATTAGAAGGGTATCACAGAGCATGGTGTGAACAAGTGCATAATGCGATATGAGCCTACAATACCACCAGACGAGAAGCTACTGGGATGTCATTTTTTTTTTTGACATATGGAGTTGAAGCTGTGTTACCAACAGAAGTCGCTATTCCTACAACAAAAAGGGAGGCTTGGGAAAGAAATCTAAGTGTTGGAATGATTTTAAATAAATTGGATGAATTGGAAGAAAAAAGAGAAAAAACTTTGTAACATATGGAAAATTACCATCGAAGATTAGCTCATGAATACAACAAGCGTGTTAAGAAGCGTGAATTCCAACCTGGAGATTTAGTGTTGCGAGAAACACCAAGTTATCAACGAGAAAATGGTGGAAAATTGGCGAAAACATGGGATGGACCATATATCATCAAAGAGATAATTGGAAATGGGGCATACAAACTAATGGATCCTGAAGGAAGAGATGTTGGTCAAAGACTTGATAGACCACGGAATAGATTATTTCTAAAAAGGTATTATCAATGGCATATTCTACAAGATAACAGATGTTGGTATGTTATATAATGAAGCAGGTAATAAAATTCTTCTATCTCCATTTACAACAAAGCACAATAAAAACAGCGAGCAATATAGCAAGAATAGCGAATAAAATTTCGCAGAGACATAAGAATGGGACGAACCTTTATGGCGTGCACCCTAGTTCGCGAATAAAATTTGTAAGAGGCAAATGTAAGACCTAATAGTGCGTCATAAAGGGGGTATCTCTTGACATGACTCAGCGATAAGGTTATACCGCTGCTGGAACCTGAGTCATGCAGATGTTGGTGTTAAAGAAAACCTATCCGGGAGAGAGATCTTGGATTTCCAACTATATATGGTTATACCCTGGTTGGATGACTGAGAATCTCTTCCAAGAAGTGCAAAGTATGACCAAGGCGCCGAGGTACATGGTTGAGCCAAGGGTGCCCGGAGCGTACGAAACTCTCTTGCCATCCTTGGTAAGTCTTGGCTACAATGCACTTGGCCTGAAGAAAACCCCACCTAGGGTGTAGTCTTGTAACTATAAGCCATATAGGCATAAAGGACAAGAGGCTGCGAAAACAGCTGGTTGTTGGTAAATCTGGATGGGAGGAGCTAGTCTTGTATGGCCGATGTTCCCTCCTTGAAGGGGAAACCAGGGGGAAGATAAGGGCGGCACCCTCCATTAGGGAGCTGATAAGTGTCTTAAGACGGAAATGTCATGGGGCTTTATGATTGCAAGAACATTTAGGCCTGTCATATTGTCGCGTGATGTAAATAATGCAAAGGCAACAAGCCACGAGAGAAATGTTAAGATGAGATCAATGGGTTTTTACATGAAAGTGTAAAAACGTCCTGCGATTTCATCGCAAGACGGCAATGTCATAAGGGTAAATTCTTGCGAGAGAATGTATGCTTATCATATTATCGCAAAGATTTTGAAAGAAACATGGATAAGACAAGATCAAAGGGTCTTTACATGCAAATGTTAAGAAATCCTGCGATTTTGTCGCAGACAGAAAAGGTTTGGCAAAATAAGACCTTTAACTAGGAAGGCAAAATAAGACCAAAAGAATAATCTTACAAATTAACTATTCTACTTTAAGATTGCAGGAAAAATTCAGCCATCACAGAATTATATACAAGAAGCCAAAATTCTTAATATCGCAGATTCCTTCATAATCTTTCAGAACATCGCAGCTACATTTATTATATCACGGATATTTATATAAAGTCAGAAGATACATAAGATATTTCACCATTTCAAGAAAGATAATAAGGGGGAAGATAAGGGAATGGAGAAGTGACATTTCATTATCTTCCTTGAAAACTTCCAAGAGGACTGGGTTAAAAGTTAATATTCTAAAAAGATTTCAAAAATTACATCACTTGAGAAAGAAGAAGGAAAAGAAAACAAAAGAAAAATTCAAGACTCGCCAGATTTATTGTTCTTGTCAGATACATCAACATCATCAGCATCCTTTTCACCGTGAGCTTCTTCTTCTCTAGATTCTTCATCAGCGATTACTTCTTTTGGAGGACTTTTTTCTCCTTCTTCTTCACCATCTTCTTGATTTTCTTGAGTGGTATTTTGGGAAGAGGAATTTCATCATTGTCAACCTCTAGAGGAGGGAAAGAAATAGGAGAAAGAGAACGGGAAAGCAGAATATTGTTCACAAGAACTTCAGCCCTAAGATGGACTTGGAGAAGAAGAGCTCTTTCACAATTCCTAATTTCTATATTCTTAAAGTATTCAAGATAATCAAGTCTTCTTTCTGCTTTGTCGTGAGCACTAAGGAAATTAGAAGCAAGAGATTTATTTTCTTTGCGAACTTTATCCAATGTAGTGGTCAAATCAGTGATGGTAGAATGAAGATTTCTTTCGGATTCTGCGAGCAACAAAATAAAAAAAAATCAGTTAGACAAGAATCTCGCAAGGAACATAATATAAGATTTTATGAGAAGATCAACAAGAGAGGAAGTCAACTGACTACCTTCTTTTTGCGAAGTTAAGTTTTGGATTAAACCAAATAAATAGTTCTCCCACTGATTCATGGCATCATCGAATTTATCGCCAACCATACCTTTCAGACGAGATTTCATGTTTTCTTCTTTGTTGCGAAGATATGAATTTTCCTTTACTAATGAAGAATGAGATTCCTTTAACTGAGAGTATTGGTCTTGAAGTTCGCTGGCTCTTAAACTAAGAGTTAATCTACCCTTGATAAGCTTATCCTTTTCGGCAGCAGATGATTCAGTTAACTCCTTGAGCTCCTTCTTAAGAGAATAAAGAGATTGCTCTTGACTATTACATGTACTTTGAAGATTACTTATTTGCTGCGAGGAAATCATCATCAAGCTTGAAAATCTATGTTTTTCTTGGGACAGGGTTTTATTCTCATCTAATAAAGATTTCATCGCCAAAATAGCCTTAAAAAACAAATATGAGAGGCGATCAAGCTCGCCACTCAAAAAATTATGCCTTTGCAATAATTGATTGTTCTCATTAGTAAGATTATTTATGCGATCAATTGAATAAGTGTACAGATTGTCTAGTCTAGTATGTTGATCTATCCAAGAATCTCTTTCAATGCGAACTTCTTCAGCAATAGATTCAGATTTGAGTCTTTCTATGAAACGATCCCGATTTGAAACTAATATATGAATCAATAATTTAAGAAGGAGGTCTAAGTACAGAAAGTATGTATATGAAACAGAAAAGAAAAAAGAGCAGAGGCAAGAAAAATATACCTTTCAGCTCATCATTTTTTCTGCGAAGATTCTCGCAATCTAGAGAAGAGTTACGGAGCATGTGATTCAAGGTATCACACTCAGCAGTTTTATCTTGAAGAGTTTTCCTCAGAACTCCAATCTCATTCTCTAAAGCCGCTCGTGAATCATTACAATCAGAGCCAAAATACTTAAACAGAGTCTCGCAAGCTTCCTGTTGGAGAGGGTCAGTGGAAAACTTTCTAGCATTGTCTAAAATATTAGACAAGACTTTAAAAGCAACATCAACACCTGCAAAAGTTTCGCTTGATGAAGGAAAGGATTTAGAAGGTGAAATAGTAGTGAGAGTAAGTTGGCGATCATTTGAGATGGTTGAGTTATCAGGAGGAGTATGTGGAAAAACAACAGTTGAAGGCCGTAAAGGACTATGAGGAACCTCAGTCGCAGCAGCTTTAGAAGCTTGGTTTGTCAAAATGTCAGAAGGGGTAGAGGTATGAACAACGATATTCTCGCGGATAGGAGAAGAAAGATTTGGTTGCGATGGTATGGGAGTAATCTTCACAGATGTTAACGAGGGCATAATGAGATTTTCCCCGAGTGTCTTAAAATGGCGAGACATTTTGGGAGGTTTATCAGGATTCACGTCATTCTGCGAATAATAACCCAGATAAGAAACAAAGGCAACAATATTGTTATTAAAATATAAAGGGTGTTTCTTACTACCTTATCATTCGCAGAATTTCTCTTCTTATTTTCTACTGGTTTCTTGCGAGGATTAGGGTTATGAGTAGTAGATTGTGTGTTAGAAATATTTCCGCTAAAAATAAGACATAACAAGGAAATAAGAAATATTAGAGAATTAAAATAAAACTGGCTTAAAAATCAAGAAACAAACCTTGAGGACTCCATTAGAACAGTAGCAGAAGAGGCAAAGTTGCAGACGAAAGATGAAGAAGATGAAGGAACAGAAAAGTAAAATTAATTTTGAAGGTTAGTTCAACCTTTGATAGGCAAAGGGGAGTGGACATATGGAGTAGGAACGTGTCAGTAAATGAAGGGATTCACAACACGTGTAAGAAAGGCTGGATTAACGGGATCTTGTCGAAGAGAAAGTATAAAAGGGGAAGAAGTTGCGAAGAATAATAAAGAATATTAGTTCTCATGATCTTCTCTTTTTCGCAGAAAAGACATGAGAAGAGGCAAGATGTAGTACCAGAATATTGCTACAACACTATTCCTGCGATATTAACAACATTTCTACGAGCGTCACTAACAATTCTTCAACGACATTTCACGAGCGTTACAGAACAACTAAAAGAAACTGATGATGGAAGAAGTAAAAGAAGAATAAGACTGATCCTGC
Organism: Papaver bracteatum; assembly: GCA_023529315.1. Classification (NCBI taxonomy): domain Eukaryota; kingdom Viridiplantae; phylum Streptophyta; class Magnoliopsida; order Ranunculales; family Papaveraceae; genus Papaver; species Papaver bracteatum. The sequence continues at coordinate 153,354 of JAJJWX010004305.1, forward strand.
GATGGTCATCACGCTTGCGATAGAGAAATATTGTAACGATCGCGATAAGATCGCAGAATAGATCCGAAATAGGAGGAAAACTTAGTTGTCATCCATTATGTAAATCCCTATATAAAGGGTACGATAGATCCAGAAAAGGATGATGCATTTTTGAGAGCTGAGAGAATTTTGAAGAGAGAGAAACTCCAGAAAGAAAGTTGTACTTCTGATTTTTAATATTTCTTGTAAATCTTCCTGAAAGTGAATTAATAAAAGTGTTGTTGTTCATTCACAATTATGACTTAGTTTTCATAGATTCTTGACAAGGGTGTAGTGTCGGAAATCCTGCAACTACAGTTGAAAATCTGTAGCTATAACAATGAGAAAATCAAAGGTTCTCAATCATTGTTATATAGTGTCATAGTATTATTACACAACGTCAAAGTCCAATTGCATCACAACTTCAACAACAATACTATGGTGATACTTCACTCCCCCTTAGTCAATACTCCATCTCACATGGAAACCACTCCCCTTACATAATGATCCGAAAACCATATGTATTTGTAGTGTGAACTACATAATTCTCCCCCTTTTTGTCAATAAAATTGGTAAAGGTACAAGAACGAGATCCTAATGAAATTTCCGTAAGAGACATTTCATGACCAAAGGTAAATTATATCATCTTATTTAGATGCAATCATAAAGCCGAAGCTAAATGCATTCATTAAGGAGTTTATAAAGACACAAGATAACCCCTCTAATATGCCACAGCCGCACTCCCCACAAAGATTTGGCAATTAAGAACTCTCCCCATAATATGTCATTCCCAAAGGAACAACAAGAGTGACCTTAATTTCAAAAGAAAAGAAGGATTTATTTATACTCAACAAATTTCATACGAGTATGAATTTGGAATCCAACAAGAAATATTCAATCATATTAACCAAAGTGAACCAAGATTAATTTGACTAAATATGCTAAACACAAGTAGACTTATGAAGACTTAATAACTCGATTAGATTATACACAAGAGAACCCATAATTAATCTAATCGGAATACACAATTAAACTAATCACAAAAGTAATCAATTCAATTATTTATAGTCACATAAGAAAATCTATGGAGCGATTACTAAGTTAATCATAGAAACACCCAACCCAGTCAATCATGCTCAAACATTAGAAAAACTTACGGAGTCATAACTAAATAATCACACAAGATGATTGATTTAGTTCAAAATACTCTACCTAAAGTATCTTACGGAACACAACTAAGCTAATCACAAAAATAATCAACTTGGTTGTCTAGTGCCCAACATAAGACACATTACGGAGTCTCACAGTAATACACACAAAAAAATGGATTAGGGAAGATCAATTACTGCAAAATACACAAGGATTCATTATATGTTTCCATCACCATTTGCACAATGACACACAATATACATAATCCTTGAATCACAAAAGATTTTAACCTATCTTACATCAATAATTGACAATATAGGCTTAACTTTTGTGTTTGTCAAAAGTCTATTCATTCTTTTATCAATACTTGCATATCAATTCACGAACGACTTTACTTTTGACAAATTATAGGACAATTAAGTTCATGGATGTAAACACACATATCCCATCAAAATATTGCAATATATAAAACCATGAAGATTAATACTGCAACCATCATCTTCCAAACAAGTTTAGAATTTAAACCAATAAATCTAAAAACAAGAAGATGAAAACTTTGGACATAGCTATGTGTAATCACAATAATGGCTATTCCAAAACACTAGTTATTCTTGTAAACAAAAGAGAAAATAGAAGATATACTAGGCAAACAGAAATCAGAGTTCATTAAGAACCTCGTATCTTTCAATGAAACTATCAAAGAATGTATCGCTGACTTCCTTTATTCTCTTGACCGTAGACACACCATGTTCGTGAGTTAGAACACTAAATTTGGGATCAACCACTCGAGCCAGTTATCTAGCTTTGTCACAGTCCATGATGTGCTTTTTTTGATTCTGTATCAGAATATTCTGATTAGCAAGAATTCTGGACTGACCATCTAGAAGTTGGTTTATTTGAAATTGAAGATTTGCAAATTCGACCTTTGAATCGTTCTGAAAACGAGTTAAATCCTTGACATAATCATCAATCCAGGAGTTGTGATATTTTCTTTCAAGCATCTTCTTTAGAACCAGCTCCTGAATTGACTCACATTCCCGATTTTCTTCCTCCATACCAAGACACACAATTTCTTGAGTTCTAGCAGAGCTATTTATATCAGTTTTAGGGAACAAAACACAATATATACACAAAGTATATATACGTTCGCAAGCAAGGGTAGGAAATCCCAATTTTGCAAACCCTAAGAGATCAAGTTAGGAGAATGCGATCGTTCGTGGACTTCTAATCACAAAAACCTAAACTGAAGTAATATACAATATACTTGAGTATTTCTCAATTATTTTCCTTACACCTCTCAAGTTGGAAACAAGGAAACAAATACCAGGAATCAGGTTATTGGGTAGAAACTGGTCCCACTGATCATCGAGAAAGGTGTTGTATATATCATCAGACAGTTTGACTTTTTTGCTCTTCGCCTTTCTACGGTTGACTTTCATCCCTGAAGGATAAGGCATGGCGCTTTTAACATATCCGTCAGATGACTTTCTCTGAGGACTAAATCTAGGACCTCTTGCAATTGGTTCAAGAGGATCAAAATAGATAGGCATCCATTTTTTAGACTTAGATTTATCAGAAACATCCTTTTAAGTACAGGGAATGCTTTTATTAGCAATACAAGAATTTATGCCAGAATGCACTTGAGCCCTGTGATGATTTCTAGAATAAAGATCATTCTTATAAGGTTTCTAGTTTCTTCTGGGCATATGATTCACTGCATTAGTCGACTGACTATTTATTCCATTGACAGTGAAGAGAAGCAAATTATGAAGCTTATAAATTTGTTTCCTTCCTGCAAAATAATGGATAGCATAATGATTCTTTTTCCCACAAAAAGTATAGGTTCGTGGAGGAGATGCAATAATTGACACTTGTCTTTGCTTCATAACCATATGAGAAGATTGCAAGTTATGTAAACTTTTCTTGACACAATCTTCTTCTGGAGAATGTTTTTCCTTGTACAGAACATCATGAGAGTTAGTTTGTACATAGGATTTTCTCCTTAAGACAGAGTTTTCCTTTTCCAAGGATTTTACACTATTCATGGACTAGAGTAAGATATGCACTTAGTTTTTATTTTTCAACACGAAGTCTGTTGAGATCTGATGAATGAGTCTCGAGCAAAGGTTTTTCTCTTATTGAGTTTTCCTTAACAACCTCCTCAAGAGCACTAATCTTTTCATGTTGTAGAGTAGTCTCTTGTAGGAGTTTCTCAATGTACTTAGAGAAGGACACAAAAATGTTATAGAGATCACGTTCTCGATCACGAGACTTTTCAAATTCATTAATAAGCTGATCATGATCATTAAAGTCAATAATCTCAACTATATTTTTTGAAATTCTAATGAGCTCCTTTTCAGCTTTTGCCAGAGTGTCGCATTCCTCATGGGAGCAAGAAGTGTCATTATCAAATTGAACATTCTTTCTACCTGGGGATTCAGAAGAATCTACTAAGGAGTAATCCTTTGAGATGTTTCTAAGATACTTCACATAATCAAAAGCTTTAGGAGACATTTGGGTATGCGTAAAGGAGATCTTGTCCTCAGACTCAGATTTCCACAAACACAGACTTTTAAGGTCTTGAACATGTTTGCCTGCTCTGATACCAATTGAAAAACCGGGGGTCTAACAACCACACCCAATATTTCGATTAGAAATCTGTATGGACAACTCCGAGTTGTTTTCTAGAGAATAAACTAGAAAGTTAGACTCAATCAATACAAAATATCTCAAGGAATTATTATCTCAATCTCTCAATTTGATTTACTCAAGAAAATACAATTCGCAAGTCTTAATCAAAGAGAGATAACTTGGGTGGTACTAAAGACCAATATCCAAGTATCAATCAATTTAAATCAATAACCAATAAGGTCGGATATTCTAATTGATTGAATAACGCACAACCTGAATTATTTCAATTATATAAAAAAATATAATGCAGAAAAAAAATAACACAGACACCAGAATTTTGTTAACGAGGAAACCGCAAATACAGAAAACCCCGGGACCTATTCCAGATTAAACATACACTATATTAAGACGCTACAGACACTAGCCTACTCCAAATTAACTTCGGTCTGGACTGTAGTTGAACCCCAACTAATCTTACACTAATCCAAGGTAGAGTTATGCTCCTACGCCTCTGATCCCAGTAGGATATTGCGAACTTGATTCCCTTAGTTGATCTCACCCACAACCAAGAGTTGCTACGACCCAAAGTCGAAGACTTTAATAAACAAATCTATATTACACAGAAAAGTCTACAGTAATAGATAAGTTCGTCTCCCACGAATAAACCTATGAGTTTTGTTCCGTCTTTTGATAAATTAAGGTGAACAGGAACCAATCAATAAAACCATACTTATATTCCCGAAGAAAAGCTCAATTTTATCAATCACCTCACAATAGTCTTAATCGACTCAGCGAAAAAAGATATTGTGGAATCACAAACGATGAGACGAAGATGTTTGTGACTACTTTTATATCTTGCCTATCAGAGATAGAATTTTCAAGCCAATTATTACAATTGTACTCGTACGATAGAAACAAGATCAGATCACACAACTACAATAAAAGTAGTATCGGTCTGGCTTCACAATCCCAATGAAGTCTTTAAGTCGTTAACCTGGTTTTAGAAGAAGAAAACCAAAGGTTAAAGGAGAATCGACTCTAGCTTAGCACAACTAGTATCACACAGAATGTGTGGGGATTATGTTTCCCAGTTGCTAGAGTTCTCCCTTATATAGTTTTCAAATCAGGGTTTGCAATCAATGTTACCTTACTAACAAAACATTCAATATTCACCGTTAGATGAAAACCTGATTAGATTGATCAAGCTAATATTTATCAACCGTTAGATCGAAAACTTAGCTTGTCATACACACATGTACTAGAAAATTTTAGGTTCATGTAATCGTTCCCAAACTTGTACATTAGTTGGTTCAACACTAGTTAACAAAATGGTTAGCCAAATGATAATTTTCATATCAACCATATTCTTCTTCACCATATAACTAGTCCAAATAACTCAAATGAACTAGTTACAGAGTTGTTCAATTGTTTAGATCTTTGTATTTTACACTAGACACAATTGAAGCAAAAATGTCATGGATCACTCGAATCGATTCATGAACTATAAAGCCACGGTTTGTAATAGCATTCCTTAGTTTATTAAGATAATTTCACGAACATCGTTTTTAGACATAACCTACTCAAGTTCGCGTACTGGGTTCGCGGAATTAAGTTCTCGGACGGAGTTCACAAACTCCAGAAGAAATTTTCGAGTTCGAGAACTACGCCAGTTCGCGGACTGAGCTTGTATGCTGAGTTCGCGGACTGAGCTCACGCACTACTCCAGTTTTACTTGATCAACAAAGTTCGCAAACTTCGGTTCAAGCACTAAGGACTTATACATATATGTGTTACCACAACAATGCTTATATCCTCCAATGGTTATATTGTATAAACTCTCATTTCAATCATTGAAATGTTCTCAGAGGGAGTTATATAGTTGTAATTCACAAACTATTTTTCAACAGAGCGATTTCAAAAATGATTAAAACATAACATGAGTTTCGTCACTAGGTAAAGATGAACTTGGCTAAAGCGAAAGCTTTACCAACACATATTTCGAGAAATAAATAAGCGAGATATACTCAGCTCGAAATATCACATGTGTATAATCTTAGTCTATATAGTAATACGACTTTTGTCTCAAGATAGGAGAGAGAGTAAATAGACTTTTTAGTGATAAATAAGTTCAAGTCTCCACATACCTTTTAGTCGATGAAGATACAATGGTTCCTTGAGTAGTCATTCGTCTTATATGATGATTGCCATGGAGTTCTTGAGCTCAACTAAACTTTCTATCCTAGTCTGAGACCTTAGCTATAGTAGACTAGAAATAAAGACTTTATAGTTTTGATTACTAATATTGACAAACATGCTTGAGATAGAAACACATGCGAGTTCGACTTAGCAGTGCTCTAATAGCAGCAACATTAGAATTCGCAAGATCTTTAACTGAAAGTCCGTATTCCTCTAAAGTATGATAAATATTAAACCAACTAATAGGGATAAACTTTTTACTAAGATCTGAACCATCCCAAAAGAATCTTTTACATAAGGAATTCAACTTTAATATCTCTTTTAGGTAAAACACCAAGCCACTAAATACAATTTTGATAAGCATTGGTCTTCCGGGGAGAACAAGGAATTTGGACTTCCAAGAGCTGATTCTCACTTTGACTTTATCAATTAAGGGCAGACAATATTTATAAGACAACCTAGTTTAAACTAAAGGTACTACTAAGTATCTCACATGAAGTCACTAATACTACAATCAAGGGTATGAGCAATCTGATCTAAGTTAGAGTCCTTAACTACAAAATTTAACAAGGAAGATTTTTTTCTATTGATATCCAATCTAGAACAAACACTAAACTTCATAATAACATATTTTAAACTTTCAGAAGCAACAACATTACCTTTGAAGAAGATCATACATCATCCGCAGAGCAAAGGTGTGTCAAACTAGTCAATTTGCATCTAGGGTGAAACCTAAACTTATTCAAATGGATTTATTGTAATAAGCAAACATTATGAAAAACATAAATAAATATGTCGAGGGAGGACATCCTTGTCTTAATCCTCCCGTTGCTCTAAAAACCCATAAGGGGAATCATTAAGAAGAATGAAGAACTTGGAAATTGAGATACACAAGTTAATTCGTTCAATAAACGTTTCAGGAAACCTCATCTGTTGAAGAACAAAAAAAAAAAAAAAATCCCACCTAACAATGTCATATGCCTTCTTAAAGAAAATTTTAAAAGAAAATCTAGTAGTCATTCTTCTTCTTAGATAGTTCCTGACAAGTTCATATGCCACCATGATATTATCTTGAATCAACATTTCGGAAATAAAGACAGACTGACTCACACTAATGAGATCAATCAACACCTTCTTCATTCAAAGACAAATGAGTATCGTGATGTATTTGTAAACCAAATTACAATAAAAAAATAGGTTAAAAATTAGAAACCATGGTAGGGTTTTCTTTCTTAGAAGTTAGGGTAATTAAGGTACTATTAGTCTATTCTAAAATATTGGACTAAGGGGGGCGAAACATATCATATTGTTATGTAGTTATCTTGACTACAAAAGGGGAATAACAAAGATGTTCATATTGAATATCTACCTATCTTACCTTTAGGGGGAGTATAAGCTTTGTCATTCAGATGTCAACAACGACATTTATTGATTGAATATATGCATGTTATTGTGTTGTTGAAATTTGGAATCAAGCGTATGTATAATGAATTCTTGTAATTTGTTTATCCATATGTATTAAGAGTTTGGTCACTGAAATTGACAAAGGGGGAGATTGTTAGAGCATAGCTCGGTCGAACCCACCAAGCGTTGGTATGTCAAGTTTGGTTGTCATATTTTAGTGAATTAAAACTCATCTAAGAGTCGCTTGATTATGTACTAGCTAGAGACAACTTCGTATACGTTAGACTAGAAAGTCTAGGAATATTGAGACACAAGTATTACTCGAAGACCTGAAGAACGTGAAGAAGTAACGAGCAACAACGATGACATCATCCTTCATCTTGAGGTTAGTAATATTGACTTGAACTATTTCATTCCTAACGTATCTTTCAAGTCGTGTTATATTGAAAACATAACTGCGAAGATGTGCATGAATATTTTACTCTAGTAGTGAGACATGATCACATGATCATAGTATTAAGGAATTAGACTTCGAGTATAATGCTTATATTTTGAACTTCACAGATATGACATTGATATAATCTTATGAATACTGTCATGATTATGTGTATGGGTGAAGGTGGAGATATCATCCTAGGAAACAATAATTTACACTTATTTAAAGGAAGTACATTCATGAACTTGTTTTCTATTTCCGCAATTATAATTATTTATTATAATTAGAAGTAAAATACACAAACGTTAACTCCGCTTTACTTGATAGTGATCCTATAGAGTTTGGTTAAGTCTGAACCTATTATCAAGTAATCATTCTTTGGTTGTCGTATTATCTTGATCTCATATTCATAGACAAACACATAAAGTATGAGTATCGTTGTAACACCCCGAGTTCCGGATCGGGGTCAAATCCATATGGAGATCTGAACTCGAAGCGTTACGGGTCGGGAAGAGACTTATGCATACATATTTTTGCTAATTTACTTTTTCACAAAACATAGTTGAAACTTTATATAACATAAACTGAAGCACATAAATCCAGAATTATCTTTAACAACTTTTTCAACCAAAGATGTTATTTCAAACTACATTTCAAGCAATACAATAAAACAATTCAATCACTAATCTAATCATTCTTAGCTTTCGCTGCGCCACTCTGATAAATCTGCATGGATGTCAATTGGGGTGAGATGACAGCTCAATAGAATGTACCCCTATTCTCTAAAGATGTGAAAACAAAATCATTTTATCAAGTAATAACATACAATAAGAAATACAGTGCAACTTCAACGAATATATTAAACAACAACATTAACTCACAAATATTATTTTCACTAAATCATCTAATTCATTTGTTCAACCACGAGTTCAAAAATACCACTATTGTTTCTAACAAATTATTTACTTAACATTTCAAATAAGATTTCATAATAATCCATCAACAAAATATCCTAGTTATTTGTTCAACCATGAGTTCACAATACTAATATTATTGCCAACAAAACATCCATTTAGGATTCAACACACCAATTAACATAATCAATAATGTTTTCAACAATTCATCCATTTGAATTTCACAAATGAGTTCATAACACCGATTATGTTTTCAATAACTCATTTAATTCAGATTTCGAACACATTATTCACATATTTATAAGTCGCCTCAAACCATGAGTCCACGGTACGAAAACCTTGGTTCATACACCCACCTATCGTTTATCGGCACGGATAGCCTCCATCGATGGTCAGGAACAAAATTTCCTATGGGGATCATACCCATTTGCTCTCGGGGGATCATTACCCGTTTCATTCATAGTACGAAAACCTTGGTTCGTACACCACCTATCGTTTACCGGCATGGACAGCCACCATCGATGGTCGGGAAATACAAGTTCCCATGGGGATCATTACCCATTTAACTCTCGGGGATCATTACCCGCCGTTAGCATGAGAATAAATTCCATCTAACGGAAAAACATGAAATCATTTCTCTTATAAATCATTTTCACAAACAACACAAGCAACCATGGCTTATCAACATGAATTTCTTTCAAGCATTTATGCAAACAAGTTAAATGCATCCATATTACATTGTATGTTCCATGGTAATAACTTTATCTGAGCATCCCCAAATTTTATAGGAATATTCTTGACACATTCATATATTACATATCCAAATTTCACACCAAACCAACGGTTCAAACAAAATATGTTAAATTTATAATGACAACCTAAAAACTGGGCAGATTACATGTTGTTACTAAAACATTCATGATAAATTCATAACATTTGAAATTGACCCAATCCAAAGCACACTGAAAGATAATATGTTTATCTACAACTTTTATTAAGACCTCAAATCCTTTGAACACCATTAATACTTCCTAAGAACATCAAAATCACAGCAAGGCGAAACTGTCTAGAAATTCAGAAACTATCACCCAATTTCAAACAACATTCAACGGTGAATTTACATTGGAAAATTCTCAAATTTTAACAAGAGATACTCAATCATGTTTAATATCAATAAGAGAAGCCTGATCATCAACAAGAAGTACATAATTATTCAAATAAATTGTTGAATCATACAATACAAAATCACATAAAATAAACACCAAGGAAAAACACCTAAAAAGAAAGGGTTTCGCATTCTACCTCAAATTCATTGATCCTCCACTGGTCTTCCTAATTATAATTTCTCCTCAAGAACCCTAGATTCAATTCATCTTCTTCCTCTCCATAGCTTTTGGTTTTCTCCATTCTCTAATACCTTTCTCCCTATTTATATTTAACTTAATTGTTTTATTTATATTTTCATTTCCCTTATAATTCTATTTAATTATTAAAGTTAATTAGGTAACTCTATTTCCACCTAGATTTTTTAGTTCAAGTAACCCACCTAGGTTAAGGCAAAAGAAATGACCTAAACCACATGGTTTGCTAATTTGGGTATAATCCGGCTCGAAACCGTAAGTTAAAATACAGGGTTTTACAATCGATTTGTCGTATTGTCTCGACTTTGTCCATAAACAATCACTTTCGTTAAGAGGACTTATAGGTAGATAATTTAAAGATTGTGGTATATTTGGGTACCCTCGTCTTTTCACTTATCCTCAAGCAACAACTCCTGATGCTTAGAATATAAAGTAAGAATGTTATTTATGGATTGTATTTCCTTGATAAAACTATGAAAAATTGACTAATTAGAACCCCCCAACTTAAGACACCTTATACTATATTGTTTCTTGGCAGGTGACTCATCATACTTAGCCAATTTCACATAAGCCCTTCCTCTAGCAACTAACCCTTGATTTAAAGGATCAGTTTAGAGAAAAGGTTGAATATTAGTCATTTTTTCCTTAGCCTCAAGAACCTGAAATTTTTTGAACTTTAACATCTTCCACTGCATAATTTTATGTTTCAGCCTTTTAAGCTAAGTAACCAACCGCATCATAAGGTCACTGCTAACAGGAAATCTCCACACATATCTAACCAACCTCAAGAATTTATCCTCATTAGTTAAAAAAATAAAAAATCTGAAAGGAGGTGGCCCATATATCCTCTTTTCAAAAATAGAAGTCACACTAAAATGGTATGAAATCCCCGACAACAGAAATCCAACCCTAGAATGTTGAAACTGATAAATATATTCTATATTTACCATAACTTTGTCATTTTTTTATAAATAATACCACCTTCAAGCTGGCAAGTCCAGGTATAATAGGTCATAGAAAGGTAAATCTAATAAGCGAGCTGAATTCACACACTCAGAAAAGACTCTCTATAGTGGTAAGGCAAAACTTCAGCTCTGTTAGAGCATTTCTCGTTTGAACCCACAAAGCGTTGGTATGTCAAGTTTGGTTGACATATTTTAGTGAAGAAAAACTCATTTAAGAGTCGCTTGATTTATATGTACTAGATTCAACTTCGTATAGGTTAGCTTGAAAGTAGTAGGGTGAGACATTACAAGTATTACGAAGACTTGAAGATGTGAAGAAGAAGACGGAGCTACAACGACAACATCATCCTTCCACTTGAGGTTAGTGATATTTGAATTTAACTGTTTCATTCCCTATCGTATCTTTCAAGTCGTGCATATTGAAAACATAAAACTGCGAAGCATGAACACTCTAGATAGACGTAGTATTAAGGAATATAATATAAAGTTTCTTTCTTAACCATTAAAATTTGTATATAAGACATCGACATAATCGTATAAATGCTATTGTGATTATGTATGGGTATCAGGTGAGGATTTCATCCTAGGTAACAATGTTTACATGTGTTTTAAGGAAGTAAGTTCATAATACGTGTTGTGAACTGAAAGGAAAATCGCCAGGCATTACTGGGGTTGTTATTCATTGCATATCTTATGAACGACCAATATGTGTGATGTGTATAATCATTCACAACTTATGTGTGTTCTTGGTAAAACTATTCACATAAGGCCTGGCTTTTGTATTGGTATAACTTTTATTAGTAAAACCAATCTTAAGTAATCACCTGAGGTAGAGCTGGAAAACAAGCCAAAAACCCGCGGGTTCGCCCGGCCCGGACCGTGAAAACCCGCACCCGGCTTGGCTGGTTGTCTAACAAGCCGGGTTAGGGTTGGAGAAATGTCGGCCCGTGAGAAAACGGGTAAACCCGTCCCGGACCGTAAACCCGCGGGTACAACCTGTAAACCCGCAATACTTATGATTTACAGGTACTTTCATTTTTTCCCTGTATAGCTCGTTACTCTCCCTTGCCGCCATCTATCACCAGCTACGTAACTTCCAACCTCAAACACGAGCTTCTTCTTCTCTACCCTGACTTCCAGTATTCTTCATCGTCGAGAATCAACGGCAGCAGCAGCTCGTCAACTCCATCAGCAGCAACTTCTCTTCTCTCGTCATCTCGATCACCATTGATCATAGCAGCAAACTCTAAACTCTATCGACAAACTCATTACTCATACTGCCAAAAACCACAGCTCACCTTCTTTCTCATTTTAGTCACATCCAAACTCAGACGTCATTACTCATTATCGTACTCAACAGCTCCTACGGCCATTAACAGCTTCCTTAAATAGCTCTAAAGCCTTTCCTTCATGCTCATTACTTCCATTATCATTCATCAGCTCGAACCAGCAACAATATCATCTTAACTACTGCCCTCGGCCATCTTCACCAACAGCTCGAACTCTAAGACTAAGAGCCACCAAGCTCTGCTCTCCAGTGCAGTAAAGCAGCATTAACAAAAACATCGGAATCATACTCCTTTTCATTCTCGTGAACTCCATTCAATCACCATCCGACCACAGTAACACCTCTCGTATTTTGCCGATAGTAACAGCAGCAAACCAAAAATATCGCCATTAATGGCATCAAATTGATTTCTGGCGAGTTGACTCAACAAAAACCCGCAAACCCGTGCACCCGCAAGCTTTATACGGGACGGGCACGGGTTGGAGAAATGACCACCCGTGAAGAATTTTAACCCGCAAGTTTTGGCCCGCATTAACCCGTAACCCGCGGTTTGGTCACAAGCCAGCCCCGGCCCGCCCGTTTGCCAGCTCTAACCTGAGGTATGATCGGGTTGTGTATGTCTGAACTTATTACTGAGAAGAGGGGAACCGATCCTAGTAAGAGGTGCAGTGTATCACAAGAGGGACCGATCCATGTATGTGTGCATCAAGGTTTATGGAAGAAAGGGGAACCGATTCTATGAACATGTGCAACAAAGTTTTGGAAAGGGGAACCGATCCTATGAACATGTGCGGCAAAGTTTTGGGAAGGGGGGACCGATCCTATGGACATGTGAAATGCATACAAGTTAGATACCATATATATGTGGGGAACCGATCCTATTACCCAGTCATCCGTTTCTTTGGTAAGCTAGTGTAACTATGCACAGTACTCACATGGAAACCCATGAGATGTGATTGAGTGGAACTTGATCAATCACATAGTTCTTGAAAGTCAGATGAACCAATTCTAAACTTGTTTGGAAGTGTGGTAAATCGGTTTCAAGTGAGCAAGCATGGTAAAGACTTGCAAGAGTAAGATGTCGTCACTCTTTGAACACGGTGCATTAATGCTTATTCTATTTTGTTCAAAGATATTCCTTAAAGGCTAAGAAGGAAGTAAATCCCAAGATCGAATTTAAATAAGTTAAGAATCTTTTTAATTAAGGGTTTTTAATTATATATGGAAAATAAGAATTAGTAATGTTCATTTGCTAATTAAAGATTTTCCAAGGAGATTTCGATCATATTTTTGGACAGTGCATTCACAGGAATTTGAAAACCGAATTTGGGTAATTATGGAAAAATATCTTGAGTATATTTTCGGTTTTAGAAATTCCTTGGTGTCCAAACTTCCTTGTCTATAAATACTTTAAGTTTGCATTTCTAGCAAACTAATCCTTTGTGACATAGACTTCCTCTTTTGTCTTTGTTACTGGTGAGGCGCCTATCGGAGAGGAGAGTAATCTAATTAGGTAAAATCTCTTACGGCCACTCAGTTTAAAGTCTTCTTTGGAATTGAGAAGCTCTAGCGCGACCAGTTGGTGGGAAACTAGATATTGCGATTTATCTTTAGTTTTCGTATTGATTTGATTGACTAACGGAGGTTGAATCATGATTGCACCTAGTTTGTTTATGCTTGAGAATCTTCTCTTCTGATATAAGATTCACTCAAACTAGTTCAAGGTTTCGACATGGATCTTTAGCCTGTTGTTAGATCTAACGACGATCTTGTGATAAGCCATTGTTAACAGACTCTGTTCTATTTTTGATTGATCACAAGAGATTCAAGTGATTATGTGCAGGTGTTTATTGAAGATTTAAGAAGATTTGAAGACAAAGAAGATATTGAAGATTTCTTACTTGGTTGTTTTTATAATCTTTGGTGTGCACAATACTTGTTTGGGAAAAAGAGGATCCAATTAATAATCATTTTATCCTTGTAGTAGATTGGATTGATTAATTGAGGAAGATCGGCACAACACATATCACTTGGTTGAAGAGTGTTGTTGGATTAATCTTAGTGATTACCTTTGGGTGATTTAACATAAGATAGATCTTGGAACCTGGCAAAGGAGTTTATGTTAAGATAAACAAGGTAACCTTTGCGCAACTCATATCACTTGGTTGAAGAGAGTTGATACCAAACATATTTGTTGTTCCTTTACTGTTTGGAATACGAACCAAAGGAATTGGTCCAAGTATGTGACTTGTTTACAGGTTGGAGGCATGGGAATACTGAGGGAACTAGGTGAACTATAGGTTTAGTTGCTTGGTCTCAACTATACAAAGTTATCATATTTTGTATAACGGCTTAATTCTGAGAGTATTCAATTCTGGACTAGGTCCTGGGGTTTTTCTTCATTTGCAGTTTCCTCGTTAACAAAATCTTGCTGTGTCATTTACTTTATATTTTCGCATTATAATTGTTGTTATTATAATTAAAGTAAATTGCACAAACATTAATTCCTATTTACTTGATACGTGAATCCTATTGAGTTTGGTTAGGTCTGAACCTTTGTATCAAGTAAACATACTTTGTTGTTGTATTGTCTCGATCTAGTATCCATAGACGATCACACAAAGTGTGAACCGATTTGATGTATTTTCTTGACTCAGTCTATAGACAATCACTTTCGGGGAAAGGACTTATAGGAAGGAAAAGTTATAGATTGAGGTATATTTGGGGTACCCTTACCTTTTCAATTGGTATCAGAGAAGGAAAACACGAAAAGATCTAACAATCTGTGTTTGGTGCGATCCATCCTATAAGAATTGAATCTAATGAATGATTTAGTTAACGTAAAGCAAGACATCAAGAGTTTTGAATTAACACTTGATGATGGGATCTCCGATTCAATGTCTGAAGAAATCATCTCTAGAGATTATATGAGACAAGTTAATCTTGTTAATAATGTAGAAACAGATGACGACTGGAAAATACAATACATCTACAAGAAAGGTTAGATGAAATTTCCGATGATGAATACTCCGATTTTGAACAAGAAGTAGAAGAGGATATCTCAGAATACTCTAAACTGTTGGATCCTTTTGAAAATGAAAAATTGAGAACTTCAGATTTTCTTGGTCTTATGACTCCTCTTTGTCGTGAGAACAAGAAACTAAAGAGGGTTTTTCAAAGATATTATATGGGTTGTCGCATCGGTGATTCTCTTCTTAAAGATCGTAAAAACGAGTTAAATTCTAAGAAATTAGAATATGAAGTTCTTCAAAGAGATCTCTTTTTGTCAAAAAAAAACTTGATGAATCTGAAGCAATGGTTAATTCTCAACCAGAGAGTTTTTAAGAGAAAAAAGGTGTATATCTTTCACGAGAAAAACACCTTAAGGATGATCTAGCCAGTGCTCTTGAAAAAATCAAGACATTGGAAGAAGTAAATTTGGAACTGAAAAAATCCAATGAAAGCTCAAACAAGTTAACCCCAATGTTAGAAGCAAGTAGAAATCATCGTGATACACGAGGATTGGGATAAAAAGGAATAGATGCTTCAAATATTAACAAAGAGGTAAAATTTGTTAAAGCTACCAATTCTTCCAACCAAAGGCTTCCACTGTTGTCAAAACTGATACTATTTCTTGTAAATAAGTAAAGCCAGTCAAGCCTAAGAATCAGCAATCAACGAGAGCACTTATGCTAATGTCAAGAAAGCAACAACGTTGAACAAGGATAAGAAAAAGAAGAAGAAGAAAACTCGTCAAGCTTCAATGCAAGAGGATCCACAAAAAGGTAACATTAAAACTCATACTTAGTATATTTATACTAAGCACTATTATTATTGTGGTATTAAAGGACACTTGCAATGGGGATGCAAAGTTCGTAAAATGGAAGATGCACTTTATTTTGTATCAAACGAATTGGCTAAGATTGCTCCCCAAAGGAACTCAGATCGGTATTGTCCTAAGTTTAGGCAAAACAATTATTATAATGATAGTTTAAATTTAGCATATCACTCGTCAAGGTCATTTCATAAAAGACCCAATTATATAAAGAGAGATGACTTTTTAAATGAAAAAACAAGATATGATGTTCCAAATTGGAGAAAGGGTGTTTCACAAAATATTCAAAAGGATATTGATCCTAGTGGTATTAAGGAGAATGATGCTCCTGCGAAACCCAACTCTAAATGGGTTCTTAAGTCCTTCATAGCCAAGAAGGGACCAAAATTTAGTCACAAGAATGACTCTCAGCTGTTAATTGTTGGTGACAATAATTACAAGAGTCTTTTTGAAAGGCTAAATAAATACATTATGTCTGAAATCTCTTGTACAAGTAAAGGTTGTGATAATGACACTCTTCATCACAAGTCGAAGAAGAAAAAAAAGAGATGGAACAAGAGAAAACAAACCAAGCAAGAGGTCAAGAATGATTCTATCTTAGTCACTCGTGACGAACAAGACAAGACTGAACTCAACATAACCTAGTTGTGTTAGAATGTGCATACTCACCTTGGTGCTCAATTTTGAAATGAGGAAGCACATGAAAAAAATGAGCACATGATCTCTCGATTATTATATAACTAATTAACATCTTTAGGAGATTTTGTTTCTTCTATACTCATACTTTCTCTATCTATATTTGAGTTTTGATAGAAATGGTAATTGTAAGTTTATGATGTTGATATATACTGATCATATATGTGTATCTCTTGTTTTACGATTAAAACGAGTTAAAAATCACTAAATTCGGACATCATATGCAAAAGTTATGTCGAAAACAGTTTAGTCACTAGCAACACAAGGAAACCGATCCTTGTGAGAGGTGCAACACATGGGGGTACCGATCCTAGTGAGAGGTGCAATACGAAAGAGTGTAAAACTGTTTTGCCTATAACTTCTTCGTCCGAACTCGAAATGACCTCATTCTTTTTGCATTGTTTTTACAATTTAATTATATACAAGATTGAGGTAATTGTAATACTGTATTTTATATTGAATATTTATAGTGTATTGCATAGTGTTTATGGGATGTTTGATTTCGTTTTTCATGACCTTAATATTCGATCTCATATGATGTTGTGTACCCTTATGGTTTGGGTGACTTTTTGATTTAGCGGGATTAAGTTATAGCCCAAGTTGGTAGGCTTTATCAAAGGATCATGAGGGATTCCCGTAGAAACAATATGTGAAAAAGTCATAATTTGTTGAATCGGTTTTGGTTTAGCATAAAAGCATATGTGTTTCGACGGTTTTCAAATTTTGCTTGCAATTTTTAAAACCAATTTTCAAACTTTCTCTGGTAAAGGTTGATTGTTGTTACTCTTTTGTTTTTGGCATGAGAATGAAAACATGATGTTATTTCGATATCAATTCTCTCAGAAGAAGAAAGCGATGGAATCATATTTGGAGAAGTTGGATGCGAAATTGAGGTAACAATCTTGTTAGTTAATTGTTTTCCTGTTTTAAGAAAAGCATATTTTTATTTGATATATATATTTCTTTTGTTTAAAAGAAATTTTTGGTACAATTGATGTGTTTATTCCATTATGATTGTATGGATGTGTGTGTTATTAAATTGCTTCCGGTTAAGTAAAAATTTTGCTATCTTGCTTTGTTTGTGTGAAATCAATAGTTTAGGCTTACAAAAGTTGGTGCAATTGTGGTGCTTTAATATTATGTTGATTCAATTGCTTCCAGTTAAGTAAAATAATTATTACTTTGCTTTATTGTGTAGTATGAATTGTTTATGCTTACAAAATTTTGGTGCAATAGTGAAACTATGGTTTGTATGTTATTTATATTGTATCCGGTTGAGGTGAATAATTATGCAAGTTGATTTATTGGTTTATATGAATTATTTATGGCTTAACGAATGAATATGTTGACGGGATGAGTTGTTTAGTCCAATTCGATTCCGGATAAGCTAAGCTAAGTTAATTATGATCTTAGTTAGACTTATCAAAGTGGAGGTTTCAGTTATTTAAGTCTATCCGAAAGCCTAAACAAGGAAATGCTAGTTAAATAACCTAGTATTTGGCTTGTTTGAAATCTAAAGGTCTAAGTTATATGGATAATTAGAACCTGATGAGAAAAATGAAGTTTATCTTTGTTTTAGTCTTATCGAATGAAGTGGTTGTATTTATACAATCGGTTTAGCAAAGGGACTAAGTTTCTTAGTTGATTTTTGGTTTGCTAAACTAGTTGGGAAAATTTCTTTGGGCAATTATTTCCATGATAACATATCAAAACGTAATTACTTGTAGTTCGGTTTTGATATTGGTTATCAAAAATGGTGTGTAAAACCCTCATGCTTGACTCAACAGGTTGCAAGTCTATTCTTGAGATTTGTAAGATCCTTTTCGTGTTTTCCATTGTTTGTTCTTTGCTTTTTCATTTTTGTAACAAAAAGGGGGAGAAATATATAGAGTAAATAAGTGATGCTCGAGTCAATCTATGGTTGATTGGGGTCACTAGGGAAGAGGACGATGGTGCTTGAATGTTTATCTAACGAATGAGCAAAAGCACAAACTAATGGGGAGTAACATATCATATGAATGGGATAACAAAGATGTGTGGATTGATTATCTACCTAGCTCACCTTTAGGGGGAGTATAAGCTTTGTTATTATAGTGCAGCTAGCTTCTGCATTTTTGAGGATTGAATGAATACAGGTTATGTGCTGTGGATTCGGAATCAAGCTTATGTGTAATGAATTCTTGTAATTTGTTAATCCATATGATTGTAAGAGTTTTGTCACTAAAATTAACAAAGGGGGAGATTATTAGAGCATTGCTCGGTTGAACCCACCAAGCATTGGTATGTCAAGTTTGGTTGTCATATTTTAGTAAAGAAAAAATCATTTAAGAGTCGCTTGATTTATATGTACTAGAGTCAACTTCGTATAGGTTAGCTTGAAAGTAGTAGGGTGAGACATTACAAGTATTGTGAAGACTTGAAGATGTGAAGAAGAAGATGGAGCTACAACGACAACATTATCCTTCCACTTGAGGTTAGTGATATTTGACTTGAACTGTTTCATTCCCTATCGTATCTTTCAAGTCGTGCATATTGAAAACATAAAACTGCGAAGCATGAACACTCTAGATAGACGTAGTATTAAGGAATACAATATGAAGTTTCTTGCTTAACCATTAAACTTTGTATATAAGACATCAACATAATTGTATGAATGCTATTATGATTATGTATGGGTATGAGGTGAGGATTTCATCCTAGGGAACAATGTTTACATGTATTCTAAGGAAGTAAGTTCATAATACGTGTTGTGAACCGAAAGGGAAATCGCCAGGCGTTATTGGGGTTGTTATTCATTGCATATCTTATGAACGACCAATATGTGTGATGTGTATAACCGTTCACAACTTGTGTGTGTTCTTGGTAAAACTATTCACTTAAGGCCTGAATTTTGTATTGGTATAACTTTTATTAGTAAAACCAATCTTAAGTAATCACTTGAGGTATGATCGGGTTGTGTATGTCTAAACTTATTACTGGGAAGAGGGGAACCAATCCTAGTAAGAGGTGCAGTGCATCACAAGGGGGAACCGATCCTTGTATGTGTGTAGCAAGGTTTATGGAAGAAAAGGGAACCGATCCTATGAATATGTGCAGCAAATTTTTGGAAAGGGTAACCGATCCTATTTTTTATGGGTAAAAACTATTTCTGCTGATTTTGGTAATTTTGGGTGTGTGGATGTGAAATGAATCTAAACCCTAAACAAATGCACTGCAAGGGAGTGCTTTTTATTCGAGAGATCAATCTATACAATTCTGGCCTAAACCAAGAAATGGCCATTCCAGACTTGCTTCGGTCACAAAGTGAATGAGATGGGGTTGATCTTAGGAAGGGAAGCGAAGAAGGTGTTGAGATTGTGAAGGTGTAGGCTGTTTTATTACTTGTAACAGAAAGGTGAGCAGGCTTACGAATAATGCAAGCAGTCTCTGGGTGTTTTGAATACAATTGTATTAACACTTGATTTCTGTGTTGTTGTCTCTTTGGAAATAGGGAGGAAAACCTATTTATACAAGTCATTTGAGCCTTATTCACGTCTCTCATGGGAAGTGGAGTTGTGTGTTAGTGTCACACGATCTGTCTTGCCCACTTCTCCTGTAGGATCAGAATATCGCCACACCAATACTTCTGAGATATTTACAGTGATGGTTCTACGAGCTAATCAACAACACACTGCGAGCATTGCATATGACTGAAAGAATGACACAATGAATGACGATGCCTAAAACACTGAAAAAGCATGATGATGCTGTGATCTTTAAAAATGTCTGCGAGAGTTGATATTATAACTATCGCGAGAGTACCGCAAGTCAGATCCGAAAATAAAGGACAGCTTAGCTGTCATCCACTATGTAATCACTCTATATAAAGAGGACTAATAGACTCAGTGAGAGAGAGATCAATTTTTGAGTGTGGAGAAAGATTTTAGGAGAGAGAGAAGTTGTATTCTTGATATCTCCCATTTCTTGTAACATTTCTAAGATCAATTAATAAAAAGTGTTGTTTAAATCTTTCAAATATGTGTTGATAATTGTGAATCCTACAGGGGGTGTAATGTAGGTTTTCCTGCTACTACATTTGTGGCGCCCGAAACATGGATGAATGATTGATTATTTGAAAGAAAAAGCAAAAAATAATATTGTAATCGGAAGGAGTTTGAAATAGTTGGTACATGATTTTACGCAAATTTCAATAATTCACTAAGGATAATGGATAGAAGAAGAAGAAATACGTCAGAACCACCAACAACTGTGAGGAGGAGTAAAAGACTTGCAGGTGGAGAAATGAGTAAAATGGGAGAATCTTCAAGAGTAAGAATAAGAAGAAATATAACAAGGAATGATGGAGAAAATCAGGTTCGGCAGCCAAATCAGCAAATACCTATACAAGATAGAAATGAGGATCATGATAGAGTAAGCGTGCATACTTGGCGATAAGATTCAATGGAAGAACCAGAAAATCGACAATTAAGAGATGAAAGACGAGAGGGAAGAAATCAAGAGGTGAATGAAGGATTAATACCTGGTGATGACGAAAATGAAACCGTAGAGGTTTTAAGACAAAGAATACAGGAAGAAAGGAGATTAGAGGCGGAAGAACGTGCAAACTTGACAAGACAAAACCATGAATTGAGAATGGAAAACATGAGGTTACAAAGTAGAAGATCAAGAAGTACAATGAGATCAAGTTCGAAAACAGTTAGAAGTGAGATAAGAAGAATATCACATATAGCAAATATTGAAGAAAAAAAATAATAATCCAAATGGAGAACGTCGCGAAAGGAGAGAAATCAAAGAAGACCGTTATGTACCACAAGGTGAAATTCAACAAAACTAGCAAAACAATGGAAGGCAGGAGAATGAACATCGTCAGGTGCGAAATAACCAAGATGATGAAGAAAATCAAGATTAAGGGAGGAGGATGTTGCATGGAAGAGAAGCTTTAAGAAATCAGCAGATAATTGAAAGAGAAATCGAGAGACATTATACTGAACAAGCACGCTTAGCTTGCGAAAGGGAAAGATTGAGAGCAGAAGTGGAAGAGCGAGAATTTAAAGAGGCAATTCGCCAGAATAATCATGACAATCGAGAAAGAAGACACGAACAAAACCACAATAATGGAAATATCAATGAGGAATATAATAAGGTACAAAGAAGAACAGAAGAAAATTGCAGAAGATAAAATGAGATATATAATGGTGTACGTATTCGTGAAGATAATGGAGAAAGACAAGAAGAAGATAATAAGGATGGAAATCAAAATCTCGCAACACAAGAGAGATAACATCGCAGAAGAAGGGAAGCTGCACTAAAAATACCGATGGAGCCAAATTCAGTTGGGAATGAACAAATATTAAGAGAACTAGCGGAAATGAGGGGAATGTTAAACAATAGATGAGAAGGAGGTAGAAGGCAACTTGATGAGGCAATTGAAGAAGCTGTGAAAACTTCATTTACCCAAGCAGTACAACTAGGAGGGATACCCCCAAAATGCAATTTGCCAGCATTAACTAGTATTTTTGATGGAACTATTTGTGCCATACAACATATCAAAGCTTATGTTAGGTGTATGCTACAGTGGGAAAACCACGATGATGTACTGTATAAATATTTCGCATCAAGTTTAACTGGCGAGGCGCTAAAGTGGTTTGAAGGGTTACCCAAGAATACTATAACTTCCTTTACTCATTTACAGACTACATTCCTAGGGGCATACATAAGCAACAATTCTTTAAGACCAGGAATTGAAGACGTATTTGGGCTAAAACAGAGGGTTGGTGAGAGTTTGAAACATCTGACATTAAGATGGAAAACGATGTGCAGTGAAATGGATGGTAGAGTGGATGAGAGACACCTCATATTATCTTTTGTCAATGCTATGTTCGCAACCAATCTGTTTTATATTCAAATTTTCAGAGTCAAAAATACAATCACAATGACTGAGCTGCGAGAATTGCAGGAAGAATACATTGCTTTGGAGGAGAAGCAGAATGAGATGGAACCATGTCCCATCGCGAATACTAGTTCCATCACAGAAAATGGAAGTTTACTTCCTAAGATAATCAATATTGTGGCGATCACCTCGCAGCAACAACAACAAGAAAAAATGGTGATTGATAGCCAACAGAAGCTTGTAGCCATGGGAAGTCGAGATCAAGAAGAGTTTGAAAGAGAAAGGAATTATTATAACCACAATGGGAGTAATAAAATTCAAAGACTTGATCAGCCGCAGGAGACTTATGGAGGGCAGAGGCAAAATTATTATAGAGGACAAATGTAGGACCAGAATATCGCTACAATGATATTCCCGCGAAATAAACAACACTTCTGCAAGAATATCGCGAGCTCTTCAACAACATTTTTCGAGTGTTGTAGAGTAGGTTAAAGAATAGCTGACGATTGAAGAATCATAATAAATGCATGTTTGTCCTGCAATGGTTACAATGCTTGCGAGAATTGAAATTATAACTATCGCGATAAGATCGCAGAGTAGATCCGAAATAAAGGGAAAGCTTAGATGTCATCCACTATGTAATTTCCTATATAAAGGGTTCCTATAGATTCATAGAATGATGATGTATTTGGGAGGGTTGAGAAAGTCTTGAGGAGAGAAAAACTTTGAGAGAATAAGTTGTGTTCTTGGTTTCTTTCACTTCTGTAAACATTTCTGAGAATTAAATGATAAAGAGTCATTTTTAATCTTTAAGTGTGAGTTGATTATTATGAAATCTTAACAAGGGTATAGTGTAGGATTTCCTGCAACTACATTTTGGCGCCTGAAACAGGGATTGAATTAATGAAAATCATAGAAAAGGCGAAGTAGAAGTTGAAAGTTACTCAAAATCAAGAAGATAAGTAAACAAATCGTTGAAATAGTTGAAGAAAAAATGATTAGAACAAAAGAGAATTGTACGAAATTAGAGTGTGATATGGTAACGAGAGAAATGATTGATAAATTCCATGAGAACATTAAGCGGAAGATACATAAACGGGATTTTGAAGGAAGGAAAATTATGACGGTGGAGAAAATATCATCATTAAAGGATTAGGAAAAGCAGGAGATCACATTTACAACAGCAGAAATACCAGAAGAAAATTTATATCACACATCTCCTTTGATAATCACGGTATCCACTATACCAATGGGAAGAGGAAAATCAACAGAATCTGCGGAAGATTGGGCTGTAAATAGAATTTTGGTGGACGCAGGAAGTTCTGTGGATATAATATTTTACCATGCTTTTAAGAAAATGGGATACAAAGATGAAGAAATGTCCTGTCCAACATATCATATTCATGTCTTTGGAAAATCTTTAACAAAACCAAAAGGCGAAATAGTGGTACGAATTCCGCTAGGAGAAATTGAAACACAAGTAACATTATGTGTGGTAGACGTGGAATCACCATACAACATGATATTGGGAAGACCATGGATACCCGCAATCAAGGCCGTAGCATAAAAATTGCATCAATGCATCAAATTTCCTATGCCCAATGGAGTTGGAGAAATTAGAGGAGACGCAGATCTTGCAAAGATGTGCTATCGAATTGAAGTAAGAAATTATGAAGAACGTCCAAAGCTGCGAAAAGCTCGCAGAAAAGTGGCTAGAAAAACAAAGAAAAAAAAAGAATTTAAAGTTTATTTGATAAGAGCAAAACAAGGAAAAGGAATACCCAGTGAAATCTCTCAAGAAGGAGATGAACCTGCGAGAACAATAAAGACACCAACATGAATGGGAGAACCTGAGGCCAGTTATATCGCAGCAGAACCAACTAAGGAAGTAAATGTTGGGAGTGAAGAAGAACCTAAGTTGCTGAAAATTGGAACTAAAATGGATACAGATGAAGAAGACAGAGCCATAAATCTTTTGCGAGAATATAAAGACATATTTGCATGGAGCATGGATGAGATTCCAGGCATAGATCCATCGGTAGTGTGTCATAAACTAGAAATTAATAAAGATGCAAGACCATTTAAACAAAGAATAAGGAAGATTGCAACAACATATCATTCCCAAATAGAAGAAGAATTACAGAAAATGCTTGACGCATGAATTATAAGGAAAGCAAAATATCCAGAATGGACTACAAATATGGTGGTGGTCCCAAATAAGAATAAGGGAATAAGAATTTGCATAGGCTTTACTGATTTAAACAAAGCTTGTCCTAAAGATAGTTTTCCATTACCAGATATTCCACAAATGGTTGAGTCAGCAGCGGGAAATGCTAGAATATCTTCATTAGACGGATATAAAGGATATAATCAAATTCCCCTCACTAAAGAAGATCAAGAACACACCGCATTTTTTGCTCCAAGAGGGTTATACTGTTATACAAAGATTCCCTTTGGTTTGCGAAATGCTGGTGAAACATATCAAAAAATGGTGGAGAAGGTGTTTGAGAAGTGGATACACAAAACATTAGAAGTATATGTGGATGATATGTTGATCAAAAGTAAAGAAGCTAAAGACCATATACAGGATTTGAAGGAGATTTTCGATCAAATGCAGCATTTTAACATCAAAGTGAACCCTGACAAGAGTACTTTTGGAGTAACTTCAGGAATTTTTTTGGGGTATATTGTGTCGAAAGAAGTAATACAAGTTGATCCAGAAAAGGTACAAGCAATTCGTGACATGCAAACGCCTGCAACAGTAAAAGATGTGCAAAAATTAAATGGACACTTAGCCTCGTTAGGAAGATTCATCTCGCGATCCTCAGACAAGTGCAAACATTTTTTCGATATACTCAAGAAGGGAACAAAATTCAAGTGGACGGATGAATGTGAAAAGGCTTTTCAAGGAATTAAAGAACATTTAATGAGCATAACAATCTTACAGAAAGCAGAGCCAGGAGAAGAACTATTGATATATATCGCAACAACTGCGCACGCGCTAAGTGCAGTATTACTGCGAGTAGATGCATGGGTAGAAAAACCAATTTATTATATCAGAAAGACATTTAATTCTGCAGAGAGAAATTATTCAAAGATTGAAAAGTTAATTCTAGCACTGGTTCATGCAACTTTTAAACTTCGCATTTACTTTCAATCACATAAGGTAAAAGTATTAACAAGAGTGTCAATCGAGTCAGTAATGAAGAATTCAAAAAGATCAGGCAGATTTGAAAGATTGAATGCACAAGTAGGGCACTTTGATATTAAATATGACATTTTATCTTCACCAAAGTCACAAGTTATAACAGATTTCTTAGCTGAATTTCCGTTAGAAGATGACGAAGCAGTGGAAGAAATGATGGATATAGAGGAAGAACATGGAGACCCAAGAGAGCTATTAATAGAACCCAACAGGTGGGAGATATTAGTGGATGGATCATCAAATGGAGAAGGTAATGGGGTTGGAGTTGTTTTTATCTCTCCAGAAGGAGAAAAAATGGCTTTTTCATTTAGATTGGAATTTGCATCTACTAATAATGAGACAGAATACGAAGCTGTGATTCATTCTCTAAAATTTGCAATAGAAATGAAGTTAGAAAATGCAAGAATTACTAGCGATTCGCAATTGTTTATTCGACAGATAAAAGGAGAATACACAACAAGTGAACCATCCTTGAAGAAAAACAAAAAACTTGTTGAAGAATTGTCTGCGAGAATTCCAAAAATAACATGGAGAAATATATCAAGAAAGGACAATAGACTCGCAGATGCATTTGCTTTTATATCAAGCATGATGACAAATCCATCTGCGAGATGCATAAAAATTCAAACACTTTTGTTACCTTTGATAAACAAGGAGGAAGAAGAAACAGATGTGATGATGGTAGAAGCTGGCGAGGAAGAGCCAAAAAGCAATATTATAGATTGGCGAGAAGATCTATATACATACCTGGAGAGAGGAGAAACTCCAAGAAATAGATTAGAAACACATAAATTAAAAAGTAGTGCAACCAATTATGAGCTAAGAGATGGAGTATTATATCGCAGATCTTTTAATGGACCATCGCTAAGGTGCTTAACGAGGGAAGAAGGAAAAAATGTGTTAAAAATGCTGCACAGTGGTGATGCTGGTAATCACAGTAGGGGAAGATCTTTGGCTTATAGAACAAAAATGCAAGGCTATTACTGGCCATATATGTATGAAGATGCAAAGCAACTATCGAGGCGTTGTGAAGACTGTCAGCGATATGGAAAAAGGATACATGCACCAGGGGCACCATTATCATCTTCCACAAGTGTATGGCCTTTTGGTAAGTGGGGTTTAGATATTGTGGGACCATTTGTACCTGGTTCAGGGCAAAGAAGATATTTAATTGTCGCTACAGATTATTTCACAAAATGGGGAGAAGTGAAGGCAATACAACATATTCGCGATAAAGACATATTCACATTCATATTTGAAAATATAAGTTGTAGATTTGGAATTCCAACAAAGTTGGTATCTGATAATGGAAAGCAGTTTGAACGGCAGAATATAGAATTACTACTTAATGCATTTAAGATAAAATGTGGAAAATATACTCCTTTATACCCACAAGCAAATGGTCAGGCTGAGGTAACTAATAAGACAATCACAGACATCTTAAAAAAGAATCTAGAAGGATACCACAGAGCATGGTGCGAGCAGGTACATAATGCAATATGGGCTTACAATACAACTAGACGAGAAGCAACTGGAATGTCACCTTTTTGTTTGACATATGGGGTTGAAGCTGTGTTACCAACAGAAGTCGCTATTCCTACAAAAAAAAAAGAGGTTTGGGAGAAGAATCTTAATACTAGTATGATTCTAATAGAACTTGATGAAGTAGAAGAGAAGAGAGAAAAAACATTACAACATATGGAAAATTACCAGCGAAGGTTGGCTCGCGAATATAACAAACGAGTTAAGAAACATGAGTTTCAACCAGGCGATTTAGTTTTGCGAGAAACACCGGAGTACCAGCGAGAGCGTGGTGGAAAGTTGGCGAGCCATATATCATTAAGGAGATAGTTGGAACAGGGGCATATAGGTTGTTAGACCCAAAGGGTAGAGATGTTGGTCAAAGACTTGGTAGGCCATGGAACAGATTATATTTAAAGAGATATTATCAGTATCAAAATTTTAATGAAACAAAGAAGAAATGGGAAAATAAATTTTTACAACTGCGAGTTTATTCGAAAGATTATTCAAGAATAAAAGATTGCGGTATACGCAAAAGAAACAAAGAACAGGACGAACCTTTATGGCGTACACCCTAGTTCGCGAGTACAATTTAGCAAGAGGCAAATGTAAGACCTAAAGTACGTCATATAAGGGGGTATCTCTTTACATGACTCAAGGATAAGGTTAGAACGCTGGTGGAACCTGAGTCATGCAGATGTTGAGGTTAAAGAAAACCTATCCAGGAGAGGTACCTTGGATTTCCAACTATATAAGGTTATACCCTGGTTGGACGACTGGGGACCTCTTCTAAGGAGTGCAGAGTATGACTAAGTCGTTGAGGTACACGGTTGAGACAAGGATGCCCGGGACGGATGAACCTACCCTGGCCATTCTTGGTAAGTGTTGCCTATGATGCACTCGTCCTGAAGAAAACCCCATTTAGGGTGCAGTCTTGTAACTATAAGCCATATATGCATAAAGGACAAGAGGCTGCGAAAACAACTGGTTGTTGGTAAATACGAATAGGAGGAGCTAGTCTTGTATGGCCGATATTCCCTCCTTGAAGGGGCAACCAGGGGGAAGATAAGGGCGTCACCCTCCATTAGGGAGCTGATAAGTGTCTTAAGACGACAATTTCATGGGGATTTATGCTCGCAAGAGCATTTAGCCCTGTCATATTGTCGCGTGACAAAGATTATATAGAGGCAACAAGCCATGAGAAAAATTTAATATGATATCAATGAGTATTTACATGAAAGCGTAAAGACGTCCTGCGATTTCATCGCAAGACGGAAATGTCATAAGACTTTGTTCTCACAAGGGAACTTAGACTTGTCATATTATCGCAGAGAAATTGACAAAATACAGATAAGACAAGATCAATAGGTCAATACATGAAAATGTAAGGACGTCCTACGATTTTGTCGCAGAAAGAAAAATTTGGAAAAATAAGACCTTTAACTAGGAAGGAAAAATAAGACCAACAGAATAATTTCAATCATTAACTATTTTTGTAGGGAAGATTTGTTCATTGCAGGAAAATCTATGAGAAACAAGATTCCTTCAGAAGAAATTATCACGGTAATATTCATCAAATCGCAAACTTATTCTTTAGCTCGCAAAGAGAAGGCATGAGAAATTGTTTCAGGAAAGATAATGAGGGGCAAATAAGGGAGTTAATAAACCGAATATCATTATCTTCCTTCAAAATAAAAGTATTCAAAATAAAGGTCGAAATCCGAAGTTGCATAAAGGTACATTTCTCGCAAGAAAACGGAAGAAAGAAGAAAACAAAATAAAATTCAAGCATCAACGTTGGTCTTGCCAGATTCGTTCTCTTTGCTAATGTTATCAGCTCCATCAGCATTCTTTTCATTATGATTAATTCGAGATTCTTCTTCTGCTTCTATTGGGTATTCTTGAGGAATATTTTTTTCTCCACTTGAATATTCTAGATCCTTATCCATAGGAAGAGGAACTTCATCATCATCTACTTCTAGAGGAATAACGGATACAGGGGGAAGAGACTGAGATATTAGAATATTATTCACAAGGTCTTCAACGCTAAGATGAACCTTGCGAAGGAAACCCCTGTCACGGTTTCTAATTTCTATATTCTTGAAGTATTCAAGATAATCATATCTTCTTTCTGCCTGGTCGGGAGATTTTACAAGATCAGAAGTGAGAATCCTGTTTTCTTTGCGAACTTTATCCAATTTATCAGTCAGATCAGAAATGGTAGAGTGAAGACTTCTTTCAGATTCTGCGAGAAATAAAAATGACAAGAAAATATTCAGATGAAGTATAACTGAGAAATTGAATAGAAAAATCAACAGTCAAGATAGTCAAAATGACTACCTTCTTTTTGAGAAGTTAAATTTTGAATTAATTATAAGCAACAATTCTCCCATTGATTCATAGCATCGTCAAATTTATCCCCAACTATACCCTTCAGGCGAGACTTTATATTTTCTTCTTTGGAAAGGAGATATGATTTTTCCATTGCGAGTGAAGAATAAGATTCTTTTAGTTGGGAATACTGGTCTTGAAGCTTGCTGGCCTTTAAACTAAGAGTTAATCTACCTTTGATAAGTTTATCCTTCTCAGTGGCAGATGATTCAGTTATTTCCTTGAGTTCATTCTTAAGAGAACGAAGAGATTGCTCTTGATTATCACATATTCTCTGAAGATTACTCAATTGTTGCGAAGAGATCGCCATCAAGCTTGAAAAACTATACTTTTCTTGAGATAAAGTTCAATTTTCGTCTGATAAAGATTCCGTCGCCAAATTAGCTTTGATTAACAAATATGAGAGGCGAGTAATCTCGCTACTTAATAAAATTTGGCTTTGCGATAATTGATTATTCTCATTAGTAAGATTATCTATTTGATCGATCGAGTACATGTAGAGATTATCTAATCTATTAAACTGGTCCATCTAAGAATCTTTTTCATCACGAGCTTCTTCAGCGATAGATTCAAATTTAAGTCTTTCAATGAATCGATTCTGATTTAAAACTAAATATACAAGCCAAGAATTTAAGAAAGAAGCTTAAGTACAGAGAAGATGAAAACTTGCTAGAACAGAAAAACAAAAAGACAGAGGCAAGAAATTATACCTTTCAGCTCGTTATTCCTTCTGCGAAGATTCTCGCAATCAAGTGAAGAGTTGTGAAGCTTATGATTAAGAATATCATATTCTGAAGTTTTGTCTTGGAGGTCCCTCTTTAGAGCTTCAACCTCATATTCTAAAGATGATCACGAGACAGTGCAGTCAGGACCAAAATATTTGATTAAGGTATCGCAAACAACATGCTTGAAAGAATCAGTAGATGATTTTATAGCATCATCTAAAATGTTAGATAAAACTTCAAAAGCAGCATCAACCCCTACTGGTATTTCTTTGGGTAAGAGAAGAGGTGTAGAAGGTGAAGTGGTTATGATGGCGAGTTGAAGATTTGAATTATTTGCAATGGTTGTATTATCAGAAGGAGGAGTGTTTGGAGAGATAACAATTGAAGGCAATAAAGGACTGGAGGGAATTTCATTGACAGTGGTTTTGAAAATTTCATTTGTAAAAGAGTCAGTGGAGAAAGGAATGATAGCATCAATGTTCTCACAAATAAAAGAAGGAGGTTCCACTTGCGAAGCTATGGGAATTTATCTCGCATATGTCAATTTAGGAATGATAATATCATCCTCAAGAGTCTTAACCTGGCGAGATCGTTTGCGAGGTCTAGCGATATTCTCGTCATCCTGCGAGTAATAACTTAGATAAGAAACAGAGGCAACAATATTGTTAAGAATAAATAAAAATTTTCATACTACCTTATGAATCGCAGGATTCCTCTTCTTATCAACAAGTTTCTTATGAAGATTAGGGTTTTGGATTACCGATTGGGCATTAGTTCCACTGAAGAGAAAAACATAGTATGAGAATCATGAAGAATCAAATAAAAATGATTAGTAAAATAAGAGTAAACATGATTCAAGTAAGCGAAATGGAATTTAGTAATGTCAGAAAAACACATACCGTGAAGATTCCATTAAAGCAATAGCAGGTAAATATGAAGAAGAAGAAAAGTTGCAGACAGAAAAACGAAAAGACAAAGGTACGAAGAAGAAAATTAGTTATGTAACCAAATTCTACCTTTTATAGGCAAAAGGAGATGACCCGTTGAGTAGACACGTGTCAGTAAAAAGAAGAATTTATGACACGTGTAGGCGGTTAAGCTAAATTCTCGGAGCTTTGTCGAGAAGAAAACATAGAAAGAAAAGAAGTTGCGAGTTGGAGATTCTCATATCCTCTCCGCTTTGCGAAGAAGACATGATAAGAGGAAAGATGTAGGACCAGAATATCGCTACAATGATATTCCCGCGAAATAAACAACACTTCTGCGAGAATATCGCGAGCTCTTCAATAACATTTTGCGAGTGTTGTAGAGTATGTTAAAGAATGACGTAATAGCTGACGATTGAAGAAGCATAAGAAAAGTGTGTTTGTCCTGCGATGGTTACAATGCTTGCGAGAATTGAAATTATAACTATCGCGATAAGATCGCAGAGTAGATCCTAAATAAAGGGAAAGCTTAGCTGTCATCCACTATGTAATTTTCTATATAAAGGGTTCCTATAGATTCAGAGAATGATGATGTATTTGGGAGGGTTGAGAAAGTCTTCAGGAGAGATAAACTTTGATAAAATAAGTTGTTCTTGATTTCTTTCACTTCTGTAAACATTTCTGAGAATTAAATGATAAAGAGTCATTTTTAATCTTTAAGTGTGAGTTGATTATTATGAAATCTTAACAAGGGTGTAATGTAGGATTTCCTGCAACTACAACAGGGGAGTTAGAAAATAATATAGGAAGAAATTAAAATGCCACCTCTAAATACTAGTATAGAAAAAATTTGGGAAGCGATCATTTTGATGGAAGACATACCATCACCATGGAATATGGGAAAAGAGCCACATCCAAATAATCGAAATCAAGAATTTTTCCCTTACCATCATTTTCACGGCCACTCAATAAGCGATTGCAGGAATGTAAAACGAATAATCTTGAAGATGATTGATCAGGGGAAGTTAAACCATTTTCTAAAAGGACACCAGCAATTAAATCCATCACCAGATGTTCACAGAGTGAATACCGCTAAAGGAGCAGAAATATTTGTGATAGAAGTGGGAGCTAAGGCAAAGAATTTGTTTTGTAATTCCACTATACATTCATACAATACCATAGAGGATTTACATGATAATGTCCTAAGCAGAGTCTTCGCGAGAGATGCGGAAGGTAAAGAAATACTGAACATTGCGAGAGTCTTGCCATTAGAGGAGTGGCAAAAGAAAACCATTTCTTTCACTGCACAAGAAGTACCTGAACCTGGTGAAATACATGATAATCCACTGGTGGTAAGATTAGAAATCAACCCAAAACAAAAAGAAGAGGAAGATGAAGATGATGAAGTTGAAAATTATTGGGCTATTAATAGAATTTTAATTGACACGGGAAGTTCAGTAGATATCTTATTTTATCATACCTACAAAACAATGGGAGGAAGAGATGAAGATTTAATACCATCCACATATAAAATATATGGTTTTAATGGTACTGCTAACAATCCCAAAGGGGAGATTACCATGAGAATTCCATTAAAATGGGTATCTTCTAAAGTTCAATTTTGTATTGTGGACATATAATCGCCATACAACGCCTTGCTTGGACGGACATGGTTACATGGGATTCTAGGAGTTGCATCTACTTATCACCAGTGCATTAAATTTCCTCATCCCAGTGGCATTGGAATTATCAAGGGAGACTGGATTGAGGGAAAGAAGTGTTATGATATTGACAAAGAATCTTGTGAGGAGAGATCTGCGAGGAATAGAAGTTGGAAGTATAATATTAAACAGAAGCAAAGAAGTGACAAACTGATGGTTGATAACATAGAGCGGCAATAAGAAGAAACTCTGCAAAGTAAACAAATGCTGAAACTATTAGGTGGCGAATGTCTCGCAGAAGGAGAAAGTGTTGCAAAACGCAACAAAATAACTGAAGCAGAAATATGAGTTGAAAAAAAAGGTAAAATTTCTAAATCATGAAATACAAGAGAAATATGGCTTGTTGAAGAAAATTTTTCAAAAATGTATTTGATTTCAATGAAATTAAAAAATCATACAAGAGCTGAAATGCAAAAAGAGAAAATCAAAGAACAATGACATAGCGGTATTCGCTAAAGAAATTAAAGAATGGGACGAACCTTTATGGCGTGCACCCTAGTTCGCGAATACAATTTCGTAAGAGGCAAATGTAAGACCTAAAGCGTATCATATTAGGGGGTATCTCTTTGCGTGGCTCGGTTATAAGGTTATATCGTTGCTGGAAACTGAGCCACAGAGATTGGGGTTATAGAAAACCCATCCAGGAGAGATAACTTGGATTTCCAACTATATAAGGTTATAGCCTGGTTGGACGACCGAGAGTCTCTCCTAAGGAGTGCATAGTATGACCAAGGAGCCGGGGTACACGGTTGAGCCAAGGGTGCCCGGGGCGTATGAAACTACCTTGGCCATTCTTGGCAAGTCTTGGCTATGATGCACTCGTCCCGAAGAAAAATACACTTAGGGTGCAGTCTCGTAACTATAAAATAGCTGGTTGTTGCTAAGACTGGATGGGGGGAGCTAGTCTTGTATGGCCGATGTGCCCTCCTTGAAGGGGTAACCAGGGGGAAGATAAGGGCGGCACCCTCCATTAGGGAGCTGATAAGTGTCTAAAAACGGCAATGTCATGGGGCTTCATGTTTGCAAGAACATCTAGGCTTGTCATATTGTCGCGTGAAAAATATTATATAGAGGCAACAAGCCATGAGAAAAAGTTAAGATGAGATCAATGGGTTTTTACATGAAAGTGTAAAGACGGCAATGTTATGGGGCTTTGTCTTCGCAAGAAAACTTAGGCCTATCATATTGTCGCAGAGAAATTGACAAAATGAGGATAAGGAAAGATCAATGGGCCCTTACATGAAAATGTAAAGACGTCCTGCGATTTTGTCGACAACACAAAAAATGTGGCAAAATAAGACCTTTAATTAGGAAGGCATACTAAGACCACAAGACATGAAGAATAAATGATTGCAAAACTAACGCAGAGATCATGAGACTTGCGGTATTTACGCCGAG
This sequence comes from Papaver bracteatum, assembly GCA_023529315.1. NCBI lineage: Eukaryota > Viridiplantae > Streptophyta > Magnoliopsida > Ranunculales > Papaveraceae > Papaver > Papaver bracteatum. The sequence continues at coordinate 188,024 of JAJJWX010004305.1, forward strand.
GTCATAAAACTATGCAATTGTTACTTGCGACATTATCGCAAAGATTGAGGCAAAAATATATAAATAGTTTTTGTTCACAACTAATCTACTTGATTTTTCATATTGCAGATGAATAACAGAGGCAAGTATGGGAATGAATAGAATGATAAAAATTTTATTCATCATTATATGATAAATCTACGTAAATATTATTATATAATACATTTGCACAGATATTTAAAGATTAATAATCATGTTGATTAACCATATCGCAAAAAAAAAAGTTGTTTCTAATTTATACAGATGGAAGCAAAAAAGATCTATACACCAAGGGATATAAGAAGCTGGAAGCATTCGCAAGAGTATATTACAAAGATATAGAAAAATTAAAAGAGAAAACTAAAACTAGTGGGATCCATCATTATCCTCGTCAGAATGTTCTCCTCTTTATCTTTATCATCATCTTCACTATATTCTTCGTCCTCACCAGATTCTTCTGCCTCACTATCAGAGATAACAAGGTTTGGAGTACTCGCTGGAACATTTTTCGCGAGGAAAGGATACAAAGAATAAGGAATGTTATGATCATCGCAGACCTTCTTGGCATAATTGTTGCGAACACCAATAAGATGATTACTGAAGTTCGAAGCAGTGATTTTTAATTGGCTTTTCAACCTTGAATACTTTTCATTGCGAGAAGCAAGATTCTTTGCGAGGTTACCATTGTCGGCTTCAAGTTCCCCAATTCTTTCAAGATATCTCTTTTCAGCTTCTGCGAGAATATAACAACAAGTTAGAAATTTTGCAAAGAGCTATAGAAGATGGGAAATTAATAAGGAAGAATAGTTAACAACCTTCTCTTTCATAAATCATATCTTTAATTAAGGCTTCTTGTTCAACGTGAAGACTAACATCTGCACCTAAGTTATTTCTGGCATTATCGAGAATTTTTGTAGCCCAAGCAAATTCTTCATCATTACTAATAAGGATACAAGAGCGAACTTGGCTTTCCCTCGCAAGAAGATATTTATTATCGCGGATAAGTCTATCTCTTTCAACTTGAACATCAGTAAGAATTTTATGGAAATCTTCTAAGGTTTGAGCACCATTTTTAACAATAAGATCCTTCTCGTCAATAAGAGCACTATACTTACTTCTTAATCTATTAATCTCTTCTTTTGAATCAAGATAAAGGCGCTTAAACCTATTAGTTAAAAGGTTAAATTTGGATCTATGCTCAATTCTTACTTCTTCTTAGACTAGATCTATGCTAAGGTTTGAGCACCAGGTTATACTTACTTCTCAGACTAGATCTATGCTCAATTCTTAAAAGGTTAAATTTGGATCTAAGTTCATCTACAGAAAGAGATTTAGTTTGATCATCTGAAAAGCTATTTAAAGAATTGTTAAGGCGGTCAAGAAGGGTATTGTCATCTACAGGTTCAGGGAAAGATTGGAGGATTGTATCCTCATCAGTAAGACTATAAACATCTGTAAAAATGGTTGCTTGAATAAGCTAAGATAGGGTAAAAGAAATAAAAGAAGAAGGAAAAAATTCATACCATAGAGTTGATGGTTAGCCTTTTCAAGATCTGAGATCTTTTGTATATCACTTGAAGCATCAATTTCTAACTGCTTGTTCTTCCTGCGAAGCTCAGAAACTTCAGCTTCTAATTCCCCTTTATTCCCGTTAAGATCAACAGCTTCAGATTCCAGTTGTTCCTTTTGGATGAGAAGATCTGCACATTTAGACTTTAATTCTTCATTTTTGTTGCGAAGATCAGCACGCCTTCTCTCCAAGTCTGAAGCAACGACAAAAGAAGCTCTTCCAGCCTGCAAAAAAATGTTAAAACTGCTAAGACAAATATAATTCGAGATCTAATTAGGTATAAGGAAGAGGCAAAAAAGTAAAGACATACTAGAATGCTGAGTGAGTTCAAAAGACTGGGAGTCAGCGATCTTGAGATTCCTTGGAGAGAATCGTTATCGACCAGTATTGAAGCGTTGCAGACCTTAGAGAGGGCCTGGGATACCTCATTAAGAGCTTCATCTCCATAATCACTTGGAATACCATGCGTGACATCGCCAAAAATCTTGGATAATTGGGTCATAGGAGATTTAGGAGAGGAAGAATCCTTCAGAAAAGAGATGTCATTATTATCTTCATCTTCATCATCATCAGCATCATTATCAGAATCATTATTCGGATTTTCTTCATTAGATTGAGGAGTTGAAGAAGAAGAGAGTTGAATCTTTATTTTCTTCGAAATAGGAGCACCAGTTTTTCTCTGCAAGGGGCAGCATATTTTTCTTTGTGAGGGTCAGTAGATTTCCCCTTTCGGTCAACCGTGGATTTCTCTTTAGTTCTCACAGGCTTCACGGGCTCTTTTTCTTCAATCTCCTGCGAACACAGATAAAGATAAGAAATATAGGCAATAATATATTGTCAAGAGTTATAAAGAAATATTTCTTACTTCATATGTGAGAGATTTGAGAGCTAAGTAAGTAGCAGGTTTCCCTAGCCTCTTGTAGCTAGCTTTCAACCTTTCAATCTGGTAAAAACGAAATAGTCAGCGAGAGTTTAAAGGCATGAAGAAAATAACAATGGCAACTTATTATGTAAAGGATTAAGAGAACATACTTCTTTATTTTTCTCAGGCCAGTTGAATACCCACGGTTGGTATTCTGCGAGATTCGCAGGTAGAATATGGGTACCAGAGATATATGAACCCTCTAAAAGTAAAGGAAAGATATACCATTTGTCATCGCTAGAATGACGCGGACCTTGATTAGTACTAGTATGCCAATCGATGTCCAGCATACGCATCTTATCTTTCGCGACATCATCTTTCTTTTGCAAGCGAACACCCCAACAGGTGATATCCCTCTTCATGGGGATTATGTCATAGTTTATGAAAAAATTATATACAATATACATGGTGGGAATAATTGGAACATCTTTGAAGGAAGGATTCTTCGCAGTATCAGGGTAGCGAGATTCTTTACCAGCTCCGCGAGTAGCATACTCCAACAGCAGACGAATATAATCCCCACCTAGTTGATATATATCTCGCGAGAATTATGGATGAAAAAGTATTTCATAAAACAAAGGCATCTCAGGATCATAGAGAGGAATGGGAAGACCATCTTCAATATGACCTAGCGAGACTATAACTTTATCGCGAGAACATTGATGATCATAAAATAGTTTGATAGAAAGTTCGGATTTAGGGCTCTGATCTGGAATTGCAAACAAAGTGAAACCTTTATTTTTAAGCTTTTCTCACATCTCACCAAAAGAAACCAAATTTTTATGCCCAGGAGCAACCATTTTTGAGTATGGGAATGAAGGAAAAGGTAGAAGATCAAAAGAATGAGAAAGAAATCACAGCAGTAACAGATGCGCAATTTACTGAAGAATAGTAAAATTGCATAGAGATTGCAGAGAGAAGAAAGAAGAAGTAAAAAGAAGAAAAGAAAAGAAGGAAAGAAGTATTTATAGAAAGCAAAGATTCTCGAGAAGATAAATGTAATCAATGGAAGGAAGAGAGTGAACGGTTGGAACGCAGCGGTTGAAAAGGACGTGTCAGATGTTCAGTGGATAAAAAGATACGTGTAACAAATCTGGCGATAGATGCAGAAGCGTGTCAGAATGAAAGAACGTGAAGAGAAAGATAGATGCGGCATTCCAAAAGATCTCAATTTCTCATGATCTTTTCCTCTTTGCAGAAAATACATGAGAAGAGGCAAGATGTAGGATCAGAATATCACTACACCAATACTTCTGCGATATTTACAGTGATGGTTCTGCGAGCTAATCAACAACACACTACGAGCTTTGCAGATGACTAAAAGAATGACATAATGAATGATGATAGCTAAAACACAAAAAAAAAAAAAGCATGATGATGCTGCGATCTTTACAAATGTCTGCGAGAGTTGATATTATAACTATTGCCAGAGTACCACAAGTCAGATCCGAAAATAAAGGACAGCTTAGCTGTCATCCACTATGTAATCACTCTATATAAAGAGGACTAATAGACTCAGTGAGAGAGAGATCAATTTTTGAGTGTGGAGAAAGATTTGAGGAGAGAGAAAGTCCAGAGAGAGAAGTTGTATTCTTGATATCTCCCATTTCTTGTAACATTTCTAAGATCAATTAATAAAAAGTGTTGTTTAAATCTTTCAAATATGTGTTGATAATTGTGGATTCTTACAGGGGGTGTAGTGTAGGTTTTCCTGCTATTACATCTCCCATCATCACTAACCGTTCATGTCTTCCTGACACGTTCTTGTGATGGCGCGTTGCACGTTGCACGTTGTAAACCGCCAGACCAATACCCCAGTATGTATCCCTCAGTTTGTGACATGATTGATGTCTCGAGTGTGTGGATTGTAGGACCCACAGAAGGTAGCATGTAATGCTAGATTAAATGACTAAGTTATTTTAATAAGTCGATACTTGTAAAGTATCATGTGTATTATATGCAGGTACAAAATCAAATATATTAAGCACGTATGAAGCTTCGTTGTTGAGCATCATGTCCATCCTACTTCACGTGAGGGTTTGGAAGCTGCGCTTGCAAATCCTCCCTTGTCCGACCACATGGTGTGGCAGAGTGGTAGATGGTGATCACGGTGATACCTCACTGGTTTCCTAACTCCTATCCTAGGCCGTCCGTCCAGACTGGCGAAGTTGGACGGAGAAGATGACTTGCGACCCACATCTGAGACCATCGGATTAGGGTTTAGGAGGTGCGCGAGTGCACTCTTTCAGCTTGGTCGAATCCAAGTCTGGGAGACGTTTCATGGAGGACCGATCAGGCAGGCATGCAGATGGAATGCTGATGTCCATGTCCATGCTTCACTGTCCTACGAAGGTTTGATCTAGGCCACTCAAATTTACCGGTGAAGTTAAGTGGCTGAGATTGATTTGGAACAGAAATCCTATGTCTCAAAGGATTCCTAAAGGGGAGCGACATGCCACCTTCAAGGCGCGCGTTTTGAGACGACCAAGCTTGGTCTGTCTCGGCCCGTTTGGTCTGGCGTGTAGGTGGTAGGCTGATATTCACGCATATATCTGACTGTCCCATGGAAACGTGATCTAAGCCACTCAATTAGTTCGGCGAAGTTGAGTGGTCGAGATCAGTTTATGATCTGGGAAGTGTGACCACGCTAGTTTGGGCGTGCAATTTGGAAAAACCAGGCATGGTATGCCTTGATCGATCGGATGAGGAATATATGGGTCCACGGGGATCATGTTGATGTTCACTAGACCTATTCAATTGTCCCCTAAACCCTTCATTCGATCAGGAGAAAACAGATGCTCGTGATCAATACAAACCCTAATTAGGGTTTGGCCGTGCGTCATGCCTTGTTTTGGGCGCACAAATTGGGACAACCAACCATAGTTGGTCTTGACCGACTGGTCATGAGTGTATACGGGCCCATGGTGATTGTGTTGACATGCTCTGGGCCATTTGAATCTACATCTACACCCTTCATTTATGCTTGTAAATATGGATGTTTGAGATCGTTTTGTGACACATATAATGTGCCGCAAACCCTAATTTAGAGTTTCTTGTCCATTCTGGTTGGGTTGGACGGTTTGGCAAGCTATGCCACCCCTTTTGGGGAGGCTGACCATGCGGTACCCGCGTTGGGTCGGCAGTGAAATTTCCAATACCTGCTTGGGGTCATGGATTCGATCTGGGCCATCCAAACATGATGGTGAAGTTGGATGATCGTGATCATTCCTAGACTACTATGGACAGTCTGGATGCTCAATCGGGATAGTATAACACTCCGAGAGATGTATGCTCAATCGTGCTAGTATAACACTCCGAGAGTTACATCATGTACGGGTATTTCGTTCATGCCTCACTGTTGGTACTTGGATATTCATGCTACTCTGCTGCGAGTAACAATCAGTCATCATGCCGCACCAACAATAAGAGTTCTGCTAGGAAAAACACAGGAAATACAAGGAATTTTTATGCATTAATCAATAATGCTAAAATTCACAGAATATTCAGGGGATTGTTGCTACATGCTCCATTCTATGTGAATTAATAAAGCGGAGAAGTATTCATCGCTTATCAAATAGCCTTGTCCTCAGCAAGACGGCTGTACAAAAATTCGGTTTTACAATATTAGCCATGAACTAAAATCCACCATCAACATTAAGTCCCCTGCCTAGCACATAATGGTTACACTATTGTGGGGTAGGCATATGATGGTGACAGTTAAAGATAAAACTTATGAGACAAAGTTAGATGTTACCAGGAGAGATGGTTCGTCCTGTCCTTCGAGCATGTAACGTTCAAGAGACGTCCAGGCGAGCATTCCTCCAGCATGATGTTGGTCTTGCCTAATCGATGGACTGTTGCGCCTGCTTCGTTCGTGGGGCTATTGCACCTGCTTGATCAAATGTGGGCTCGCTATGCCTGCTTTGGTTAAACATGGGTCCACTGCGTGCCTACAATGTGGGTCCACTGCGTGCCACGTGCCTGCTTTGCTTGGGGCCTGTTGTGTCTGCTTCGATCGACCTTGTTATGCCTGCTTCGGTCGAGCATGGGACCTGATATGAGCATGCTTACTTCGAACATGGGAAGCTATGCATGCTTCGATCAAACATGGGTCTAACGTATATATGTTTCAGACATCGGCCCTATCATGTGCCTGCTTTTCCCGTACAGTTGATGTGCTTGCTCGAGCGTCGTCCTTGCTACTTCGACCAAACACCGACCTTACTATCTTGACCAAAAACCGGCCTTGCTGCCTTGCTTCGCTCAAACGTAGGACCCATTGTGTGCTTGCTTTGCTCAAAAATGACCCTTGTGTGTTCAAATATGGATGTGGGTCCTGTAGAGAGCGTTGAAGCATCTTCTGGAGTGAGCAGATCCCGGAGAGTGTTGAAGTGTTGGAGCTGAAACGCCTTCTTCTGGAGAGAGAGCTTTGAAGTGGCTTCTGCTGGAGGTATCCTTGAAGTGGATTATTCTTGATAGAGATCTTTGAAGTGGCTTCTGCTGGAGGGATCCTTGAAGTGGCTTCTTCTAGAGGGGGCTTTGAAGTGGCTCCTGGAGAGAGCGTTGAAGCATTGAAGCGACTTCTTCTTCTGAAGAGAGAACTGAAACGCCTTATTCTGGGGAGAGAACATTGAAGAGGCTTGGGGGGAGCGTTGAGGTGGCTTCTTCTTCAGTTTGGTTTCCCCTTGCAAATTACATGCTTCTTGATTGAACATCTCTCTTGTGTTGAAGAAGTCCTTGACTGACGGCGAAGGAATTTCATGTTGAGCCCCAATCCCTAAGCGTGATTTATATGGTTCTATCTTGTATGGTCGGTAAGTTTACCATAATAAAGATATCTCCATCTCTCCTCCGTGACTCTATTACTTCTCCATAGGAAAATAAAATATGCAGAAGTTCGGATTACCTCTGTACGTAGTGGTTGTTGCTATGGTGAAGCTCTGGATGGTATAAATCGACGAGAAACAACAGTTCTTGGAAGTAGATGTGATCAGAAGAGACTGGCAGGGAGAGGCGTGATAGCTACGGGCATGAACTTGGAAGTCTTCATATAGTGGTAGAGCTCGTCTCATTGTTAGAGGGATAAACTGAAACCGATGGTTTACTTGACATTTCTTCATGAAATGGAGAAGAGGGATACAGCCCCCTTCCCACGAGTATCCAGAGCTTTCGACTTGATATGTGTTGTCATGCTAGGTTCATGAGGTTGTCTTTGAGATAGGCAGTGCTAAGCAGTCCCAGTCATACTCCTTTAGGTAACACAACTACCTCTTCTACGGAAGAGCGTCTCTCATTGATGTAGTTACCATCAATCTAGATCAGGAATATCTTGGACATTGTTTCACCATCACGGCAGTCGTGCATATGGTACTTGAGTTGGAGTTTGGCGATTTTGGACGTGCAGGATGTTGTATCTCGGTGGCTTTCCTCTTGCTGCTTCAATGAAACTGGTTCTTTCTAGCAGGGAAGATGTTGTTGTAGATGAGCGTTCAACAACTTCACGAAGTCCATAGGATGACCAAAAGCGCAGATTCTTACACATAGCACGATAGACATGCACAGTCGTCTGATAGAGTGATTCGCCCGGCTCTTGATAAACCTGACACGCGGACATCGTTATCTTCTTGAGGCTACTCCCTTGATGTATCGGCTCCAGTGGAATATTTCCACCATAGAGCGTTGATACGTCGCACCGGCATTCTTTAAACCAAATGGCAGTACCGTATAATAAAAATTTCCGAGAGGAGTTTGAAAAGCTATCTTACTTGTGTCATGCTCGTACATTCTTATCTGGTTGTAGCCGCTCCATCCATCCATGGAGGAGAACATGTCGTGTCCTCGGGTTGCATCTACTAACATGTTGATGTTAGGTAGAGGATAATATTTTTGGGGGAAGCATTCAAGTCTCTGGAATCCACGCAACACCTGATCTCGTGCCTGAATTACCTCAGAGATTGTTTGACCGGCTTAGATCGGAGATGGTATGAATGCCTACACAAGGCCGAGCTGATGGAGGTAGGCCTAGGAGATTCCTCATCGTCGAGCTCATCCGTTATCGAGTTGGATGAAGATCTTGACAAATCACTTTGAGATAGATTCATCGGATGAAGATCTTGACAAATCAGTCTCGATGATCATAAGATAGTTTAGGGATCTTCTGTTGAAGAGATGTAAACGGTTCTCCAGAGATAAACCTAAGGCATCAGTCAAACCTCATAATTGTGTTCCTCCTAAAAATAGGGATATTGATGAAACTGATGATGAGGATATGCCTCAGTGCTTTAAGTGTAATGGATTTGGTCATTTTGCAAACGAGTGTCCAAATCGTTGAAAATACACTAAGAACAAAGGTCTTGCAGCAACTCTTGATGAAATATCTGACAGCTATGACTCTAATGAAGACGAGAAATCAAGTGTTGCACTTTTTGGTGAAAATATTAATTTTGGTAGTTGTAGCGATACACACATCAATCTTGATATTATTTTATAAGAAAATCCAACCATTGTGGAAGAAAATATTGACCCAATCTTTGGAAACACTGTTTATAATATTTCAGGTCCAAATATGTGCTTGGATGCTGTTTATCCAAGACTGATGTTTATCCAAGACTGACGTGCTCATATTGTTCATTAAAGGTTCATGAACTCTCAAAGTGTTACAAGTTCAAACACAAACAGAGGAACGTCAACAAACTTCAACGAAGAGCAAATTATTTAGCAAGAAAACTTAAGCTTGGTCAGAAGACCGCAGAGGTATGTAAGATTTTATCTTCTTCTAAGAAGTTAGTTTCCAAGGAAAAACCAAGACCATTTGAAAATAAAGTATGGTCAAACTATTTTGATAGATAGAAGTCTGTGGATTTCCCACAAGAAGAAATTGGCGGAAAAATTGTTGTTTACCATAACGCAACTTGATTATGTTGTTCTTAAAATCTTGTCTTATGTGCCTGATCAAAAGAGACAATGATTGTGTACCTATCAGGCTTTAGGAAAATTTATTTTCTTCTTTTCTTAGATTTTTTGTCTATCAAACAAAAGAAAAAAGGGTACTATCGATAATTTTACTCTTTATAGGGATGAGAGTTGGTCGTTTACGAACCTGCTTAAAGGTTCGAACCCTATATTCTTTTTCCTTCTCTAAAACTTTTTTTTTAATCTCAAGACGACTTGTTGAGTTATTTGTGATTTCCTATCACAAACCCATACGTTCATGGAAACTCCAAGAATGATGTCTTCTGGTAAAAAAAGAAGGTAATGTGATTGTTAAGCCATCAATCATGAAGGAAAAGGAAAAATCTCCATTGCCTCCAACCTTGAAAAAAAAAAGGAATACGAGGAAGCCAAGAGTTGTTCCTTAAAATTCTCATAAGTTTTCTGATGTTCTAGAAGTGTTGAAGGAGCTGCGAAAGGAGATTCAACAAATAAAGGCTTTTGTGTATAAGACTCATGAGATTCAGAAGGCCCTGGTTCAACAACAACAACCAAGAAGGTTCATCGATATAAACTCCTTCCTTAATGAACCATATGTTCCAATGGATGTTGACGACAAGGAGTTCAGGGACGATAATGAATTCTTCAAAGGTCTTAATGTCTAGTATATCTAGTATATCTTCTATTTTTCTCTTTTGTTTAGAAGAATAACTAGTGTTTTGGAATAGCCATTATTGTGATTACACATAGCTATATCCAAAGTTTTTCATCTTCTTGTTTTTAGATTTATTGGTTTAAATTCTAAACTTGTTTGGAAGATGATGATTGCAGTATTAATCTTTATGGTTTTATATATTGCAATATTTTGATGCGATATGTGTGTTTACGTCCGTGAACTTGATTGTCCCATAATTTGTCAAAAGTAAAGTAGTTCGTGAATTGATATGCAAATATTGATAAAAGGATGAATAGACTTTTGACAAACACAAAAGTTAAGCCTATATTGTTAATTATTGATGTAAGATAGGTTAAAATCTTTTGTGATTCAAGGATTATATATATTGTGTGTCATTGTGCAAATGGTGATGGAAACATAGAATGAATCCTTGTGTATTCCGCAGTAATTGAGCTTCCATGTTCATATCTTGTGTATTACTGTGAGACTCCGTATTGTGACTTATGTTGAGCTTTAGACAACTAAGTTAATTATTTTTCGTGATTAACTTAGTTGTGTTCCCTAAGGCACTCTACGTCGAGTATTTTGAACTAAATCAATCATCTTGTGTGGTTATTTAGTTATGACTCTGTAAGTTTTTCTCATGTTGAGCATGATTGACTGGGTTGGTTGTTTCTATGATTAACTTAGTCATCGCTTCATAAAATTTCTTATGTGAGTATAAACAATTGAATTGATTACTTTTGTGATTAGTTTAATTGTGTACTTCAGTTAGATTACTTTTATGAGTATAAAAAATCGAGTTATTAAGTTTACTTGTGTTGATAATATTTATCCAAATTAATCTTGGTTCGCTTTAGTTAATATGATTGAATATTTCTTGTTGGATTCCAAATTCATACTCGTATGCAATTTGTTGAGTCTAAAGAAATCCTTCTTTTCTTTTGAAATTAAGGTCGCTCTTGTTGTTCCTTTGGGAATGACATATTATAGGGGAGAGTTCTTTTGAACTTGCACTTAATTGCTAAATCTTTGTGGGGAGTGCGGCTAAGGAATATTATAGGGTTTATCTTGTATCTTTATAGACTCCTTGATGAATGCATTTAGCGTAGGATTTATGATTGCATCTAAATAAGATAATATACATTTACCTTTGGTCGTGAAATGTCTCTTACGGAAATTTCATTAGGATACCGTTCTTGTACCTTTGACAATTTTATTGACAAAAAAGGGGAGAATTAATATGTAGTTCACACTACAAATATATATGGTTTTCGGATCATTATGTAAGGGGGAGTGGTTTCCATGTGAAATAGAGTATTGACTAAGGGGGAGTGAAGTATCACCATAATATTGTTGTTGAAGTTGTGATGCAATTGGACTTTGACGTTGTGTAATAATACTATGACACTGTATAACAATGATTAAGAACCATTGTATTTCTCATTGTTATAGCTACGGATTTTCAACAACGATGATGCTAAACTTACAACCTTTGGTATCATTGGACTACTTGGAAGTGACAAAGATTTCGAGTATTGTTGAAGATTAGACATGTGGAATAGGAGCTACAAAGTTTATTTATATATTTTTTGTATTCCATATGTATTAACAGTTTTTCCACTAAAATTGACAAAGGGGGAGATTGTTAGAGCAGTGCTCGGTCGAAATCGAATGCGTTTCTATCTCAAGCATGTTTGTCAATCTTAGTGATCAAAACTATAAAGTCTTGATTTCTAGTCTACTATCGCTAAGGTCTCGGACTAGGATAGAAAGTGTATTTGAGCTCAACCAGTGGATCTTCATCGACTAAAAGGTATGTGGAGACTTGAACTTATCTATCACTCAAAAGTCTATCTACTCTATCTCATATCTTGAGACAAAAGTCGTTTTACTATATAGACTAAGAATATACACATGTGATATTTCGAGCTGAGTATATTTCTCTTACCTATTTCTCGAAATATGTGTTTGTAAAGATTTCACTTTATCCAAGTTCATCTTTACCTAGTGATGAAAGTCATGTTATGTTTCAATCATTTGGAAATCGCTCTGATGAAAAATAGTTTGTGAATAACAACTATATAACGCCCTCTGAGAATGTTTAAATGATTGAAATGAGAGTTTAGACTATATAACCATTAGAGGATATAAACATTGTTGTGGTAACACATATATGTGTAGGTCATTAGTGCTTGAACCAAAGTTTGCGAACTTTGTTGATCAAGTGCAACCAGAACGTGAGAAGGTAACTCAGTCCGCGAACCTGCGTAGTTCTCGAACCCGAGAATTTCTGCTGGAGTTGTCGGTTTCAGTCCGCGAACTCAGACAGCGAACTGATGGAAGTTATCGAACCTGAGAATTTCTTCTGGAGTTTGTGAACTCCGACTGGTTAACTTGAGTCCGCGTACCCAGTCCGCGAACTTGAGTAGGTTATGTCTAAAAACAATGTTTGTGAACTTATCTTAATAAACTAAGGAATGCTATTGCAAACCGTGGGTTTATAGTTCATAAATCGATTCGAGTGAATCACATCATTTTTCCTTTAATTGTGTCTTGCGTAGTACATAAGATGTAATAGCAATTGAACAACTCTCTAACTAGTTCATTAATTTGAGTCATTTGGACTGGTTATGGTGAAGAAGAACATGGTTGATATGAAAGTTATCATTTGGCTAACCTTTTGGTTAACTAAGTATTGAACCACCTATTGTACACATTTGGGTACAGTTACACAAAGCCAAAATCGTCAAATACATGTGTGTATGACAAGCTAAGTTTTCGATCTAACGGTTGATAAGTATTAGCTTGAATCTAATCAGGTTTTCATCTATCGGTGAATATTGAATGCTTTGTTAGTAAGCTAAAATTGATTGCAAACCCTGATTTGAAGGCTATATAAGGGAGAACTCTAACAACTGGGAAACCTAATCCCTACACATTCTGTGTGATACAAGTTATGCTAAGCTAGATTCGATTCTCCTTTAACCTTTGGTTTTCTTCTTCTAAAACCAGGTTAACGACTTAAAAACTTCATTGGGATTGTGAAGCCAGGCGGATACTACTTTTATTGTAGTTGTGTGATCTGATCTTGCTGTTTTTATCGTCCGAGTACAATTGTAATAATTGTCTTGAGATTTCTATCTCCGATAGGCAAGATAAACAAGTCGTCACCAATATCTTCATCTCATCGTTTGTGATTCCACAATATTATTTTTCGCTGCATCGATTAAGACTATTGTGAGGTGATTGAAAAAACTGAGTTGTTCTTCGGTAATATAAGTCTGGTTTTATTGATTGGTTCTTGTTCACCTTTATTTATAAAAATACGGAACAAAACTCATAGGTTTATTCGTGGGAGACGAATTTATCTATCTTTTAGACTTTTCTGTGTGATACAGATTTGTTTATTAAAGTCTTCGACTTTGGGTCGTAGCAACTCTTGGTTGTGGGTGAGATCAGCTAAGGGAATCAAGTGCGCAGTATCCTGTTGGGATCAGAGGCGTATGAGCATAACTGTACATTGGATCAGTGTGAGATTGGTTGGGGTTCAACTATAGTCTAGACCGAAGTTAATTTGGGGTAGGCTAGTGTCTGTAGCGGCTTAATAGAGTGTATGTTTAATCTGGACTAGGTCCCCGGGTTTTTCTGCATTTGCGGTTTCCTCGTTAACAAAATTCCGGTATCTGTGTTATTTATTTTCCATATTATATTTTTATATAATTGAAATAATACGGGTTGTGTTGTTCAATGAATTAGAATATCCGACCTTATTGGTTGTTGATTTCAATTTATTGACACTTGGATTTTGGTTTTAGTACCATCCAAGTTATCTCTCTTTGATTAAGACTCGCGAATTATATTTGCTTGAGTAAATCAAATTGAGAGATTGAGATAATAACTCCTTGAGATATTTTCTATTGATTGAGTCTAACTGTCTAGTTGATTCTCTAGAAAACAACTCGGAGTTTTCCATACAGATTGCTAATAGAAATATTGGGTGTGGTTGTTAGACCCCCTCTTTTTCAATTGGTATCAGAGCAGGCAAATATGTGTTTGTAGCGATCTGACTCTATGGACAGATGTGTTATCTCAATAAACGTACCACCAGTCTTCGATGACTCTAATTACTTGTGGTGGAAAATTGCTATGCGAGCTTTTCTTCAAGCACGTGATTTTCAATCATGTGTATATGTTATTAATGGGTATGATCCTCCCGTAGTGGCAGTTGGAGACTTGAACGTTCCAAAAAATATTGGTGAATACACCCCTGCCGAAATTCTTGCTGCAAAGCAAAATTCAGACAGTTTGAATGTGATCATACATGCCATTACCCCAAATCTTCAGCACCATGTGTCTAATTGCACTAAATCGCAAGAAGCTTGGGATATCTTAGCAACCATATTTGAAGGCAACACCAGTGAAAAGGAAGCTAGGCTTCAAAACCTTAATTTCGATGGGAAAACCTTTGTATGGAAGATGAAGAAACATTTGATGAGTTTAATCACAAAGTGTCTGAAATTGTTAATGCATCTTTTGCATTGGGTAAGACTATTCCTGAAAAGTACATTGTGATGAAAATTCTCAGATCACTGCCATCTAGATAAGATGCTAAGAAGCATGCCATCATTAAGGGAAATAACCTAGATACTCTCTCAAAAAATACGCTGGATGGAAAGCTTAAGATCTTTGATCATGAACATTCATCCAAATTTAAGGATGTTACGTTCAAAGCACAAAAGGACACTAAATTACTTGATAAAAGTAAAAAAAGTGTATATCTCGGAGGATGATCACTCTGAGACAGATTCATCGGATGGAGATCTTGAAAAATCAGTCTCAATGATCACAAGACAGTTTAGGGATCTTCTGTTGAAGAAAAGTCATGTTATGTTTCAATCACTTTGTAAATCGCTCTGACGAAAAATAGTTTGTGAATAACAACTATATAACATCCTCGGAGAATATTTCAATAATTGAAATGAGAGTTAGGAATGTATAACCATTGGGGGATATAAACATTGTTGTGGAAACACATATATGTATAAGTTCTTAGCACTTGAACCGAAGTTTGCGAACTTTGTTGATCAAGTGAAACCGAAACGTGAGTTGTAAACTCAATCCGCGAACTGGCATAGTTCTCGAACCTGAAAATTTATGCTAGAGTTGAAGCTTAGTTTCAGTCCGTGAACTGACAGAAGTTCTCATCCCGAGAATTTCTGCTGGAGTTTGTGAACTCCAACCGGTTAACTTGAGTCCGCGAACTCAAGAAGGTTATCTCTGAAAACGATGATCGTGAACTTATCTTAATTATCTAAGGAATGCTTTTGCAAACCGTGGCTTTATAGTTCATGAATTTATTTGAGTGAATCACGTCGTTTTTGATTCAATTGTGTCTTGTGTAGTACATGAGATCTCATAGCAATTGAACAACTCTCTAACTAGTTCATTTGAGTCATTTGGACTAGTTATGGTGAAGAAGAATATGGTTGATATGAAAGTTATCATTTTGCTAACCATTTGGTTGACTAATATTGAACCAATCATTGTACACGTTTGGGTACGGTTACACACACCCAAAATCGTCAAGTACATGTGTGTATGGCAAGCTAAGTTTTCGATATAACGGTTGAGAGATATTAGCTTGTATCTAATCAGGTTTTCATCTAACGGTGAATATTGAATGCTTTGTTACTAAGCTAACTTTGATTGCAAACCCTGATTTGAAAGACTATATAAGGGATAACTCTAGCAACTGGGAAACCTAATCCCCACACATTTTGTGTGATACTTGTTTTCTAAGATAGAGTCGATTCTCCTTTAACCTTTGGTTTTCTTCTTCTAAAACCAGGTTAACGACTTAAAGACTTCATTGGGAATGTGAAGCCAGACCGATACTACTTTTCTTGTAGTTGTGTGATCTGATCTTGCTATTTCTATTGTATGAGTGTAAATGTAAGAATTGGCTTGAGATTTCTATCTTCAATAGGCAAGATATAAAAGTAATCAAAAACATCTTCGTCTCACCGTTTTTGATTCCACAATATCTTTTTTTCGCTGCGTCGATTAAGACTATTGTGAGGTGATTGATAAAACTAAGCTGTTCTTCGGGAATATAAGTCTGGTTTTATTGATTGGTTCCTGTTCACCTTGATTTATCAAAAGATGGAACGAAACTCATAGGTTTATTCATGGGAGACGAATTTATCTATCTTTTAGACTTTTCTGTGTGATACAGATTTGTTTATTAAAGTCTTCGACTTTGGGTCGTAGCAACTCTTGGTTGTGGGTGAGATCAGCTAAGGGAATCAAGTGCTTGTGATATCCTGCTTTGGGATCAGGCGTATGAGCATAACTGTACATTGGATCAGTGTGAGATTGGTTGGGGTTCAACTATAGTCTAGACCGAATTTAATTTAGGGTAGGCTAGTGTCTGTAGCGGCTTAATAGAGTGTATGTTTAATCTGGACTAGGTCCCCGGGTTTTTCTGCATTTGCGGTTTCCTCGTTAACAAAATTCCGGTATCTGTGTTATTTATTTTCCATATTATATTTTTATATAATTGAAATAATACGGGTTGTGTGTTGTTCAATGAATTAGAATATCCGACCTTATTGGTTGTTGATTTCAATTTATTGACACTTGGATTTTGGTTTTAGTACCATCCAAGTTATCTCTCTTTGATTAAGACTCGCGAATTATATTTGCTTGAGTAAATCAAATTGAGAGATTGAGATAATAACTCCTTGAGATATTTTCTATTGATTGAGTCTAACTGTCTAGTTGATTCTCTAGAAAACAACTCGGAGTTTTCCATACAGATTGCTAATAGAAATATTGGGTGTGGTTGTTAGACCACCGCTTTTTCAATTGGTATCAGAGCAGGCAAACATGTTTAAGACCTTATAAATATGTGTTTGTAGCGATCTGACTCTATGGACAGATGTGTTATCTCAATAAACGTACCACCAGTCTTCGATGACTCTAATTACTTGTGGTGGAAAATTGCTATGCGAGCTTTTCTTCAAGCACGTGATTTTCAATCATGTGTATATGTTATTAATGGCAATGATCCTCCCGTAGTTGCAGTTGGAGACTTGAACGTTCCAAAAAATATTGGTGAATACACCCCTGCCGAAATTCTTGTTGCAAAGCAAAATTCAGACAGTTTGAATGTGATCATACATGCCATTACCCCAAATCTTCAGCACCATGTGTCTAATTGCACTAAGTCGCAAGAAGCTTGGGATATCTTAGCAACCATATTTGAAGGCAACACCAGTGAAAAGGAAGCTAGGCTTCAAAACCTTAATTTTGATTGGGAAAACCTTTGTATGGAAGATGAAGAAACATTTGATGAGTTTAATCACAAAGTGTCTGAAATTGTTAATGCATCTTTTGCATTGGGTAAGACTATTCCTGAAAAGTACATTGTGATGAAAATTCTCAGATCACTGCCATCTAGATAAGATGCTAAGAAGCATGCCATCATTAAGGGAAATAACCTAGATACTCTCTCAAAAAATACGCTGGATGGAAAGCTTAAGATCTTTGATCATGAACATTCATCCAAATTTAAGGATGTTACGTTCAAAGAACAAAAGGACACTAAATTACTTGATAAAAGTAAAAAAAGTGTATATCTCGGAGGATGATCACTCTGAGACAGATTCATCGGATGGAGATCTTGAAAAATTAGTCTCAATGATCACAAGACAGTTTAGGGATCTTCTGTTGAAGAAAAGTCATGTTATGTTTCAATCACTTTGTAAATCGCTCTGACGAAAAATAGTTTGTGAATAACAACTATATAACATCCTCGGAGAATATTTCAATAATTGAAATGAGAGTTAGGACTGTATAACCATTGGGGGATATAAACATTGTTGTGGAAACACATATATGTATAAGTTCTTAGCACTTGAACCGAAGTTTGCGAACTTTGTTGATCAAGTGAAACCGAAACGTGAGCTGTAAACTCAATCCGCGAACTGGCATAGTTCTCGAACCCGAGAATTTATGCTAGAGTTGAAGCTCAGTTTCAGTCCGTGAACTGACAGAAGTTCTCATCCCGAGAATTTCTGCTGGAGTTTGTGAACTCCAACCGGTTAACTTGAGTCCGCGAACTCAAGAAGGTTATCTCTGAAAACGATGATCGTGAACTTATCTTAATTATCTAAGGAATGCTTTTGCAAACCGTGGCTTTATAGTTCATGAATTTATTTGAGTGAATCACGTCGTTTTTGATTCAATTGTGTCTTGTGTAGTACATGAGATCTCATAGCAATTGAACAACTCTCTAACTAGTTCATTTGAGTCATTTGGACTAGTTATGGTGAAGAAGAATATGGTTGATATGAAAGTTATCATTTGGCTAACCATTTGGTTGACTAATATTGAACCAATCATTGAAAACATTTGGGTACGGTTACACACACCCAAAATCGTCAAGTACATGTGTGTATGGCAAGCTAAGTTTTCGATATAACGGTTGAGAGATATTAGCTTGTATCTAATCAGGTTTTCATCTAACGGTGAATATTGAATGCTTTGTTACTAAGCTAACTTTGATTGCAAACCCTGATTTGAAAGACTATATAAGGGATAACTCTAGCAACTGGGAAACCTAATCCCCACACATTTTGTGTGATACTTGTTTTCTAAGATAGAGTTGATTCTCCTTTAACCTTTGGTTTTCTTCTTCTAAAACCAGGTTAACGACTTAAAGACTTCATTGGGATTGTGAAGCCAGACCGATACTACTTTTCTTATAGTTGTGTGATCTGATCTTGCTGTTTCTATCGTACGAGTGTAAATGTAAGAATTGGCTTGAGATTTCTATCTCCGATAGGCAAGATATAAAATTAATCAAAAACATCTTCGCCTCATCATTTTTGATTCCACAATATCGTTTTTTCGCTGCGTCGATTAAGACTATTGTGAGGTGATTGATAAAACTAAGATGTTCTTCGGGAATATAAGTCTGGTTTTATTGATTGGTTCCTGTTCACCTTGATTTATCAAAAGATGGAACGAAACTCATAGGTTTATTCATGGGAGACGAATTTATCTATCTTTTAGACTTTTCTGTGTGATACAGATTTGTTTATTAAAGTCTTCGACTTTGGGTCATAGCAACTCTTGGTTGTGGGTGAGATCAGCTAAGGGAATCAAGTGCGCAGTATCCTGCTGGGATCAGAGGCGTATGAGCATAACTGTACATTGGATCAGTGTGAGATTGGTTGGGGTTCAACTATAGTCTAGACCGAAGTTAATTTTGGGTAGGCTAGTGTCTGTAGCGGCTTAATAGAGTGTATGTTTAATCTGGACTAGGTACCCGGGTTTTTCTGCATTTGCGATTTCCTCGTTAACAAAATTCCGGTATCTTTGTTATTTTTTTTCCATATTATATTTTTATATAATTGAAATAATACGGGTTGTGTGTTGTTCAATGAATTAGAATATCTGACCTTATTGGTTGTTGATTTCAATTGATTGTTGGATTTTGGTCTTTAGTACCATCCAAGTTATCTATTTTTGATTAAGACTCGCGAATTGTATTTTCTTAAGTAAATCAAATTGAGATATTGAGATAATAACTCCTTGAGATATTTTCTATTGATTGAGTCTAACTGTCTAGTTGATTCTCTAGAAAACAACTCGGAGTTTTCCATACAGATTGCTAATAGAAATATTGGGTGTGGTTGTTAGACCCCCGCTTTTTCAATTGGTATTAGAGCAGGCAAACACGTTTAAGACCTTATAAATATGTGTTTGTAGCGATCTGACTCTATGGACAGAGGTGTTATATCAATAAACATACCACCAGTCTTCGATGACTCTAATTACTTGTGGTGGAAAATTGCTATGCGATTTTTTCTTCAAGCAAGTGATTTTCAATCATGTGTATATGTTATTAATGGCTATGATCCTCCCGTAGTGGCAGTTGGAGACGTGAACGTTCCAAAAAATATTGGTGAATACACCCCTGCCGAAATTCTTGCTGCAAAGCAAAATTAAGACAGTTTGAATGTGATCATACATGCCATTACCCAAAATCTTCATCACCATATGTCTAATTGCACTAAGTCGCAAGAAGCTTGGGATATCTTAGCAACCGTATTTGAAGGCAACACCAGTGAAAAGGAAGCTAGGCTTCAAAACCTTAATTTCGATTGGGAAAACCTTTGTATGGAAGATGAAGAAACATTTGATGTGTTTAATCACAAAGTTTCTGAAATTGTTAATGCATCTTTTGCATTGGGTAAGACTATTCCTGAAAAGGACATTGTGATGAAAATTCTCAGATCACTGCCATCTAGATAAGATGCTAAGAAGCATGCCATCATTGAGGGAAATAACCTAGATACTCTCTCAAAAAATACGCTGGTTGGAAAGCTTAAAATCTTTGATCATGAACATTCATCCAAATCTAAGGATGTTAGTTCAACACACAAAAGGACACTAAATTACTTGATAAAAGTAAAAAAAGTGTATATCTCGGAGGATGATCACTCTGAGACAGATTCATCGGATGGAGATCTTGACAAATCAGTCTCAATGATCACAAGACAGTTTAGGGATCTTCTGTTGAAGAAAAGTCATGTTATGTTTCAATCACTTTGTAAATCGCTCTGACGAAAAATAGTTTGTGAATAACAACTATATAACGTCCTCTGAGAATATTTCAATAATTGAAATGAGAGTTAGGACTGTATAACTATTGGGGGATATAAACATTGTTGTGGCAACACATATATGTATAAGTTCTTAGCACTTGAACTAAAGTTTGCGAACTTTGTTGATCAAGTGAAACCGAAACGTGAGTTGTAAACTCAGTCCGCGAACTGGCATAGTTCTCGAACCCGAGAATTTATGCTGGAGTTGAAGCTCAGTTTCAGTCAGCGAACTGACAGAAGTTCTCATCCCGAGAATTTCTGCTGGAGTTTGTGAACTCCAAATGGTTAACTTGAGTCCGCGAACTCAAGAAGGTTATCTCTGAAAACGATGATCGTGAACTTATCTTAATTATCTAAGGAATGCTTTTGCAAACCGTGGCTTTATAGTTCATGAATTGATTTGAGTGAATCACGTCGTTTTTGATTCAATTGTGTCTTGTGTAGTACATGAGATCTCATAGCAATTGAACAACTCTCTAACTAGTTCATTTGAGTCATTTGGACTAGTTATGGTGAAGAAGAATATGGTTGATATGAAAGTTATCATTTGGCTAACCATTTGGTTGACTAATATTGAACCAATCATTGTACACGTTTGGGTACGGTTACACACACCCAAAATCTTCAAGTACATGTGTGTATGACAAGCTAAGTTTTCGAAATAACGGTTGAGAGATATTAGTTTGTATCTAATCATGTTTTCATCTAACGGTGAATATTGAATGCTTTGTTACTAAGTTAACTTTGATTGCAAACCCTGATTTGAAAGACTATATAAGGGATAACTCTAGCAACTGGGAAACCTAATCCCCACACATTTTGTGTGATACTAGTTTGCTAATCTAGAGTTGATTCTCCTTTAACCTTTGGTTTTCTTCTTCTAAAACCAAGTTAACGACTTAAAGACTTCATTGGGATTGTGAAGCCAGGCCGATACTACTTTTCTTGTAGTTTTGTGATTTGATCTTGTTGTTTCTATCGTACGAGTTTAAATGTAAGAATTAGCTTGAGATTTCTATCTCCGATAGGCAAGATATAAAAGTAATCAAAAACATCTTCGTCTCATCGTTTTTGATTCCACAATATCTTTTTTTCGCTGCGTCGATTAAGACTATTGTGAGGTGATTGATAAAACTAAGTTGTTCTTCGGGAATATAAGTCTGGTTTTATTGATTGGTTCCTGTTCACCTTGATTTATCAAAAGACGGAACGAAAATCATAGTTTTATTCGTGGGAGACGAATTTATCTATCTTTTAGACTTTTCTGTGTGATACAGATTTGTTTATTAAAGTCTTCGACTTTGGGTCGTAACAACTCTTGGTTGTGGGTGAGATCAGCTAAGGGAATCAAGTGCGCAGTATCCTGCTGGGATCAGAGGCGTATGAACATAACTGTACATTGGGTCAGTATGAGATTGGTTGGGGTTCAACTATAGTCTAGACCGAAGTTAATTTGGGGTAGGCTAGTGTCTGTAGCGGCTTAATACAGTGTATGTTTATCCTGGACTAGGTCCCCGTCTTTTTCTGCATTTACGGTTTCCTCGTTAACAAAATTCCGGTATCTGTGTTATTTCTTTTCCATATTATATTATATTTTCCATATTATTTCTTTTCCATATTGACACTTGGATTTTGGTCTTTAGTACCATCCAAGTTATCTCTCTTTGATTAAGACTCGTGAATTGTACTTGCTTGAGTAAATCAAATTGAGATAATAACTCATTTAGTATTTTCTATTGATTGATTCTAACTGTCTAGTTGATTCTCTAGAAAATAACTCGGAGCTGTCCATACAGATTGCTAATCGAAATATTGGGTGTGGTTGTTAGACCCCTGCTTTTTCAGAACTGATTAATTTTTTTATGTTATGCTTAGGTACTACAACATCGCTGAAATCAAACAACTTATCTAGCAGAATAAATTTTCCATTTAAAAACTATCTCTATTTTCCCTCATCTGAATAATTGGTACTTCGTATAACACAGGGATCTAGAAATCAACATACACAACATTAGCGTCCTACTACATTAAGTCAGCTTTAGCCTTCGTTAAATCTACTATGTCATCATCTTTATAGAAGTATAATAACCAGTCTTATTAGAATCTCTTCCTCTCTTATTAGGTCTAGAAATCCATCCATCTACATCTACATTAGCCACCACATTTTTTGGAACCTATTTTTTCTATCTTTTTAATTAGTTGGTTAACTTTATTGGCTCGATAAGCTATGGTATGACAAAAGACATTACAATCAATACACCCATGTGTCTTCAAAGGATATTATACTTCCACTCCAAGTGCATCCTTACCATAAATTTCTAAAGAAATGGTAGAAGAACAATCACAATCAGTTGTTACTTCCACATAGACCCTTACATAACTCATTCTGGTATGATTCATAGTCTGTTTATCCATTATAATAGGCACTCTCACATTACTAGCAATTATACCCAACCCTTTAGCATTACACATGTAAACAGGAACCTACCTCAAGTTTAACCAAATACGAACATACCCCAATTCAACAATATCATGTTTCTACATTTTTATACTATTATCTGATAAAAAATAGGATACTAGAAATATACATTTTACCAAAAACAAGAACAGATCTTGAACATCATCAAATACAGACAGGTACATACTCTCACCATTAGTAGTAAACATGATTATTACCTCTAGTTTTCCAAGTCCTGGAAAAATCAATTTTGACTATACTGAATGTAAATTTCATACCAACAAGAATCCGACCACCATGTCTTCACATCTACTAATTTTCTTAGTAAACACAATTGTAAAAACTTTAATGTTCAGCCTCTTACCACCTTTAAAGGGAGGGGGGTGGACTTCATCGCATCATCAAGAGGGATTTCATCACGACCACCAAACACCGAAGACCAGATAGGTTTAGACACAGAATTCAGAAGGGGGAAACTCTCAAAACCAAGAGGTTTAGGAAGGATCAACAGAGATAAATCCAATAATAACAGAAGAAAAAACAGGACCAATAAATATAAAGAACACTCAGATCAATAAAAAAAAATCACAGGAAAGTTGATCGAATAAATCGGAAGAAGAAAAAAACTTGACTTTTAGTCAAAATCGCTCGGCCAAAGTCAAGGTCATCTCCAAAATAACATACTCTTTTGTCATTGCTAAGGTTGGTGTTGTTCTTGTTGTTGTAGTAGTAGTATATTTTTCATAGAAAATCATGTGCCAACTCTTGAAAAAAATCTTCATAAACGAATTAGACATGCAAAAACCCACATCTAAATTTAAACTAGAATAAGCAAACCCAGACATATTATTGTAATCAAATTAAGGATGAGATATTTTGAACCCTAAAGAAGAAAACAGTAATAGAAGAAGGAAACAAGGTAGAAAAACAATAAAGGGGATAATCTAAATCCTTCAAAAAAGTAAACGACATGCACCATAGAATAAAGTATAAATGAATAAGATGGTTTTTTGGTAGTGGTCGGCTCACATATGTTCCATAGAGAAAATCTGAGTCGGCCGCAAAACTTGGGTTTTTGGTTCTCTTATTGCATAGTTTCAAAGAGAGGGTTTGCATATATGGGTTCCCCTTCCATGTACTTGAGTCTGACTACCCAACTCTAATGTTGAAGTTAATATATACACTTGGTTTACCGTGTATGCATCATCGTATCTATATTTGATAACATCAATCCAAGATTTTTAGTTTATCGATATATTTATGGGTATCAATTTTGCATATGCCGATATATGTATCCCAAGTTATTTATTTTGCTTCTTCCTTGAATTTTAGTTTAATATTATCGATGAACCTACAATATTTGATTGTTATAAGTATTGATTGTCGAAGTAAGGTGATTTTAATAGTTTTTGTATCGATGCTTGTCTATGGTGGGAATTTGGAGAGCCCTCAATAAGGTTGTGTTTGAGAAATATTCCATTAACATATAGGTGATTTCATCAGTGAGGGTTTGTTTTGGTCGATAATTTTGAAAAATTCCAGTTGACTTGTGACAGTAATTAACATGTTCAAAGCCTTTCTCAGTTGACTCCTTCCACCCCAACTTCATTAAAATGAACGTGGATGCATCTATTGATAGTGACATATCGTACACATCTATCATATCCAGGGATGGAAAGGGTGACGTACTTGGTGAAGGTTCAGCAATAATCAACACAAAATTTCCCTTAGCCGATGTTAAATGTTAACACTATGTCATGTACACAAATAACGTGACCAAAGTTAGAGTTTCTTTTTTTTGGAATTCCTTGTATTTTAGGAAATATGTTAGCTTGTAGTTCAAGCTAAGTTTGTATATATATATATATGTCCTATGTATATTCACGTCTTTAACACATAAGAATAAAGTTAAGAAGTTAAAACAAGTTTTTGTAAGTCTGTCTTCTCGTCTCTCTCTCTTTTCTCTTCTTATCTCAAAACCTAGATAGTTCTTACCCTAAATTCAACTAGTTCTAACTTGGTATCAGCTAGGTTTTTTAGATTCTCAAAAACCATGTCTATCGAGTCCTCCACTATCAATGCTGTGATCAATTCAACTATAGCTTCTACACAATCTTCTGTGATGTCTTCTCTTCAGTTTTCTCAACCTCGCCATATAATCACTGTCAAATTGGATGAAACCAATTATTCTTTGTGGCGTGCTCATTTTTTGCCGTATCTTCAAGGTTACGATCTCGATGGTCATATTACTGGTGCAAAACCCTATCCCGCACCTCCTGTTGCTGATACAGCCCCTACACCGGCTTTTCTTTCATGGATAAAACAAGATAAAATCCTGGTGATTTGGTTGTTCTCTTCTCTTACACCTGCTGTTTTTCGACATGTTCATCGTCTTACAACTTCCAAAGCTATCTGGGACTCTCTTGAAGCTCAATATGCTTCCAAATATGATGTACAAATTCATCATCTTCATTGTGAGCTACGTGCTCTTAAAAAAGGATCAAAAACTATGCGAGAATACATCAATCATGCTCGAGATTTAGTGGATAGTCTTGCTGCTGCCAATATAACGGTTACTGATAACGAATTTCGTTACTGTCCTCTCGCCGGTCTTGACAGTTCGTACGATGATATTGTTACATCCTTGACTACCACGATAAGTTCTCTACCTGTGGAATATTTTCTTACTTTTCTTCTAACCTTTGAATTACGTATTGAGCATCAGGAAAAATAGTTACATGCTCATCATGTTGCTAACATGGCTGCTTCATTCCGTAATATCTCTTCAACGTCGTCTGGGTTTTCTTGAGTTTCCAGCACCAGCCCAGTCCACTTCACTTCTGCACCAGCTCGGCCCAATAATCCAACGAACTCGTTCAGGTTTCAATCTAACAACAACCGTAGCTTCCGTCTGAATAATAATGCTGGCGCAAGTTTCTTTACTTCTTCACCATCTCAATCACAACTAATCGGTCGGAGATTCCCTGTCAACTTTGTGGTCGTCCAAATCATGAAGCTCCGGACTGTTGGAACCAGTTTGATCGTGGATTTCGTCCTCCGCATCGTCAACCACCAACTTCTATACCGCGTACCTATACATCTCATACTGGATTGTTTCCAACTCCTCCATGGACTCCTGACAGTGGTGATACAGATCATATAACCAATGATCTTTCTCGTTTTCAGTTTTCAAATGAGTACATTGGTCCTGATCAAATTCAGATGGGTAATGGTTCTTCTATTCCAATTTATAATGTTAGATCCTCTATTTTGGGTACTCCCAATCGTAAGTTACAACTTCGTAATGTTCTCTATTCACCACAAATATCTCATAATCTCTTGTCAGTCTCTCGCCTCACTACTGATAATAATGCCTTTTTTGAATTTTATCCGAATTTTTGTCTTGTGAAGGATCGATGTACCAGGAAGGTTCTTCTTCGTGGAAGTAGGAGGGGTGGTCTCTATCAACTTGATGATCTGTATAAGTCTCCTAAAGTTTGCATAGATGAACGTGCTAGCTTACAAGACTGAAACTCTAGATTGGGACATATAATGATGCGTACATTTCGTAAAGTCGTCTCTCAGTTTTCACTTCCGGTTTCCAGTCAGACTATTAAATTTTGTTCATCTTGTCATGAACATAGGAGTCATAAGTTACCTTTTCTTCCTAGTAAAACTATTTATTTGAATCCATTAGATTTAATTGTCTCAGATGTATGGGGACCCTCTCATATTTTATCTAATGAAGGATACATATATTATATAATTTTTATTGATGCGTTTAGTCGTTTTACTTGGATGTTTCCTATGTCTCAAAAATATGATGTCTTCTCTATATTCTTTTTGTTTCAAAAGCATGTTGAAAATCTTTTTAACCGAAAAATTAAAAAAAATCAATCTAATAATGCACTTGAGTATCGCAAACTTACTCCGCATCTTCAGAAACTTGGTATTTTTCATAAATTTTCATGTCCACACACTTCTGAACAAAATGGTTTAGTAGAACACCGTCATCGTCATATTCGTGAAACTGGTCTTACAATTTTAAACATGGCTTCTGTACCATCCTCATATTTGTATGATTCTTTTTGTACTGCTTGTTATTTGATGAATCATGTTCCTTCTACCTCTATTAATAATTCATCCCCATATGCCTCTCTTTTTGGTTGTCCACCAGATTACACTTCTATTCGTGTTTTTGGTTGTTTATGCTATCCTCACCTACGTCCGTATAGGTCTCATAAAATGGAGCCTCTTTCCTCTCCATGTGTGTTTATTGGTTATAGTCCATCTCAAAAGGTCTATAAGTGTCTTCATATTCCTATGGGTCGTATTTATGTCAGTCGTCACGTTGTGTTTGATAAGACTACCTTTCCCTTTGCATTACCTTCACCGGTATCGGCTCCTTCTCAGGTAAATTCTACTTCACCCTTGTGTGTTTCATCTCCACCTGTCTTGGTTTCTCGCTCCGTTGTTACTCCATTACTGCCAAATTGTGCAGTCCCCATTAGTTCAAATAATGCTATGCAGTATACAAATAAGAATATGCACCAGTTCTAATCTGTTCAGACAATTACACGTCATTGGCAGTCAACCACAGACAATATTCAGTCTGCACCAACTACTATTACTATGCCATATGTTGATGAACCATCTCCATCACCAACCACTATGTCTCCGTCTTCACTATCCAACTCCACCAACCCGCTGCTGTTCGAATCCACACCAACTGACACGGTTACAACACCAGCTACTACACCTTTGTCTGACGTGTTGGGGTCCACTGACCAGACTTGCTCGGCTTCAGATTCCGCTTTGCCAGTTGCCAGTTCTGCTTTACAGCCACATCCAATGATAACTAGATCCAAGGATGGCATTTTAAAACCTAACTCTAAATATGCCCTGGTATGTGATTCTCTTCGTGAACCTACTTGCATTTCAGAAGCTCATAAAGAACCATATTGGCGCGTCTCCTCCGACGATGAGATGAATGCATTTCTTCATAATGGTACTTGGACATTAGTACCATATCATCCTTCTATGAACGTTATTGGATGTAAATGGGTGTTTTGTATCAAACACAAGTCTAATGGTGAAATTGAACGTCGTAAGTCTCACTTGGTTTCCAAAGGATACAATCAACAAGAAGGGATAGATTTTTCTGAAACATTAAGTCCAGTTGTTAAACCTTGCATTATTCATCGTATTCTTACATTGGATCTATCTTCTAATTGGCATATTCATCAACTTAACGTACAAAATTCCTTCTTACATGGTGAACTTCAAGAAGAGGTATACATGAAACAACTTTCAGGTTATGTTGATTCTCGATTTCCTACGCATGTTTGCAAGTTGCATCGATCTCTCTATGGTCTTAAACAAGCTCCTCGTGCATGGTACCATCGACTTATTACTTTTTTATTACAAATTGGGTTTGTCACTTCCAAATGTGACTCATCCTTATTTATCTACAATGGTTCGTATGGAACTATTTATCTGTTGGTGTATGTGGACGATATTATTGTTACATGTTCCAACTATGCTGGTATTAAATCCACTCTTGATCGTCTGCAACAAGAATTTGCGATTAAAGACCTTGGACAGTTGTCTTATTTTCTTGGAATTGAAGCTATTCGCACTGCCTCAGGATTGTTTCTTTCCCAACAATGGTATGCTCGTGATCTTCTTATTCGGGAAAAAATGGATGGTGTTAAACCTATTCAAACACCACTAAGTACTTCTGGTGACATCTCTTCTGATCGTAGTACCTTGTTATCTGATGCTACTAAATATCGTAGTATTGTTGGAGCCTTACAATATTTGACATTTACTCGTCCTGATTTGGCGTATGCTGTTAATAAAGTGTGTCAATTTATGCATGAACCAATTGTTTTTCACTAGGTTCTGGTAAAACGTATACTCCTTTATCTTAAAAATACGTCTACATTTGGTATACTTCTTCGGCCATCTCCTTCTTTATAGTTATCGTTCGCTGCATATACTGATTCAGATTGGGATGGTTCTCTTGAAGATCGTCGTTATACTAGTGGTTTTTGTATTTACTTGGGTGGTAATATTATTTCTTGGAGTTCTCATAAGCAGAAAACAATATCTCGTTCTAGTACTGAAGCATAATATAGGGGACTTGCAATTTCTACTGCTGAAATTATGTGGATACAATCGCTTCTTATAGAACTTAGTGTTTCCACTTAATCACCTCATGTTCTATGGTGTGACAATCTTGGTGCAACTTATCTCACTATCAATCCTATATTTCATGCAAGAACAAAGCACATTGAGATTGACTATCATTTTGTTCGTGATCAGGTTGCTTCAAACTTCTTGATGTAAGGTTTATTTCCTTTAAAGATCAGATTGCGAACATACTCACAAAACCATTATCCAAGGATAGGTTTTCTCTTTTACGGTCCAAGCTCACGGTTCAGGATAACCCGTTACTCTTTCGGGAGGGTGTTAACACTATGTCACGTACACAAATAACGTGACCAAAGTTAGAGTTTCTTTATTTTGGAATTCCTTGTATTTTAGGAAATATGTTAGCCTGTAGTTCAAGCTAAGTTTGTATATATATATGTCCTATGTATATTCACGTCTTTAACACGTAAGAATAAAGTTAAGAAGTTAAAACAAGTTTATGTAAGTCTGTCTTCTCATCTCTCTCTCTCTTTTCTCTTCTTATCTCAAACCCAGATAGTTCTTACCCTAAATTCAACTAGTTCTAACTTTAATTTTTTTTCCTTTCCTTCACTCTCGCTCAACATCGGGTGTTTCAGAATATTGCTCTGGAGGGTGAACACATTTTACAAAGGAAAAACACCTCCTCTAGGTGGAGAATTCGTCATTTTATTGATGAGATTGGTTCCAAGAGTCAATACTTTAGGTCATGGTCTCGCGCCATACACGAAATAACATAAAGTACAAACTTGGTAGACATCTTCTCATATACTCTCTACTATCTTCAGTAAGTTCTCACATCCTCTCTACTATCTCCAGCAAGTTATTTCTTAAGCTTGCTTTGGTGCGATGTTTTTCTTTTCCTTTAGGAATTTTAGTTCTTTTATTGCCCTGCAACTGATGGGGAGAGAAATTCGAAGTTTTTTCATAAGAATGCTTCTTATAATCAGAGAGTGAACTCTATTATTTCTTTGAACATTGATGGTGAAATGTCTCATGATAAGGAAAATATAAATGAAGAAGCTAAAAATTTCTACAAGAATTTTTTCAGTGAAGGCACTCCTCACATGCCAAATTTTGAAGGGTTAGTAGTTCCTTCTATCTCAGTCCAGC
Organism: Papaver bracteatum; assembly: GCA_023529315.1. Taxonomy (NCBI): domain Eukaryota; kingdom Viridiplantae; phylum Streptophyta; class Magnoliopsida; order Ranunculales; family Papaveraceae; genus Papaver; species Papaver bracteatum. The sequence continues at coordinate 218,585 of JAJJWX010004305.1, forward strand.
ATGCTATTATGTTGGAGAAGCCTTTTAAGATTGAAGAAGTAAAGAAGGTAATATGGGGTTGTGGATCAAACAAATATCCAGTCCCTGATGGGTTCAATATGTAGTTTTTTAAGGAGGCTTGGGATATAATCAAAATGGATCTTATGGATGTCATTAAGGAGTTTGAACTCAGTGGTGCTTTGGACTGGAGGCTCAATTGCACCAACATCATCTTGATTCCCAAATGTGAAGGAGCTGTGAATATGAATAACTTCATACCTATAAGTTTAATAGGTGGTGTTTACAAGATCATAACTAAATTGCTTGCAAATAGGTTGAAAGTTGTAATGCCAACTATTATTTCTGAGTTCCAAGGAGCATTTGTAGATAGTAGACAAATAACAGATGGCATTCTCATTGCATCTGAATTAATCGATTCAAGGGAAAGAGATAAAATTCCTGGCTTGGTGGTGAAAGTTGATCTTCATAAAGCTTTTGATAGTATTAGTTGGAGCTGTTTGGATTATACACTTTCGAGGTTTGGTTTTGGGGTGCTGTGGAGGAACTGGATTAAATGGATTGTCTCTGAAACAAGATTTGCAATGTGTGTTAATTGGGGTGCTTCATCTTTATTCAGAAGTGGCAAGGGAATTAAACAAGGAGACCCATTATCTCCTTTTCTGTTTATAATAGTTGTTGAAGTTCTTTCTCTTCTGATCAGAAAGGATGCTTCACTTGAGCTGATTCATGGTTTTAGGCCTACTGCTGGTGCTGAGGAAATACAACATTTGCAATTTACATATTATTTAATAGTCTTTATGGACGACAATGTGGATCAGATAAAGAATCTAAAAAACATCTTACTTGCTTTTGAGCTTATTTCAGGGCTGAAAGTTAACTACTACAAAAGTGCAATTGTACCAGTGGGAGATGCTCAGTCTTCAGCTGATTATTCCGTTGTATTTGGTTGTCTGCTAGCTTCCTTCCCCATAAACTATATGGTCATTCCTTTAGGTAGTAAATCTAAAGCTGCTGGTGTATGGGAGGTGATTCTTCAAAAATTTCAGAAGAGGATGAACTCTTGGCAAAGAAAGTACTTATTTAAGGGTGGTAGGTTGATGCTCATTCAAAGTGTTTTATCAAGTTTGCCTATATATTACCTTTCTATTTTTCAATTAACAATTTCTGTGGAAAAAAGATGGAGAAGATTATGAGTCACTTTTTGCGGGGTTCTTCTATTTCAAAACCTAAGAAAAGCTGGGTAGGTTGGATGAGTGCAACTTTACCAAAGGATGGTGGAGGTGTGGGCATAAAGAAGCTAAGACTAATGAATAAAGCCTTGCATGCCAAGTGGATATGGAGATATGGTGTTGAGGAAAATGCTTTGTGGAGAAGAATTGTTAATCAGAAATTCGGTGGCAACACAAATTCTTTTTATCCTAATCTTATAAAGAAACCAATAGGGAAGAGCTTATGGACAGGGATTTTAAAAAATAAAGAGCATGTGGAAGCAAGTTCAAAAATACAGGTTAACAGTGGCAACAAATGTGTGTTTTGGAAAGACAATTGGGTCAATGGACATTCTATGAAGGATTTGTTTCCTGCATTGTACAAAATTAGTAGATCAAAAGATGCTACTATTAAAGATCTTTGTTCAAATGAAGGTTGGGACTTGAACTTTTGCAGGGCTTTAAAAGAGGTGGAAGTAGAGGAAGTGTCTCAGCTAATTCCTCTATTACCAGTCATTAACTCAGATGGTGGAGATGATCAAAGAATTTGGCAATTTGGTAACTCGTTCTCGGTTGCATGTTGTTACAAGGCGTTAGAAGATGAGGGCCTTATTTCCTTCCCTCATAAGAGTTTGTGGAACCCAAAAATACCACAAAAAGTAATATTTTTTGTGTGGTTTTTGTGTTATGAGGCGGCCCCTACTTGTGATAAACTGAAGGGGAGGATTGTGGTGAATGGATGTTTGTTTTGTAAAAAAGATGTTGAGTCCAATAATCATATTTTTCTGCATTGCCAGACTACAAGGGAGGTATGGTTATACTTCTTGAAAGGTTATAATCTGCAGTGGGTATTTCAACAATCAGTTAGGAAAACACTATGGGAATGGAACAGGAAAAAAGGATCAAATTTATCTAGAAGATCAAGAATTTGGGATTTAATTCCTATTGCAATTTGGTGGGTAGTCTGGATTGAGAGAAATAAAAGACACTTCAATGGAAAATACAAGACATTAGATGAGATTCTTGACGTTGTCAAAATTCTTATTTACAACTGGTCTATCAATCTGAATATTTTTGAAGATATTTCTATCAGTCAAGTCCTGAGAAATTGGGAAGGAGTGCTTGGCGAATTGTAACTCTAGCTCTACTATAATTGAGTTATGTACTTTTTTTTTTCTGGATAGTACACCATCTCCTTATTGGTGTTTTGTCCTTTTTTAATATATTGCCCTTTTTGAGTAAAATTTTTATTTTGCCCTGCAACTCTGTAGCAGACGCCCACAAGTATAAAAAAATAAATTTTTGTTTTGCCATTATTTATAACATGTTAATTATATGTATAAAATAACTTTTTATAAAATCTTTTGAACTTGCCATTATCCATGTGTTTTCAAATTCAAGATTCAAATTGAGGATAAGTCGATGTGTATCAATCGCTAACTACTGTGGTAATTCAAGTTGATATGCCCAATGGTTGAGCATAAATAGATGAACAAATACATTTTAATTCATAAAATCAAACCTGACAGTTTAGATTAGATAGCCTAACTACTGGAGATAAACCGTTAGATTTTAACATAAATCTTGTTGAGACTGGCAAATCCTAGTCAATTAAAAAAGAGACTTGTTAACTTGTATACCCGTATACATGTTAAGGTTCACTAAAATAATAATTTTTTGCAATGGAAACAAGATTCGTTTGTTTTATTGCATTAGAAACAGTAATTCTTTGCATTGGGAACAAAAATTGTTGTTTTTAGTGTAAGAAAAACCAATTTCTACTAGAATAAGACAAAAAAAACACAATTTCCAAAAAAATAAAATAATTTTTTATTAAACCTTAACATGTATACGGGTATACAAGTTAACAAAATCCATTAAAAAAATGAAGTTCAGAAGAGCAATGAATGCAAAAGAAGTGGAAAAACAAATGGAAGAAAATTAGTTGAGAAGTGATTAAGATTTAAATTATCATCCGTATTGTAATATAGAATAAGAAGAGAAGAAAACACAAAATAGAGGGAGAAAGAAGGAGAGAATTCTCATTATATGTGTATAGAATACAAGAGATTAGGCCTCTATTTATATAGATAGAAGACTTGGTGTCCAAGATATGTAAACCCTAAACTTAGACACGAATGGCATCTTAGTAAATAAACAATAGTTTAAAACACTCCCCCTGATGACCACTTTGGCTAAGTCATTACAAGCATACCAGGAAAACTCAAAAGAGAAAAACCTGAAATTACATAAGGATGTAAAAACTCAGAAAGTGTTGGACACACATATGTTGCCTCATTAAAACCTTGACAAGGAAAACCCAGTGGGACAAAACCTTGACGAAGGAAAAAGAGTACAACGCGATAAAGTCCATTGAATGCACCTTAATTTGATGATGGCGCTCCCCCTGATAAATACTTCAGTCAAATCTTGGCGTGCAATTCTTTGAGTCGAGACTTTCCAATTTTGAAGAACCAATTTCTTGAATGCAGAAGAGGACTGTGCTTTCATGAAGATATCGGATAGTTGATGAAGTCTTTATTAATGTTGCACAAGCAGTAATGCCTTCGATTAATACTATTGCGGAGTCCACATTCTTGTTCAACACATTGAGAATTTGTGTCATGGATTGCTAGCTTCCCGAGATGATTTGCAGAAGTTGTTGATATAGTTCCTTCAACATAGAGCCAATATGTAGATAAATTACCATAAATGGTTATGTTGATGTGGTCTAACAAAATAACCTAGTTAATGGTGGGAATCCACAAAATAACCAAAATTCATACAACTCCCCCTTGGATGACCACCATGTTGAATTAAATTGCCTCACTAAAAAAAAAACCTTGCCAGTAAAACCCAATGGGGGGAAAAACAAATTGGACGAAGGAAAAGAGCGCAAATATCAACATTTTAAATAAAATAAATAATTAAATGTCAATAAGATGTTGCCTCGTTAAAACCTTGTCAGGAAAACCACGTGGGACAAAACCTGAAACAAAGGAAAAAAGAGTACAACTTTTGGCGTGTTATAGATGCTAACCCAGCTATATGAGTTTTTCAAAAAATAAGCATCAAAATAATAACTCTAGTCTAATTTAAAGACGAGTTTATGCTAGCATATTCTAACTGCAGATCTAAGAAAGAAAAGGGGAAAAAAAAGAATTTATGCTGCTAAATCGTGGATTTTATGTTTTTAAGGATTTCTCAAGAGACCTATAAAGTTGATATCATTAACTAATTAATCCGGATTTTTGGTCTTGTACCAAATTTCTAAAAACACATAAAGGATTGTTATACCTGACATAATCGAGTCAAGTGGTTGTCTGAATATAATTTGAATCCTATAAGGATTAAAAATTTGAATATGTTCCCAATCACATTTCTTGTGTAAATGCAATATGAGTCCTTCAAGGACTACCACGCAAAGTGCATTATAAAGAGAACAATTAATGAATCAATCCTAGGGTATGAGCAAAAATGAAACCCTTAAATCGTTTTTACAACGAAAATTTTCTCGTATAACGCATTATGACTACACTAGCCTGTAATTATAGGCTTGGCATTGTTAAAGTGTTAAGTTTTGGATCCAAAAATTGCGTTAATTAAGAAATTAATCCAACTTAATTTGGATTGTATGCCAACCAATCACATATGTCGATATTTCTCTGCAGAGGGGTTCACAACCACCATCATTTATTTCAGTAGCTACTTTAAATGAATATTCGACAATTATTTAGGTTGCTATAAGACAACACAATTCTCAAGTGTAAATTCAATCAATTATTGGTACCAGCATCCGCGGACATTATAATCTCCTTATATTCAAGTGAGAAGATATTATAATTGAGAATGTGAATTCGGTACACTCAATTGGAGCACTCCCTGTAGCCTCTTATAGAACACTACTTATCTGCTAAATGTGATTGGATTTCCTCTTAAGAGGCAAAAACTTAAATAAAAGCAAAATGAGAAATTTCACGCCAATCATATAATGACAGCCTACATCGATTTGATTGTGATGGGAGAGAAATTGATATAACATTTAAGTTAATTACACAAGCTTCTGATAGTGTATAGTCTCCCCCTGATTATGGCGAAAAATCTTTTTCATCTCATATACGAAAACTTCAAGTTTCGTAAAGTATTATCCGATTAATTCGAGACATATACTTATGATAATTTCTAGATTTTAAGAAAACCACGTTGGACAGTAGATACTGATTTCAAAATCCATAAAAAAATGTCCAAAAAAATTATAGTTCATCCAAATTAAAGATCAACCATGGATTTTATTGGTTACTGGCAAAATAATCATTCACTTTAGAATGAAATTATAGACACATTCTTTATCAAAAGAAAATCAAATTAAAATCAATATAGTCACTACAAGGACTAATAATATTGGCTAACAAGCCGGGCGCGCACCCATTGACCTTTGGTGTCCTTAGAATATTCCAATTACAAGTGGAACAAATTCGAATTGGCATTTGCTATTAGTTAAAAAATTATAACGATATAGAAAAATCCAATTCCAATTGGTTTAAATGATTCTTTTGAGAAAAATAAAGAAACCATTATCGTTATTCTTTGTAGAGAAAAATCTACGTTTTGGTTGATGAAGATTTCTTTGAAGGAATAGAAATCAATATCCAGAATTGGCTAAAAGTTCTTAGAATGCCAATTTTTACATCTCATTATAGAAAACTGATGGATAAAAACCAATATCAATTGGTTTGTACAATTAACCAAAATTTAATCGACAAAAGAAAAGAAGGAAAAAATAATCGTCGTTTTAGCCATCGCATAGGAAAAATCCACTTAATGGTTAATGGATGGTTTCTTGTAAAAAGAAGAATAGAAATCATATCAAAAAATCATATGATCCTTGTATAGAGAACAAGGATACCAAATTTAATTGGCCTTAGGTTTCGGAACCATGCATATGATTAAATGCCGTAAAGGTAGTTAAATTGCGATGACACCAATTTTTGGTGATTACAGTTTCTTTTAGAAGAATAGAAACTATAAACAAAGTTTTTTGATAAACGGTTTTCGCCGAATAAAATTCAAACCGAAATAAAGATACTTACGTGTTCAAAAGTGCATATGTGTCACCGTGGTCGTGGTCGCGATCACGCACTCATACACATCATGTATATCAGCGTACCAAACTTATGTCTTAATTCCTAAAAGAAAAATTGAGTGAAATAAAGTACCAAGTCCAAATAAGAATTCCTAATATGACCAAAGTGGGCGCGACGGACGAAAATTTGTTTCTTGTTTCTCGAGTTTATGCAGAGAAGGGAAAAACACATAGGGATTTATATACCCAACCACTTTCAATGTTAATGAAAGCATGCGCATGTGCAGAAGATGCACTTGTTCCAAAACCAAGATGGCGGATCACAAAATATTGCGACTACAGAGAATATAACAACTAATTATCGGATAAAAAGAGTAAGATTTCTTGGGTGACATAGCTCTATCAATAACATTGATCACTAATGACTGATATTAAGACATAGACCAAAATAATTAAAAAAAAATATCACATCATATATCTTATGATCTTGACTATTAAATAAATCCAAATCAACAGATAAGCAATAAAAATTAAAACCCGTATAGGATTTAACTGTTTGATCTCACGCAAGCTAAGGTGAAAAACTAAAATCCAAAATAAGTAAAGTTAGGGTTTAAATAAAAATAAAATAAAATACTACATAAAAAGCTTAGTGATTAAAGCTACGTTGCTGATGACGTATTGTAATATAGAATAAGAAGAAAAGAAAACACAAAATAGAGGGAGAAAGAAGGAGAGAATTCTCATTATATGTGTGTATAATACAAGAGATTAGGCCTCTATTTATATAAATAGAAGACTTGGTGTCCAAAATATGTAAACCCTAAACTTAAACACGAAGTGCGTCTTAGTAAATAAACTTAATCAGAGACTCTTATTGATTAACAGTGTGTTGACAAGCATGCCTATATACTTCCTTTCAATGTTCCAGATGCCTATGTCTGTGATTAAGACTTTGGAGAAGATAATGAGAAGATTCTTATGGGGATCTACTAATAATTCTAAAAAGAGAAGCTGGGTGGCATGGTCCAAAGCTAATATCTCTAAATCTAATGGAGGAATTGGTATCAAAAAGCTGAAACTGGTGAACAAAGCTTTGCACTATAAGTGGATCTGGAGATATGGGAAAGAGAAAATGGCTCTGTGGAGAAAATTAGTTGGGGAGAAATTTGGAGGTAATTTAAATTCTTTTCTTCCGAATTCCACTTCCAAGCCGGTTAAACATAGCTTATGGGCTGGAATTTTTAAAGCAAGAGATTATGTGAAAGAAAATACTTCTCTGTTTATTCGGAATGGAAAAAGCATCCTTTTTTGGGTAGATAAATGGATTGATGGAGCTATTCTGAAAGATAATTACCCTGCCATTTACAAGATATCTAAAAATAAATTGGCCACTATCAGTGATATGCTTAACTCTCAGGGCTCTTGGAGTTTTGAATTTAAGAGAGACCTTAAAGAGATGAAAGTAGGAGAAATTGCTCATCTCCTGCAACTTCTAGATGGTATTGCTCAAAACATTCATAATTGCATAGCGGAAGACACAAGAAAATGGAATCATGGTGATGATTTCTCAGTAGCAAACTGTTATTCTTCTCTTGATTTGGATGGTTTCTTACTGTTCCCGCACAGGCAAATCTGGAATCCGAAGATACCGTTAAAAGTTTCGTTCTTAGTTTGATGTTTATGCCACAATGGAGATCCAACTCTAGATGTTCTTCATAGAGCCGGTCTTGTTCATGACAGTCAGTGCATTATGTGTTCTTCTGTGGAGGAATCTCAAAATCATCTTTTCCTTCACTGCGATGAAACTAGGAAACTATGGAACTACTTTTTGGATAGTTTTGGAGTAAAATGGGTTTTCTCTGAAAGTGTCAAGACAAACATTTGGGAATGGAGAACCAAGAAGAGCAATGCGATGGTGAAGAAGCTTTGGAGTATTCTTCCTTTTGCAATTTGGTGGAACATCTGGAAAGAGAGGAACTGCAGAATTTACAACAATAGGAAGAGAAATCTAGTTCAACTCATTGTTTCGGTGAAGTGCACTTTGTTTAATTGGTCTATCCACACAAAGCTCTTTGAGGGTTACTCTCTTAGCACTTTGATTTGTAATTGGAATGCTGTTATTGATAACAGCTAACTGTACTCTCCTCTTCATTCATCTCTTTGATGACTGAACTTTTTTTAATCAAATTTGCACTTCTTCTTTCAAAAAAACAATCCGTAAGTATAATAGCAACAAAAAAAACTCGCCACAGCCTATGGAAAGCAGATGGAGTGATCCAGTTTCACACTTATCCCGTATGGATATGACTCCATATTCCTCTAATTGCCACGTAAATACGGATTACAGGAATCATGTCTCCCAACCAGTAAAATAAAAGTCATCCCGATTAAACATAATTATTCCTCCTTGTTTAGGAGTCCGTAAATCTTCTAAGCACACAACACTAGGAAACATTTCTCCAATTGTAACTTTTTGTTTGCATGCCTCAAGATATTGGAAATGCTTTCTTAATGGACTAAATGCATGTTATGATGTTAGTTTAACAAAAAGAGAGAAAAAAAAGAAAAGAAAAAAAGAAAAAGAAAAAGAAAAAGAAGAAAAAGTGAAAACCAGAAATTGTAATAGTGGGAAGAAGACTTCTTTTTTTGTTTTTATTAATATAAAAACGGAAATGCTACACTCAGTCCTAAATAGCGCCCCACTCTGCGCCCAAAGTGACGTGGCCAGCCTAGCTGTACAAAAATCACGTGATTCTTCTTACTCTAAGTTTTCTCTCGCCTACTCATGTGTTCTTCTTTGTCATCCTTAATGTTCTCTTTCTGTTGGACAAAAGAAAAATGGTAATCCTGTATCAAAAATCCGTAAGGAAATTTTTTGAACCAGTGAAGTGATTCCTTGTTCTTCGCTTTATATACAGAAGGTTTTAGAAGGAGCATCCATTTAAATTCTGCTATCAAAATCAAATCATTAGCAATCAGAAAATCATGCACTTTCATCATAACCTAATTGTTGAAAGTGATTTGAATTTTGATTTGATTGACTTGAAACTAATATGGGGATTGAGAAATAAATTAAAAAAAAAAAAACAAAGTTATTATTAGGAAATCTAGGTCTAATTACAAGATCCTCATTTTGATCTATATATATGAGAGATGGGTTTTTGAAAACTTGAATTGCATCTTTTCACTTTTACTGCTTACTGCTTAGCAAAGACCTGTAAAACTATTATGCTTTATATTGTTTGATTTTGAGAATGATGATTTTTGGATCTGAGCGAGATGATTTGCTGACTTGTAGTTGTTACTGTAGAAAAAGGAGGATTTTGTAAGTTCAATAGGAGGATAAATAAGGTTGATTTTTGTTTAGTCATCTCTGTACCCATAGAAAACGAAAAGAAACAAATGTGACTATGTGAGAGAAAAAAGAGAATCACGTGATTTCAGTACAGTAGGCTAGCCACGTCAATTTGGGCGCAGAGTGGGGTGCTATTCAGGACGCAGAATAGCATTTCAGAATAGCCTCAGAGCCCCGGTGCTTGCGCAAAGACAATACTCCAAAACATGTTTTGGCTTGTCTTTCAACTTTTTCAGATTTCTCTTTTTGAGTCTTGCAGCGATGGCCTCGAATGAGTAAATCAGCGAGATTTCGATCTAACATAGTAAATCAAAGTTTGACTATGTTTGAGTTTTAAATTTCGCCCTTATTTGCATTTGAGTAATGATACCGGCAACCTCTTACAAATTAGGAGCAATGTCACGTATTTTTCATCACATCTGTACGGTATTTCCAAGGACTTGGGCTTAGGTCACTACAATACGCATAAGTGTGTGAGCCTGAGAGAATAAAAATTCCCAGCTTGATCATGGGAGCATGAAATGAGTTTTGCGGACAGGGTACACTTTAGTAGTGGATCATCTTAAAACCGGTGGTTAATATAAGACTTTCATTGGGAATGCCTGTCTACCTTATACATTACGGCCAGACACATCCAGAAATAAAACAGCTTAATGCCCAAGACTAGAGATAATATCCCGTGGCTGGATAAGAAACCAAGGAGCAACTGAAATGATAGGAAATCAGCCAACATAATCATAATGATCCAGAATTGGGTTAAAGTTACCTGTCATTTTATACGGCAAAAGAAACAGCTAATGTTTTCTCATCCATAAAACAGTAAATACTGTGATGCCATCAGAGAAACCCCTCCATTACAAAATATGCTTAGTTGGTCGAGATGACAGTTTTTTGAACGAGCACTGCATCTCGCCGTGATAGTTTAATCCTGTCCATTTTGGAATTATGTTCCCCTTTAATGCCACCATAGTTACTTGATTGTCAAAAAAACAGTGCGAGTTAGAAGACAAGTAAATCCATGAATTTAAGGATTTGTACTAAATACCGAAGATATTTGACATTGAAAGTTGGAGATGTCATTTACCTTGTCCTGAATTCTTACATTCCACGAATCACTTTTGGGAGCAAAACGAGGGTCCGCAACAACATATGCAGGGGGGTGAGTGGGATTCTTCAAGAGAGGAAGCCTTGCCGGAGTATAATCATCATCACTATCATAAAATCCTCCTTGATCTGGGCCTAGAGCACTGAGAATCATGGACAATAAGATTGATAACCCCTGCAAATGTACAGAAGGGAATAAGCATTTTATATCTCAACTATCTCTACATGAAGTACACCAAATCAAAATAGAAAATATATTCATGCGGTCACCTTATGGATGGAATAACCAACATAATGAGTCACTTGACATGGTCAACTACAAATCAATATCCTGTTTATACTGTGGGAGGGACAATTACATTGATTACACGGTCAGCTACAGCATTTGTCTACGCAAAATGGTATTAACTGAGTAAATACTAACAAGTTTGTTGTTGTGAAATCTTAGGGATCAACTTTGGAGGTTGGAGACAGCAGACGGCGCAGTGCACATAAAAACAGCATATGCCCTATCATAACGAGTCCGAATCAGAGCCACTTATCATAGCCTCGAAAGGGTAAAAACCAAATGGAACCTAATGCTTTAACAGCCATATTTTTTTCCTAGACCAAATAATTGAGTGACACAGGCTGTTTAAGTTTAATCTGCTGGTCCTTGGTCCATTCTTCATACTCATTGAACTTACGGGTTAATCTGATTTAATATCCTAACTGGTAAATCATGAACCTATGTTTACCATTTCGGTTATATATCGTTATCGGGACCGAACTGCCACAAACTGCTTAGAACCTAAACAGCTCATCCGGTTCTAATGTATGATTCTCAGATACTTCAACTGAAAAAGGAAACTACAATCAGAAAATCAGATTGGAGACCTCACGCTTTGCACACCTAATCTGTCACATGCATAACCTAAAGTCTCTAAAAATAAAAATAAAATTAACGGTCAAGGGGCTGTGAAGCTCTCATTTTCGTAGTTGAGAGAATAACAGAATAAAATGCAATACTGTTAAAAAGAGATACGGCACACACCTGATCAGCTACAACTGAAATGCCTATCCATTTGCAGATATCAAGTTTGAGCTCGCAAAATGCTTGAAACTATCGAAGCTCCCCGTAGGATCCTCAGGGAAATCCTAGTGTAGGAGCAAAGATGATTAGAACAACACCTAAAACTTTTTTTGTGAATTCCAAAAGGACCAAGAAGTAATGACATCGTACCTCTTCCCAGTGATGATTCAAAAACACATCTGCGGTCACTGCAGCCTCCAGCAGTACAAGAAAAAAGAGAAATACCATGTACTGCCGACACATTTAAGGATCACAAATAATATTTCTACACACGTCATAAAGAACTCAAAAAAAATCCGTAAATTAGCATTCCATGGTATGTGCACACAGCAAACAAGATTCTACATTACCTTACCATTTATGGTAGACAAATTCGTGAAAGATCATAAACTAGTGACTCACCGTATGAGCATAAATAAACATATCAACCCCAGTAAGAGACATCATAATATCATATCAAATTGACAAAGCTCGAGTAAACAATACGAAGTCCATTGCTTTATATCTTTAAACTTTAAAGAGTTCAAACCATTTCAGTTGTTCTGTTTTCCCGACTCTTCAGATATTGCACAAAACAGCCAATGGCACAACTGCACACGTGCTATCATCCTTATCAATAAGCTGGATGAAAAAAAATGGAACAGGAAACCTCTATACCTCTTTACTGGACTCCTAGAATTCAAACCTCTACACCTCTTAATTCAGCTCAGAACTTGTCACAACTTAATGTTAAAATATTATAAGTCATCCATTTTAAAAGCATAGAGGTCTCAAGGTTGATTTCCAAAATCAAACCTGATGTAAAACTACCCCTGTATCTCTCTGCACTCTTCTCACACAACTTAAAACTAAAACAAACATCAAATCAACATTAATTTCTCAGTTGGGACTTGGAACTCCTTTTCCTCAAAAGCTACCAGACTAAGCCCCAATCTCTACCCCTTACTCTGTTTCCTGGCAGTGTTTCAATGCAAAGAGTAACTTTACATGAATTTCTGTTCCATCAGAATCACTAAGAACGCATGCCGCGGATGTTAACCTTCATGGTCATGTGATTTTCTAGTACTTGGACAGCCAACAAAGAATCCATTGTAAAGAGGAAAAATTGTGATGGTGTTTATCATCCTAAGAAAATCTGTTTCTAAGTTAATGTTCACACACAAAGTAATGCAGTACTGGAAATCAAAACACTAAACTAGGGAAAATAGAACAAAGATAATTGAATAGAACATATGATTGATAACAATAGAACGCTAGATAATTGAGTCTAGGTTAAAAAAAACCATTACTCTTCCATAATCAATAGATTATAGTTGTATGAAAATATAATAAAGTCTGCCTCCTAAAGAAGACCTAATAACCTATTTATACTAGCAAAAGAAACCTAAACAAAGAAAACCCTACACTAACGGACACAAACGCCCTTTCTTGAGAGATAAACTAGCAAACATATTCCTAAATAGAGAAACTCTAAAGTGACACATTATGCCCCTGCATCAACCACCCCAGGTTGAAGAAATCTCAGCTCCGATGAGATGCTTTATGATTGTTCATGTACATCTTTGATGCCTTTTCTGCCTTCCCCGATCGAACACGAAACATATAGCTTGACATATCCTGAAACGCATTAAGCAAGAAATGTTCTCCGTATCATGGGATATTCCTGCTACTTTCCCACGGTCGAACACGAAATCAAAATCCTCATTACTGATTCCTGACTTGGGTATGCCAGTACCAAGAATTAATTCCATCATTAGGTCTTTAAATTCAGAGCTCACTCGTCTCTGGTCACCATCCACTCTTTGGGAAAGAGAGATCGCCAAATCTTGCTTCGACTTTCCTCTATCAAAAACAAAACCCATCCCATGATCAAATACGAAACCAGAACCTTCATTTTCGATTCCAGTTGCAATCATCAATTCCAGAATTGCATATTGATATTCAGAACATGCTAATTTTTGGTCCGCGCTAGTCTTCGAATCACGTCTAGCAAGCAACGAAGTTCTTCCAGGTTTTCCTTGTAATCTTATATGCCATCTATTGGCATGTGCTGCTACTGTATACATCCCACAAATCTTATTAATAATTTCATCCAAAACAGTTACTTGACCTAGCTTGACATCTTTGCTGGTCACCAATACTTCCTCCACACAGCAAGCTCTTTGAATGACTTTTGAAGATTTACTGGCTAGGACTGAGATATACTCCTCACAGTCAGATCGATTCTCCTTTGTTGATGCCAAACCAGTGACCATTATGTTCTGTACTCCACCTTCTACTTCGATCAGAACGATGCCTTTGGTAATAAGATAATCCAGTTTGACGTCTCTAAGCAAAGCATGATATCGAAATTGTTCCATTTGAATCAGCTGACTTGCATGATTAGAAAGTAGCTCATTTTTAAGCTTCTTTACTAATCGCTTCTCATTGCATAGGTTCTGGAGACGAACAACTTGGTTGTTATTCATATTCAAACGCTCCTTGTCCCTTAACATGTAATCTAAACATAACTCTGCTAGAATCCAGTTCGAAGTTTTTCGAGAACAGTCTGTAATCCCTTCTCGATCTTGATCAACAAATTTATGTGTAGCAAACGAAAGTACGCACCCTAATATAGATAGGGCCATACCAAGCACCTTGATATCTGAATTTGCATAATAGCACGTGCACCAATAAACTGACATCATCCAAGAGATCAGTTTCTCAAGAACACAACTAAAGGACTTAGGCTCGCCATTCACAGAAGACTACGTGTCTGGGGACGACATTTATCTCAAATCCTTTTTCCAACAACAGACTTCGCTTACCAACAATTTCAACGTGTCTGCAGCAATAAAACCATTGTCGAGAGCATATGAGTAATTCCAATCAGTAACTATTTCAGCACTTGATGCTCCTTCTGGTTGTGATGGTAACTCCTCAACTAGGATTTTTTAAGTAACTTTTCATCTATGGATTTTTTACCAGTGCTTGCACTAATTATGACTGTAATAGGCAGTCTCAATCTGGTTCGATTCTCCTCGGCTAACATCAAATTGATGGCCACCAGTTCCATCTTCTTATGGGGTAGGTAATGGGGATGAACAACTCTGTTGTTATTCACTCTCAAGTGCTCATCGGCCGTTAACATGTAATCTAGATGTGAATATTCTAGAGTCCAATTAGAAGACTCATAAGAGTTGTTCTCATAATATTCCATATACCTTATTCCAATCTCAAAGAAAACATCTAACACATAATTCATTACCTCAATGGTCAGATCTCTTGGAACAATTGAGAATATTTCGTCTGCCACCCTTTTCTCCTTGTTGCTGATTGCATACACCTTGTGATGGGTATGTCTTATGTCATCAACATAAGCTTATCCGTGCTTTCCAATTTGCTGGTCCAAAGGTAGTGCTACCGAATCAGCTTCATGTTGCGGATGATATTCGTACGCAGCATCACATAGCTTATCAATAACGGTGCACCCCTGAATCTCACTTACAGGCACCGACTGATAGCAAATCATTATACAGTCACTTGAGTAATGCATGTTCCTTGCAAGAGAATCTTCAATCAATGTATTCTTCCCAATTTAGATAAAATTCGACCACGAATTCTACTTTTGTAGTTTTCTCCGCATATTTCCTTAGGACGATAGAAATGGTTTTCTAAAACTACTGCCATAGTATCGCTCCTGCTGTTAGAGAAAATCCCACCAAGAAGTTTGCTGGTATAATTCTCTCTACAAATTTCTTCATGACTTAATTCTTCCTTGTAAGAATCTGATCTCAACTTAAGATTGTCTACTTCATATAAAGCTTGACTTCTGTAATCAGAATGACATCGATTTACTGGAATACTTACAAACCTTGTGTATTCCCTGGCAAAAGCATCAACACCAGCAGATGTAAGAAAAACCTCTTCCTCAACTTCTGGGTAGCTGTCTTCCAGATCAATACCCGCATAAGTAAGCAAAACTTTGTCTTCAACTTCTGGATAGCTATTGTAGACTGGTGGTAAGTCCCAATCAACAGCGACTTCGTATTCACCCTCAAACTTGTGGTATTTCGGCTCCTCACTGAAAACTTCATCAAATTTCAGCTGTTCACCAACAAATTCATCATATTTCAGCTCCCCCGACGTGCCTCCGTCAGTATTAACCTCAACTAAGTGAACTTGTTTCTTGTGCACCCCGCTAGTAGTCCAAGCAGCTGATGTTGATTTGTTGGTCGCCTTTGTGCTCTTACTAAGGTCACGTTGGCGCAAGTGAAACTTCTTATGCATCACCACTGTGTAATCTGATGGCAGAAATTGTTTGCGCAACTTCTGTTTCATGTGATCCCAAGTATTGATTTTCTTCTTTCCGTGCCTCGTACGTCGTTCTTGTAGCCTTTTCCACCATTGTAGTGCTTATCCCTTCAACTTTAACTTGACAAACTTTACTTTACGAGCTTCGGTCATAGGATGCCATTCAAAATAATTATCTATGCTGGCCTCCCAATCTAGAAAATCTTCAGCATGCATCTTTCCAGACATGTCATCCACTTCAACTTTCATCTGTCTGTTGTTCAAGTCAAAGGTTTTGATTAATCTGTTTTCTAACCTTCCATGATGTGATTCATGAACAACACCGTTGTGAAAAGTATTTTCATTAAACGTGTATCCATCATCCTCCGATCCTCCTTCCGGTGAATACAAAGGGGTGTGTTTTGAGAATACTGGATTCTCATGAACAACATGACGATTCACATCGACCTTTGTGTGTTCATCTTCTTCAGAAACTCCTTCCGGTGAATCTAAAGTCTTGCATCGGCTCTCCGGTATCTCCATTCGAGATTTCACACGTCCCTGTCGCAACAACTTCTGCCGCAACATGTCCTCAACCAAGGTTCTTGACTCAGTAGAATCTATGTATCTAATACCTCTACCACCACCTCTATCTCTACCTACCATCGTAGAAATTAGGGTTTGTTGGTGTGTTTTGTTCTAGCGCCAATTAATGCAGTACTAGAAATCAGAACACTAAACTAGGGGAAATAGTACAAAGATAATTGAATAGAACATATGATTGATAACAATAGAACGCTAGATAATTTAGTCTAGGTTAAAAAAACCATTACTCTTCGATAATCAATAGATTATAGTTGTATGAAAATATAATAAAGTCTGCCTCCTAAAGAAGACGTAATAACCTATTTATACTAGCAAAGGAAACCTAAACAGAGAAAACCCTACACTAACGGACACAAACGCCCTTTCTTGAGAGATAAACTAGCAAACATATTCCTAAATAGAGAAACTCTAAAGTGACACATTATGCCCCTGCATCACAAAGCAATCACGACATAATCACCAGAGAATTTTTGTAGTGTTCCAAGAACCGAAGGGTATATAGTTCTTGATGCAGTAACTAACAGTGTCTATACTACATACAACTCAATTGGCAAGTTTGACTTATATAACCCAACACGTGAAAGTAAAAGCCCATTGCAGAAGAGGGGAACGTGCAACACAAAAATGATATTTGTAATTAGTCATGTAAAGGATACACAAGAAAGGCAATGTCCATTTGCAGTCTCTGCAGCAATATGACCAGAGCATGTTATTACGCACAAGATGACTCCCAAGCCAAAGGAAGCATAGATAAACCTGTATTCCGTTTGAGAGAACCACTTAGCTCATTTTAACAATAGCAGAACCAAAGTTAAGAGATATCGCAGGAAACAAAAGAATAACAAAATTGCTATAGAAATCAACATTTTGCACAAAACTCAGTTTAAATTGGTCCCAGGTAGCAATTTGAACAAAAAAGAAGAGATGGTCCCAATTTTAATTTCCTCAAATACTAAAACAAAATCATCATACCTTGATTACATGCACTGGGAATACCAAACTCCCAGATTTGATAATCACAATACAAATAATCAATATATGAAACTTCAATTAAAACTAGTTGAATAAATGATACTAAAGGCAAAACAAGTTTATCGGAAACCCTAAAATTACACATTCAATACAAACTAAGAAAAGGGCATACATAAGTAAATGATATTTGGAATAAAACGTAAGAACTCACCAAGGAACTGGAAAATCAGAATCCCAATGATCCGCGTGTTTTTGCCAAACCCTGAATAACCACAAAGCATATTGTATATATAATTTGAGTCCAATTTAAAGAGCTGTGGTTGAAAGATGAACAAAGCTCAAATTTTAGAGTTTCTGACCCCACTTGAGAGAATATAGACCAATAGGAATTTAGGGTTTTGAGATCTTTTCGATGTTTTTTGCTGCATACAATATGTGGTGGGTGGTCAAAACCCACGCTTATCAAAATCTCCTCGCAGAAACAAAACCCATACCCTAATTTTATTCTCTACGCTCTCCTATTCTATCACCTTTTTCTCTTCCGTCACCACTAAAATTATTCCGAACAGGAGAAGATTATCTAGCAAGTTGCGTCCCCTAGGATCTAACAAGTTTTTCTTTCGTAAACAAGTTACGATCACTAGGGAAGATAATCTAACCCCGGAGAACATTATCTAGCAAGTTGCGTAACTTGCAATCCCTATGATCTAACAATTTTTTTTTTTTTGGTTGTGAACAAGTATCTAACATGTTACGATCACTAGGGAAGATAATCTACCAAGTTTCTTTTGCAATCATAAACATGTTGTGTTATGATTGCAACATCTGTGAAGTCTACGCTACTGATAACGAAACTAGAGGCACGCCATAATCGTTAGTTTAAGTAAAACCGTAATCAGGCGCAAGAAACTATTACAGAGGCATTTACACAATTTCACTTGAAATTTCTCAACTAACAGGTATTATCATTGTAAATTATCTTTTTCCAAACTCCTTTTGCTTTTGCGAATATTTGGTAATGCTAACAGTAAATTGTCATTGTAAACAGTGAGTGAGACAGATGTTGCTTGGGAGAAAAGGAAAATTCGCAAGTAAAAACTTGATGCTAAGAGAGCAATACAGTATCCATTTCTATTGGATGAAGCAATACCATTAAAATCCAGTTCCAGTGACAGTTCAATTGAAGATGAACTACCACGGTCTACATAAGTTGAAGCTGAGCATTCTATATGTAAGATCAATTGTGTTCTTTTGACCAGTAGCTCTAAGTTCAATTCTCTTCTGTTAGAACTTAAAAGAAACTGCTAAAAATTGGCCTGTTGCTTATATGCGAATATTTGGTAATGCTCATTTAATATTTTTGTGGCGTTTTTGTGGTGTGTGCAATTTTCACAGCATTGGGTATTAGGAAATCTGATTTTGGAGCACAGGATCATACATGCAAGTATTGTGGTGCACCAAGAGAAGTCTAAAGGGAGTGGGAAATAAATATGGTGTGCTTACTGATGAGATGGTATTTGATGTTGAAAAAGAGATGGATGCTTTGTAACCTGCTGATATAAAAAAAACAATGGGTTAGTTACTACGGATAGTAAATTTTCCACCCCCGTTAGTGCTTAGCCTCCCAGTACGTGGCATATATAGAAAAACTGAATATATACTTGATAAAGTCTATTCTTATAAATTTATTGTCCTCCGCATTCTTATGTTTTTATAGGTCAACATTGAGAAGGAGATTATGCTTTTGTAGTACTGCTCAGTAAATGGTAAGATTTCCACTTTGTGGCTGCATAACAATACCTCCTTAAGAATGATTATATATATAGTTTTGATCTTTTTTACTAATTTTATTTATGCAAGTTCTAAGATCGGTGAAAGTGAAAGTTAGGGGACTACCTAATGCATTTGGAGGCACAAAACTGTGTACCTCTAGAAAAAATGGTCTTCTTTTCCTATTGATGAAATAGTTGGACCTTTTCTTCCTTGAACTCAGAGTTAGACGCATCCAAGTTTGTCAAAGGATACTGCGACAATGTATTGCGTAAAAAGTTAGCTGGAATGATAGTTCTTTCGATACACACGAAATAAACATCATAAATAGTTTTTGTTACTTATTAGAAATTTAGAATACAGTTTCCTATAGAAGTATAAATACATGATTTGTTCTGTTTTCCCCTCATCCGCATTTCCGTGAACTAAAGAAGATATTCCAAGGGCCATGCTGGATCCTGGATGCAGATGAGTAGATGTGTTGGTAAGTTCTTAATGCTAACCAACTTTAATGAATATATCATATGAAAAATAATTTTGAATCTGATGATTTTATCTGGGCTCTACTTTGTCAAAGGTAAAAGGCTGGCTGGATGCCAATCATGACCTTAGTTTTTGTGGTTGGCTGCTTATGGCTACAAGTAAGCTGTAGGTAAACTCTTTTCTTGCTAGCCATATATGCTTATGAATCATTTGTGCTCAAGTTTCATTATATTAAATCCTACTTATGCTAGGGAATGGTACTTGCTGACATATATCATCTTCGTCATGATTTATGGCTCCAATTAGAGCATGGAACACCAACAATCCTAGCATTAGCAAAGATGGAATCATTGCTTTTTATTTTTGACAATGAAATGCAAAGAGGATAATCCCTGCCCGGAAGTATCCAATAAGGCATTACCATATTTAAAAGCATTCTGCTAGATGAGAAGCTTAAGAATAACGGGGGGAAAAAAGTATTGCAGTTTAAAAATGTAACACCCCGAGTTCCGGAGCAGGGTCAAACCCATATGGAGATCCGAACTCGAAGCGTTAAGGGTCGGAAGGAGACTAATGCATACATATTTTTGCTAAATTATTTTTGCACAAAACATAGTTGAAACTTTACATAACATAAAATGAAGCATATAAATCCACTTATTATCTTAACAACGAATTCAACAAAACATATTATTTCAAATTACATTTCAAGCAATACAATTAAGCAATTCAATCACTGAGCTACTCATTTCTAGCTTTCGCTGCGCCACTCTGATAAATCTGCAAGTATGTCAATTGGGGTGAGATGACAGCTCAATAGAATGCATTCCCAATTCTCTAAAGATGCACAAACATAATCATTTTGTCAAGGAAAAACATATAACAAGAACACGGTACAACTTCGAATATTCAAGAATCACAATGCCAATAATATTGTCAATAAGTTATTCAATTAGATTCTAGGCATGAGTTCACAACACTATTAATGTTTCCTACAAATACTTCAATTCGTATTTCAGTGTTTGAGTTCATAAAACCAATAAGGTTTCCACTAATCATTCAATAGAGATTCCAACACACAATTCACAAATTAATATTTTCAACTCATCATTCACAAATCATATTAATCAAAACATTTATATTAATGTTAACAAATCATATATCAAAACATCCATTTAGGATTCAACTAATCAATTCACAACAAAAATTCATCCATTTGAATTTCATACTTGAGTTTAACAATTCATTGAATTATATTTCACACATATCACCAATAATCTTGAGTTCACGGTACGAAAACCTTGGTTCGTACACCCACCTATCGTTTATCGGCACGGACAGCCTCCATCGATGGTCAGGAACAAAAGTTCTTATGGGGATCATACCCATTTGCTCTCGGGGATCATTACCCGTTTCATTCACAGTACGAAAACCTTGGTTCGTACACCACCTATCGTTTATCGGCACGGACAGCCGCCATCGATGGTCGGGAAACACAAGTTCCCATGGGGATCATTACCCATTTAGCTCTCGGGGATCATTACCCGCCGTTATCATGAAACATGTTCCATATAACGGTAAAACATGAACTCATTTACTTTTATAAATCCTTTTTACAAAAAACACAAGCAACCATGGCTTAACATATGACAACAACATGAGTTTCTTTCAAGCATTTATGTAAACAAGTTAACTGCAGCTATTTTACATCATACATTTCATTATGATTTATTTATCTGATCTTATTGAAACTTTTACAAAACATACACAGCTCCATAAGCAACAACATATCCAAATTTCACATAAAAGCCACGGTTCAAACAAAAGGTCCAACAACCTACATGGGATGGGCGGCAGTGATGGTGCCAGTGGTGGAGTCAAAAATTGACACTGAGGAGGCCTATTTAAAAAATAAAAATAAAACATGTAAACTTTGGTGGACTAAGCCATAAATATATATGGACAAAGTACTATTTATAAAATAAACTAAAAAATTTAAGGGGTTAGAGCCAGGTTAGTCAACCCTTGGCTACGCCACTAGGTTGTGGTGGATAAAAAAAGTGGATTCATATAGTTTTATGGTGGTGGCGGGTATTGGTGAAAAAAACATATTATGCTAATTTCGTAACGCCACAAAATGTGTAACGTTATATTATAAAATATAAAACGTGATTGATCATTTTAATGTTAAAATAAACTCGATAAAACACATGTCCATTTTTAAAAAATTGGTACAATCAATTGCCATGTTATGTAATAACTAAACGAACGACACGAATCAAGATCAGAACATATGAAATTATTTATTATCGATTTGTTTATGTAAAGAGTGGTCAGGATTTGACCTTGGCAAAGATAAATTTACCGCTAGGGTTTGTTCAACTTAACCATTTTTAAATGTTTTATTAATTAGTGTCTCATTGATTGTTCATAATGATTAATTAAATTTCTATTATAAATGTCCCTTTAATAATCTAACATAAATACATAATTTTATTAATAAATAGTTTTACTAAAAACTATATTAATTCTAATGGTGAGTATAAGCGGTGGCGGGTGTTTGAGAATAGTGGAGGTGGTAACATTACTATTGGTGGAAGAAATAGTGGTGGTGGATGGTTTTTATGGTGGTGAGTGTTGGTAATAGTAGTATATAATAATAGTTTTTGCTTTTTAGCCAGTTTTATTGACTAAGTAAAAAAATAATCTTCACAAAACATGAAACATTGTATTGTAAAAGATGTAATTGGTTGTTTTTAGCACGATTGATAAGGACAAAAATCAAATATTTCGAGGATGATACCGGAACGTATAAGACAATATGATCATGACTTTTCGATCGCCCGTATTATATAAAGGCAATTGGTGTACCCGCGTAAGAGAACATTATCGCTCTCTCAAGTACTATTACATTTTTTTTCCTGAAAGACCATCAATGTCGAGTTGTTTCACGACAACTACCTACAAAGATAACAACTTTCACTCAATTCCCGATATAAAACCTTATAGACCGGGAAAATGTATTTGCATTCTAAAATATTTGTTTGAAAATTATGTATGTTCATCAAAATCATCATAAAAGACTCTAAATCATAAATCTAAATTTTGCCTCCCATGTTTATGGAATATTTTTTATATTTTACATTCTCAAATCATGCGACATCTTGTAGTAAATCAACAATATCAAATTACGGATCAATATGTATAGGTTTCATTCACTGGATCAGAAGGTAGAGTAGACACAGATGGGTAGATCACACAAAGCAGAACATGATTGAGAATACTTCAATAATTTGGTCAAGAGATTAGGTCAAAAATTTAAGATTAACTTTCTATAGGACTAATTAGATCGGCTTCGATAGGAGCTAACTAAAATATGGATTAATAATAATTTTCACATAAGATAATTGCAAAACATAGTTTGGCTAACTCCGCCTATGTAAAGAGTGGTCAAGATTTTTCCTTCCTCAATTGCTATGTTATGTGAGAAGAAGGTGATATTTAAGATTGAGGTATAATTCAAATCTATTAGATTCATGCCATTTACAACTGGATGCCTTGAAAAAAATTGACGTGTTGTTATTATTATTACAGGAAAGGGATACATTTATCACACTTGTGCAAATAGCTCACTTCGCAAATGATTGGTGTTGCATGTACTGTCTAGAATGCAACGAGGAATTTGAGGAAACAAGGCACCAGAAGCAGTGTCCGGAGTATTTTGGATATAGTAACTTAGACCCGATGTAATACTTATGTTCTAATTTTTTTAGTTTTTCCACAATCTATTTATTTAATAAAAATGAAGATTGCAAATACATAACATCAATAAAAATTAGACGGATTGCGTTTGACAATAATGGCTATTGATGGTCCAGAAACGGAAAAAGAAAGGAATTGTTGTAGAAGAATTGTTGGGATATACAATGGATTACTTGATACGAATGAAAGAGATATAACTATTTCGATTCTGAAATCACATAAAGTTCACAGTAGAAGATGACATCAAGTTTAAAGTTAGTAACAAACATAATATGGCTAACTAAAATGTTAAAAACAAACAAGATATATAAACTTAGAAAGCCGTGGGAGTTGAAAAGGCCAATTTTGAAAACTACAATCTTAGAAAGCAACGATCCATAATACCATTTTTTTTAAATAAATATTCAACGTAGAATATGTCAACTTTTGGTAAAGGATTTATTGACAACCTATTAATTGAAATAGGATCAGGGAGTACAATATGTGTTCAAGGTTCTTTATGAGGTAATGTGTCGCCAGATTGTATTCCAAGTGAAGGTAGGAACATACGGAAGTGACAAAATGTCCAAGACTTTTGAAGTTACCAAAGCCTTCGTTAAGATGAATTGCTGGGCACAATACTTTGTTGAAGATTTAATGGCAGAGGTTCGCATATATACAATCCCTTCGAAAAGGTAATGGATACACATTTTAAACATTGTCATCTAATGGGTGTTGAAAAATTACAGGAAAATCATGTCACATTGGATAGTTTGTATCATTCGTTCGATGCAAAAAAAATATACTGTTCTCTGCCTATTTGGAGGATCAACAACATGACCATGATAGATAAGTCAGTTGGAGCGAAATAGGAGCATGTGGAGAATTTTATGGACGATATTGATTAGTTGATTTCACTGAGATGAGCGCTGCTGATAACATATTTCCAAAAAATATTTAAACTTCCATGTTCATGTAGAGCATTATCTCATTATAAGCAGTGAACCTAAATAAAAAAGTGTCTGGAAGTTAAGATTATATTTCTTTCGTTTGAGAAAATCTCCGGCGGTAAAATATTAAAGGAAAAAAGAAAGAAAAAAAGAGAGGAAAATCCTAACTATTTTCATGACAAACACATATTAAATCATAAGGAGTTGATAAGTATTCGGGACACAAATTATACGATATTTTAAAAATGAACCAACATTATGGACCGTGCCATTACGGCACGGGTTAAGGGCTAGTATCATATATGATTTATATATCTTAAAGGACCGTCAACTTTGGATGGTCTTAAGAATTTTCTATAGATATCAAAAGTACAAATGGATCCATATCCGCAACTAAAACCACAATTTCAAGAAACTAAAATCTGAATAGCAAGCCCATCATGGAAAAAAAAGTATTATTCAATGTTGAACATGTTGTGTAGCGTAATATAATAATCAGAGGTTTTACGGCAAACATGTATTATAGCATCTTATCTTACAATGTCCACCTAATCTATCTTTGTTTCATCTCGATTTCCATCAGGGGCGGAGCCAGGGGTAGACTAACCCTGACTCTAGCCCCTCCTCAAATCATGAAAACCTTCTATAAACTTTTGTATTTTTCCTATATTCTCAAATCAGCCCACCTAGAATTTTGGTTTTTGTCCACTTAAGTCCACATGCTTGTATAATTCTTTTTTTGCTTCCATCAACCTTAATTCGCGGTTGCGCCACTAATTTCCACTCTCTTATATTCCATAATCATAACACCTTATGCCCAATTTAATTATAGAACAATGAAATTAGTGTCCCATGTTTTGGAAGTTCTATAACATCACTTTAAAGCTTCGGTTTATCAATTTTCTAATCATCCAATGTTTCTTTTCTCTCCCCTCTCTCCTCCAAAAACGGTAAGAGAAAAAGAAAAAAAACCCTCCATCGTTTTCGTTTTTATCTTGATCTGCCCGGGTTTGGTCTGATTTTTTCAAATCTTTCGGCCAAATCAAGGTTGGTCTTCCTAGTTTATATAATATTTAACAATTTTGTTTTTGTTGTTTCAACAATTTTTAGGGTTTTTTTTAGTTTTCTTATCAACCAGAAGGTTTATGTATGCAATGTTGATTTCATATTATATGTTTGTAAGATAATTTTATATTATATATTTTAGGGCTCTTTTTAATTGTTGTACGATCATGACTCTTATAGATATATTTAATGTATTTTACAACCCTTATGCCTCTATACCTCAACATTGACATGGCAATGGAACATTGTCGACATATATGGTTTTTGAGGAACAACTTTTGTATTGTTTGTAAGTTATGTTGTGTGAAATTAATAAAATAATATGTGTTTGGCTGAATTTTTAAGCTCATTTAAAGAAAATAAATTGCAAATTTTGGAGCATGATTTCCTATAAGTAAACTTAAATTTCATTGAGCTTCAGTTCACAATGTTCCCATTATATTTTACAATAATGCCTAACCGTTCCCATTACCCATGTACAAATTTTCCAAATTTTCAGCATGTTCCTGCAACCAAGGAATATTGACCTTACCTGGAAAGAAGATTTCCTTATATTGGTTCTGAATCTGTTAATCCTTTAACATTGTGTGACTTTTTTTTTTTTTACTTCTTATGGGACCATTTGTATATTTTATTGATGTTCTCTCGTGGTTTTCTAATATATTTATAGCTCGTTTATCCTGATGATTAGTAATATCAGTAAGTTTTAAAATATTTGTCTTTAGCTATAGGAATAATCGACTCATATTATTCGCATAAAAAAATCAAGATTAAAAATACGTGAGGTTGCCTCTTATTTCTCTTGTAATGTTGTTCCCGTTGTTCTTTCCTTTATATATAATGACAATATAAATCTTTATTTTGGAAATCCCTCTGGATAGATGATCGGAGTTTCCTAATGGTTTAAATAATCACGTAACTTAATAAATACTTAGTACACAAAAATTATAAATCGCTGTATTCCATTAATATGTATTCCAAACATGATAATACATTAGCGCATCTAAATGTATATATTTTTGTGCCTTTCACCTTCCTGTTATTGTGTTCCTTTAAACATGTATTTAATTGGTAAACATTTTAAAGATTTTATTTTGTCTCTGACAATTCGTTAATTCAAATCAATTATATCTTCATGATAGCACCAACAACTGTAGATTGTAACCTTGCACAATCCAAGTTAACATTCATCGAAGTATTTACCAAAAAACATAGATTGTTAAATGGATACTAAATAACCATCTAAGACACTTTTGTATTCATCAGTAGCACAATTACTTGTTAGATGACTCGGTTTTTCACATTCTTTATCTTTTGCTTTTGATAATTGATTTTTTTGACAACTCTTGATAATTCGTGAATCACAAAATTTAACTCCCCATTATGCATATCGTATAGATTTTCCGTTAAATGCTTGACATATTTTAATATAACTATATCATTCATCAACATGTAATCTAAGGAACAACATCCACATTAATATGGAAATTGGAAATTCTTGACTCATTGGGTGGTAATGAAGAACGTTAGTGTTGTTTGTATTATGTCCATCTAGGATGATTACGGCTTTCGATCATTACTTCTTTTAATATAACCTCATCATGGACCAAGTACTATACAATTCCTTGGGCATTTGAAAGATTGCAGGATAGGTATATATTTCCTCCAAGAAATTTAGCAAAAACCAATGTAGTAAACTTTTTCCACCATTTATTTATTTTTTAGGATTATTCAACGCTTTTGGAATTCAATCATGTATACATATGCAACAATTATGAGAATTGTTTTTCCTTGATTCTTTCATCAGATGCTCTCTTTTCAATTCAAAAATACGGGTTATTAATGATGACGATCTGAAGCATATTAATATGACAGATGCTCATTTGTAATTTCTAGCAAATTCGGATTCAAAGTCATTGCTAGGAACATATCTAGTGTTGATAAATATGTGTAATGTCCATTAAATGTCATTAGATCTCAAACCAATATCTATGAAAAAATCTTGGAAATGTTTCATATGTTCAAGATAGAAAAATACCCATTTAAATAAAATCTGGTGTGTACTCATTTCTTTCCTTTTTTCTTCTTCTTCTTTGGAATACCCTTTCTATGTCAATTTCATGGACAAATTCATCTTTGTAAATTAGTTTACCTTTCTCTGTAGTAAAAAATTTCGTGGCTTTCGAATGAAAACTTTCGGAAACTCCATTGTATTCACCGTAAAGTAAAACAATACCAACTTATTCCTATATGATTTTATTAATGTCATTAACCACTTTGAGATATTGAACTTGTTAAAAATTCCACAAAAAATGCCTTCACAATACACAAATATTGACCTCGTATTGTTGCATGTTGTTATCTGCTTTGCCAACCTCTAGTGGTGAAATCAACGTATATGTCATCCCACCAATTATAACTTCTGTCAACATATATGTCATCCCATACATCAACGTATATGTCATCCGTTTTAATGTCCGTATGTTAATTCCGTATCCCCACCCCCAGTTGTCTAGAGCTGTGAGCACTTTGGTTGTATTATCATCCAATTTGTATTAGTTCTTTTTTTTTAAATTGTATATCCTTATTGCTTCGGTTCAAGGTTCAAATTGGATATTTGCATCCATGGATTGCATTTTATCTACTAAATGTTTCGTTGTTATTACAACCTCCATAAAATACTTGGAATTGAATATATTGGTGGGATGACGTATATGTTGTCGCGGAACACAATCTACAGATGCCTTGTAAACTACTAATTTTAATTTTAAAACATTGTATACGGATTGGACTTCTTTTTATTGGCATTATTATATGCATCTTAAAAAAAAATCGTAAGGTACGAAGCTTAAACTGATGAACTATAATGCCGATGATATCGTGTTGGAGATTATTTAACATCTTGTTACCCTGGCAATGGACGCTCAAGGATGATAGATTGCTTTGGAGATGTTAGATTTTCGATACATGGTAACCCGGGATTATAAGAGAGACAAAATAGAGAACGATATTGTAAAACAAAGAATCTTGAAAATAATTACCAAGAATCGAGGTTTACCACTTCTCTATTCTCATTTTTTTTTTGGGCGTGAACCATAATATTTAACTCTAAATTTTATTACATGTCGCCACATGTGTTCTCGAAACAAAGTTGTTTAAATAAAAATGTTCTCCAAATGTTGACTCGTGACTATTAACAAAACCACAATAGGATACGAATATGTATAAAATAACGATGGATTGGGTAGAAATGGCGGGTAGGGTAGGTATGTGCAGCCCTACTTGATGGTGTCTTTTCAAGAGTAACATTTAAACGGACGAATCCATGCATTTTAAACTGCAAACTTGTTTTTGCTTCCGCTAATATAGTTACAAACTTTGAAGCCCCAGAAGGTGTCCAACACAAAATATACTAAACTTTTCTGCATAAACTGCCAAGTTGTCTGTTCCGGTGTTTAACACCTGATTTGGTTCTCCACATTAACACGGAAAATCATTTTCAAGATTGATTATAGTTCTTAATATAAACTTTTAGGGCCCATGAACACTATCAAAAGTATGTCCGGCCTCTCCGCCGTTGTGTATTGCAAGTAAAAAAAGAGTTGTCCGTAAATCCAAATGCTTCGATAACTAATTAAGCCAGGTTAGCACTCCTAACCTTATTAAGAAACTTGTTCACAGCAAGGTGAGTATTGACAGATAAGGTTGCAGGTAAGTTTCATGACCTGAGGCTACCAACTACATATGCCATGTCTAGTATATTTCGAGTCCTACCAAGAAACAAATGTGATGTTTCCATTTTGGTAAATAAAAAAATAGTTTGAGGCAGAAAAAAATCATTCACTGTATATTTATACACATATTAATGAAATATTAAACAGCCATAATCGTGTTTTATTTTGGATAAACGTCGTCGATCAAAAGATAAATTTACATTCTTCTACCTACTAATTATGACATCAAGATACAAAAGATTCCATGTAGCACTAATTCCATAGTACTTTAGATTGAAGAACCAAACCAAACTTAGTTGGGCCAAAGTTAACGTTACACCCCTATACCCTAATAAATCTAGTAGTAGACCCGTAAATGTATCCTAATTCCAATCATGCAAGTTGTAATGAAGAGAATAAACACTGAAATAGATAGTGAAAACTCCCTAGTTTCAGTGCCCATGGAGTCACAATGTCTCCTCTGTGCCAACAGATTCCATCCACCTTAAAAGGATGTTGGATTTTCTTGGGAACTCTCTATATAAGCGAGTAAGGTCTTTGCTGTGGTCAATGGACATTCTTAAATCTACAGAGAGACATGGAAAAACATTCTAAGTTATAACCAAACTGATGGAGAATAAAAGGATTTGAAAACAAAGGAAAGCACCTTGTACCAACAATACTTTAAACAGGGGTATCATCGTAGTTTCAATGTGCTTCGGTAGTGGCTATTTTTCTAATCTAATAAGAATACTCTTATCGAGCAAAATCAATAAATAATCTTCATGTTAAGAGGACCCCAAATATGATTTCATCCTCTTAACTTGAAGTTTCTTCAATTGTATTTACCTGACGTGTAGGTTTGTTCTATATTGGTGATGCAATTCTCCATGAACTCCAGATGCATTTCTCAGCTGTGATGTCAGCCTCTAAACGTATTCCCATTGGGTTCTTCAAACTATTTATTTAGTCAAAAGGGAGATAATATGTTATGGTTATATCAAGCTGACATATCTAAAGGGATACAATGTTAGAGCCGATGAACTTCTCAAACGTTCATTCAATAAAAGCTGCAAGTCACCAATCATGAAAAGAGTCAAAAACAACCTAAGTTGACGATTGCAGCATCCACTTTTGTATACAACTTTTAGAGTTTGTAAGGAGCTCTTTAGACTGGACAAAAGAGAGATAAAATCATAAAAGCCACAAATGATTTATAATTAATCATACAAAATATAGATACTACACAGTGAGTATTAATCAAATCCATAAATAATTCCTCTGAAGGTGCATCTAGTTAAACTCCTCCAAACAAAACATCATGATAAACTCACAAAATTGCAGATAATTGTATCAATTTAAGAACTTCGGGACGTTTCAACTCACAAAATTGCAGATAATTGTATCAATTTAAGACCTTCGGGACATTTCTATGAAACGACAATCCTATGCTAATATTAGTCCTTCGACTGACCCAACTATTCCATATTATGCTTCAAAATAAAAAAAAAACTCTTCCATATTCAAGTGATTCAGAATCTCAGATACACGCCTACAACGTTTGAATTTATTATGAAAACCTAAGCAGTGAGTCTTAAATACACACGGAAAAGTGCAGATCGAGCATTACTTTCTATTGAATAGATCTTGCACATGAAATAACTTTATTGCTTCAAAAATAAATGAAATATCTTTATGGATACTAAAATATTAACGTGCACTTCCATAGATTATGTAAACACCGTGTGCATTTATTATTCCTAATATGGCAGCTAACTTGATGGAATCACTGCAGTGAAGTTACAAAGAGAACTCCCCCTCAACATTTCACTATCATCAAGTAGATCAATAGGAAGGAAATGATTTAATGGATATTTAGCTACACTTGTGTCATTCACAATGCAAACTTCCACCTCTTCCGCTCTGAAACGCAAAAGAGATGCAAAAGGGAAAAATATTTCTTGGCTGTGGAGGGGAAAATAATATGGAGTGGAAAGGAGATGTGCAAGTTGTGGCAAGATAACAAGGTATTAAAGACCCAATCTGGAGTCTAAGATTTAAAAAAAAAATTAACTTCTTTGATATTCGTTCTTCACCACAAAATGATGGTTGTGGGTACTCAAAATACCTGTAGTTACGAATAAAGATTTAAATTTTAGAACAATAAACATGTAAACTTCTTCGCACCTCACTACAATCATTTGATGCAGATACCTAAAATAATCAATTCAAACAAATATGCCAAATCCTTAACGACATGCTTTGGTACTTTCAAACCGCAAAACCCAAACCTTAAAGCAAGATTGTTGTCGAGCAGTACCTTTCCGTCAACTTCACTGCTAAATAATTTATTCTTTATATTGTCCAAACAACACAACAAATGATGTTCCAATCTGTAGAGTTTAGATATTGCATTCTTCTTGTGCCAACTAAAAAAAAACACATGATAAGTTTCAAGAAGCAATCCAGTTCATCGATATTAAAACCACAAAACCCAGGATTGGCAGTCCTAGTCCTTACGTGATATACAAAGAATGAGATGAATTTCATTTCATTTTCCAAAGATGATTTGATAATTATATCACCCTAAATTAATTTTTTATGCTTGATGGATTTCTAGTTCAAATACTGAAAGGTGTGCAAAAGGGTTCAACTCCCTCTCAAAAATCCTTAAGTAATTCTTATTGGTTTGTAAATGTATTTTACAGTGAGCGAGTCCTAGTTGCACAACATATTATACATATAGAATCCTTTTAGTTCTATAGCTATAAAGACATCAAAGTAAAAAGGTTTTTCGATTGTAAACAAAGTCAAAATACAGATATCCCTAACAAATTTTAAATCTGGAAATGAATATCAAGGACTACCTCATTTCATCGCAAAAAACGGACAAAGGAAAAGGAAAACTGTCCTATAATGTAGTAGGAAGCTGAACCACTGGCTATGGTAGTAGATGGGATGTCTCAACCACTCTTATTTTCAACACTTTCCCATAAACATGCCATTCTCCTCGTTGCCATTATCATCTTCCTGTCACTATCTTCTTCTCTCTTACTCTCAACAAAATCATTTTCTTGGCGGGATAATAAAGACCTTCTTCCTGGCTAAATCTCAATGTCTTCAACTTTTTTTGCCATTTTTTTGTTCCACAATACATGGAAAGCTTTGATTGAAACTTGAATTTGAAAATATGTATCTCGACCCAAGAAATATCTACAAAAGAAACATATGATTTTAGGTGACAATCCCACTATTAAATTAGATTATTCACTTAATACAATAGTGGTATAAAACAATAATTTATATTCTAAACAATAACTGAAATTGGATGCTATTTATGTGAGACGTAATTAAGGAAAACTACATGGGTATATTAATTTCCATCGATGTATCAGTATGATATGGAATTTATGTGACACTTTCAGACACACCACGTATGCTACTCATCAGGTGTAACCTCTTCAATTGAATACCCAATCTATTATAATTCGAAAAATCGAGATTGAGAAGCCAAATTAACGAAGATTTAGACGGAAAAATATAGATCGTTTGTAAAGAAACGAAAAAACAAAATTCGAATCCCTTTGAATGATTGTACCATATGATATTTCTTATGCAAGGATCAAAATGGAAATAGAAATTAGCCATAAAACCCAAGATCAATCGAGCTTCAATTAATTAATAGTAAAGTGAAACTGAAGACTTGGATTGGGAGCTAGTTTCACCCTAGAAACAAAAATCTGATGAAATTACTCATTATTTCTCACTACACAAATCAAACATGATGAAACAACCATTGTGTTAGAAACAAAAATCAAACCAAACAGGAAAGCAAAGGTCTGAGGTATGTGTGGAGAGTGGAAACAGAATTGCAGAGGCAGAAAGAAAATAAAATTGTATGGTGCTGGGTTAGTGCAGTCAAACTATGTTGCCTGTGACTGTGAGCTAGATAGTTTGGTTGGTGAAGTGATTTATATTTGTTGAAACTGAGTATTAAAGTAAATACTGCCGAAGTTCAACAGTATAATAATGTACAATTAGTAAAACCGAGAGTCGGTTAGCCTTTTATGTTGGTTTCCGTCTGCGGGAATTGAACCCACGACCCTGGGGCGGAATGCCTCATGCATAAGAGGGTATCTAATTCTAATTTATCTAAATTATATCTCTAAAAATTGCTTACAGAAATCCCATACCTATCAAAGTTAGGTAACGCTTTTATTCTCTTCCCTCTTCGGTCATAAATGTTTCATTTTTCACTAACCATAAGCTCCATAAATTTCTAACCATCCACAAAAGTTAACAGACAATACTGCAACCTACCTTAATGATATTAGAGATAACAAGAACTCTTTATCGAAGTATATGAATGTTATTATCATGAAATATAAGTATATGAATATGCACATATATCTCTAAAAAGTGCTGACAGAAATTCCATACCTATCAAAGTTAGATAACGCTTTTATTTCCTTCCCTCTTCGGTCATAGATGTTTCATTTTTCACAAACTATAAGCTCCATAAATTTCTAATCATCCACAAAAGTTAACAGACAATAGTGCATCCTACCTTAATGATATTAGAGATACCAAGAACTCCTTGTCGAAGTATGACATCAGCCAGATTAATTAGCTTCAGTCACAGGGGTAGATCAGAAAAATAACAGTTAACTGCCACCTTTACTGTGTACCCTCCGATAACACTTGGATCTGCATTCAAAAGAGATGTAAATGTAAGGCTTTTGTATCCTATCGCCATATTTTTTCTCTGTTGCATTTGTATACAGGTATTTCATGAGTACAAAAAATGAATAGTTATAAAACCTCATCTAACCGTCACTAAAGGACCCATGTGAGGGGGATTCCATGACCCATAGAGAATATGCTAGTTAATCCTAGGAATAATAGATTTTCCTCTCTACTTCTGAGTTTCAAAAACCCACATGTCACGGAAAAAAAATCTATCATTTCTTATGATCATATCCCACAAATCATAACATGAGCATCTCTGTAATTGGTGGACTATACTCGCTTCCTATACTGCTAAGTTTAAAATTACATTGAGCAGTTTCCTTGTGAGTTATTCATGCGCAAAAAAAAAAAAAAATTCAGATCCCATAAATCGTCACATAAACATCTCTGTAATTGGTGGAGCATACTAGCTTCCTGTACAGCAAAGTTTAAGATCACATTGAGCAGTTTGGTTATGAGTTATTCATTCGCATAATAATGATGAGATATGAGTATCTTCGTATTATTAACTTAAGTTTTAAATTATACTGATTTGACAAAGTATCAAGCCTATATCATTTGATAAACTCTTCTAAGCATAAAAAATACTTCATCAATTGATCCATCAAAAGATGTTAAACCAAGTTTAGCTAGGTGCATTTAGAGACTTTAAAGGTGAAGAGTTCAGATGCATAACGTCGTTACAATTAAAGTTAAGCTTGATTGATATTGATAATTAAATACATAACGATAACTTTACACAACCAAAAGCTCAAAAAAAAAAGAAAACATAATATATTCGGCACTTTTGTTGATTTCTAAATATAAATGGATAACGTATAAGCAAATGTTTAACAAACTTTGGATGTCATAATAAGCAGATAATAATACTGTACACATATGTTACCCACTTCATTTAATTGAGTTGCAAGTTGCAACATAAAATTTTGGACATTTTCAGATTTGCAAGCAGTACCTTGAAATGAAAGCTGGATAAGTGACCATAACATCTTAGACTTGATCCCAATTTAATGTAAGCCGAGGAAACTTATGAGGTTAGAAAAACAGATTTGATCATCACAATAAGCAGATAATTGCACTACACGCAACCCATCTTCATCTGATTAAATTACAATTTTGGACATTTTCAGGTCTGTGGGCGGTAGCTTGAAAACGAATATCATTAGTGACTATAACAGGTAGTTTTATCCATGGCATACAATAAAATAATACCTCTTCCTGACGGAATTTCAGGAAGAGTACTCTCAACATTCCTAATACCAAAAACAAAAACCATCATCAGATCCTCCAAGACTATTTATCTAGTCTACTGAAATACAATGTCTAGTTGAGTCAAGTCCACACACCAAGATTAGTCAATTCTACTGAAATACATTAATTCTGGGGTGTTAAAAGTGATGGTGGTGGTTCTTAAAATGTGAGTTCAAACTTCCTGAAATCCCTAACACCACCACCGAAGCCACCACCAAATTTACCTAGCCTATTGAAACACCTTATTTCTAGGTATCAAAGGTGGCGCTGGTGGTAATTTCTAATAAAAAAAAATTCAAACTTTTTATAATCCACCACCACCACTATATTCATCTAGTCTACTGAAACACCTGATTTCTATGGTAGTGGTGTTGGTGATTCTCTAACAGGATCTTATAGAGTCAATAAAAAAATTCTCCTAAACTCAAAATATACTACAACTTGTTTACAAATAGTTTCACTCTTCCCTTTGTTTGCAACAAAATTTTATCAAAAAATAAAAAATGTAGACCAAAGAATATTTGCATCACAGATAATTTTGGTACATATAAATAGATCAAGGGCCAAGAAAATACCAAGACAAATATGTGT
This sequence comes from Papaver bracteatum, assembly GCA_023529315.1. NCBI lineage: Eukaryota > Viridiplantae > Streptophyta > Magnoliopsida > Ranunculales > Papaveraceae > Papaver > Papaver bracteatum. Next base: position 254,573 of record JAJJWX010004305.1, read on the forward strand.
GTTGGCGTAGCGAGTGAAAAGTCGAAAGTTGGTTGTCGACGAAGATCTGAATAGGTTCCACCACATCCAAAAGCTTTTCTTACCATCAGATTTGTCTCTTAAGTCTTAAGTGTTTACCAGCAAAATTTATTTAGGATCAGTTGTTGTTAGTGCTTCTTCGCAGAGCTTCATCCCCCATGTAAATATTTGAAGGTTCCTAACTTAGGTTGTTTAATGAGTAATGAATGCAACATACATTAACTTTATCTTTATAAAGTGCATGTTTCCCTGTTAACATCGCAAGCAACACCACACCGAATCCAAATATATAGATTTTTATGTATAAACGTCTTGTTCAATGAGATAAAATAAACAACATCAATTGGTTGAGTTGAAAGTGATCAAGGGCATTATATGGTTTAGTGATTCATTAATTCATGGAGCAAAGTGTGATATTTTAATACGAATCTGCTCTGCACCACTCATCAGTCTGTCGCGTGTCAACAACAACACAATTCAGGTGAGCAGTGACTTAGAGAGTACTAAATGACTAAATTTTAAATATTTGTGTAGTTCATGCTTATGGAAGACAGTTGACACTTTAAGAGTCTTACCAATGTCGTAGTTATGATAGCCCAATATAGGAATGAAGTGGTGTAAATTATATGCTACATCGTTCCTAGTTTTTACCTTGCTTTTATGTAATTCTTCCTAATTAACCTTTTTTGATCCTTATCCACCGTGTGAAAGAATCCTATCAGGCATAACCTCAGTATATATAATCTAAAGATTTAAAATCTAAACTTTTAAGAGAATCTAATCAGATTATTAACCGGAAAAAAAGAAGAGAAATGTACCTTATGAGCTCTGTGCTGTAAGTTGTCGAAGTGTTGTCGATAAATGGTTTACAAAAATATTTTTAGAACCCTAACTTATAAAATGAGTAACTCAATGATTTGAAAGAAAACGAATCGAAATCCTAGTTATCATATAAGAAATTGATAAATTAGGCTCTTCTACAACGGATTTCGAGATCTATACCTCTTCAAAGCACTATAATACCCTCCTCTTGAAGTTTTGCGAACCATACTAACGATAATCTGTGGACAAAGGAGAACAGAAAAAAGATCGGGGCCTCAGGGAGTTGGAAAGAAAAGTAGCTTAAACGTCTGTTGACCCACATCCCACCCCATGATATAACAGAGAGTTTCTATCCGTCGAAGTCAAATATATACGCATAACGTCAATATAAACCACAAAGATTGGCAGACTTAACTTATCTGGATTAAGTTTAGTTTAATTATGTCTCAGATCTTGGCTTTACAGTGACACTTTATCCTACATAAAAATGATTTAAAATTAACAAACAACGATTATTGGAACCGGAATGCTCATAAACAATGATTTAAAATTATATAGTTAAATACCGTAAGTGCTCTCCATGAATCAATTTTTTTTTTTTGATGCATGAACTCCATGAATCAATGTAGTCTTAAAAATTCGCTCCACAAACTGATACATGAGTGCTATTGATGAATCAATGTAGTATCAATCTGCAAATGTGTATTCGTGACTGCAAGGGTATGGATTCCAGCAAGAGATCCTAGTGGGACATTTCTTTGCATGTCCTGTAACGAATTTACCCGTACATCCTTTGTTCAGCAATGATGTACTACCTTGCATGCTGTTGTCGGTTGAATACTTAGCTTTTGGCATGGATCACGGACGATTCGTACCTTTGGGGCCAAAATTATTAAGTGCCAAGAAAATGAACTACAGAGAAGATGATGAAAAACTATGAAAAGCAATGTGAAACTGCGAAAATATAACCTTAAAGATAGAAATGCGATCATTCATGCATAGTTGTGGATGTTCTTCAAACAATAGACTTCCTCCTCCCATCTTGCAACCCAACTGAAACTACTCAATTTATATCCAAATTGAGTCAAAACTGGTAATGTAATTGCAAGATAGAGATGCATCTAATGGATATATCTTTGACACATAATTAGGTATAGTGTAACCAAATAAACTCACATGCAGAATTAGGTAAAGTTGCATGAAGATTGAGGAACATCAAGGTCGTCCAGCCATTACGATAAATTTATTGAGTCATTAAGGAGACATTGACAATACCATATGGCAAAATCAAATGTAACTTCAACAGTAACTAATCCTATTTTTGTCATGAAACTTCAACAGCATAAAAAGTACATCTAAGCCATTTTTCAAAAACTTAAGAAAGATCAAATGATGCACAATTAATTACCGATCAATGTTACCTTCATCTCCTCCTATAAAGATCTGAATCCATCGCTGACAGGGTATAACTACTCGCTTCACTGAAGCATTAATGATTCTTATCTACAGCACAAACACAAATTAACTTAATACAACAAAAAATAAATCTTTAAACTTAGGATACAGTTTCAAACACAGGTGGATACCCACCAAACGTGTATTACAACCTGAAATGGATATTACTGAGAAAAGCATAAACTATATCTTTGTGGATTTCTGTGACACACAGGTATACATCTGGATGCAACTAACACTTCCCAAACTTCAGCTCAATAATCAACAGGAATTTTTTTAAACTTTAAAGAGAATACTGGTTGCATGTTCTATATTATTTATGTAGTGGCAATTCTTGCCTCCAATATCTAAAGCATAAAATAACTATGTCTCGTGCATCCAATTCCAGAATCTTCATACTAAGAACACAGAAACTTTGTAAAATTTCCATGCTTAAATCAAAACTAAGCACTGAATTTCATTTAAAATTTCTGTTTCTTGATTCAAAAATCACAATGGAATCATGTAAGACAATCTAAAATTCAAAAAGCAGTTTAGTCGCGATATAAAAATAATGATGACATTAACATATCAAAGAAGTAAAATATAATGCAAAATCTCAAAACCGACACAAATGGATCCAATAATATGCACTTATTAAGACAAAGAAGATGATTAGTATTTCTTATTAGGTGCAAGCGCAGAGACTTAAAGCAGAGATAATAAGACTCACCTTACAAAATAAAACTTATTATTGCTGGCTATATATATCTTCCAGCTACCACAGGGTAATCTTCCACTCAATTGCCTCCAAGTACAAAAACTAAGAAGCCTCCATCAAAAAGTTTGCTCAAAAACTGTAAAAGCAAATAAAATTTTTGCAAAAACAATTTAAAACCGTTCAGGTTCCACTTCCTGCACTTAAACCTTAATTAACTTGTTGTCTCTATTTCTTACAACAGCGAGAGAATCCATCCCAAATTTGTGATCTTAGAGAACATTCGTATGAAGGTATGAAGCATTGTAGGATATGAAATCACTTAATCAATCAACGACTGAATACCGATAGGAGAATAAGGGTTGAAGCAGTAATAATTCAATCTTCACCATTGCATAGATTAGCAAATCTAGGAAACACCTTTATGGTGTTTATGCCAGAACGATGAGGAGAAACATCTTCTGTGTTAGCATTAAAAAATATAGGGTTCTATAGAGAATTTAGAATTTTTAGAATGGAAAAATTGAGAAGCAGAGAAGCAAAAAGAGAAGTGCAATACCTAAAAGACATCTCTTCAATAAAGAAGCACACCAATGACCTAAATCAAAAATCCGTATTTAGGGTTTATCAACACAAACACAAAAAAAAAAAAAAGTTTGACAGAAAAATGATAGGTTTAAAAGCATGACATCATACCATCCCTAATAATGTAAAGACAAAATCTGTTAAACCTAGCAATCAGTTCCTTTCTTTATTTTTCTTTTCTGTTTTTCTTTTGAAACAATAAAAAAAACTTTTGAATTGTTCTAGTCATTATAATGAATAATTAAACATCTCAAATTTTCTGCTTTCAGAAACAAATCAAAATTCAAAAGTGTAAATTGCCCCAAATTGGAACTATGGATACCGATACACTGTACTCAACAATCAGTTCTATCATTGTGTCTCTGCTTTGGGTTCTCCATTAGTCAATTTATGATACATTATACTTACAATTCTTATTAGAACCTTTCCCTTTCCTCAGCACAACATTCCTCCCCATCAATTAGGAAAAAACCCAAATCTAACCAACAAAAATTATCAAAAACCCAAATAAAAAAAACATACAAAATTTAGATGCAAACCACTTCAGGACGTGATATTTCGGGTAGGAATTGAGACATAATCTCGAATTTGCTGAAACACGGAGGATGATGGAGAAGGGTTTCACCGATTTCTTTGTTGGTAAGAAAGCTAGAAGAAGCGAACGGTGTCAGTGTGTCATGCTAAATTGAGAAACTGGATGATTTTCCATTGATAGCTGCTTAATAAGATGAAGAAGAAGACCTGATTAACATTAATCAATTAGATTACGACCAAAAAAAAAGCTAATAAATTTCAATACCTAATTTGTTTTGCAGAATCAATCCGATTACCATAACCCTAAAAAGTTGCACCATCTTTCTGATTCTACATCCACACCTGTAAAAACTAAAAACTCCGAAGTTTCTGCGTGAGAGAGAGTAGAACAGCAACATAAAAAGAGAGAACATTTTATGCGAACCAAAAATCGTCCCGTAACCGGTCATTCCTAGCCGTCTAAGTCAAACCCCATCCGGATGATCCCGACCGCCGGATGACACCTTTTTTTATAACATTGATACTCCCTCCGTACCACATATATAGGCGGAGGGAAAAAATTCTCTTAGATTAAGAAAATTGCATTAGATGAATAATTTTTCATACTTTTTCTTGTTTTACCCCTTGTCATATTCCTGCTACAATTTTCCATGCACAATAAATAAGGGTATTTAGGAGAAAATTCATCTTAAAACTAGGACTCCGCTTATCTAGTCTTCCTAAATTGAGGCCTATAGGACTTAATTGGGGCCTATAGCTAGATGACAAAAAAGGTCAAAACTACCAACTTATCCTCTACCAAATATTAATACTACTTATTTATCCCCATCTAATCCTAATCATTAAATTTAAAACTAAAATCAAAATCATAAAACTAAAATCATAAAATTAAAAACTAAATCAAAATTAATTCCATTTACATCTCCACTTCAACTGATTCTTCTTCTTTTCTTCTCAACCCAATCCTACAAAGTAGGTTTTAGTAACATAAAATCGCTCAAAAATTGAAAACTTTGAAATCAATTTTTTTTTCCGGTTTATCAGAATCGGCTAGCATTAATGTATATGTGATCCGATTGCAAACAAAAATGGTGTATGTTCATGCCCACAAAGAACGATTGTCCTTGATATGTTTTCTAGTTCGAGAAATTTGAACCAGAATCGGATTACATTAGCACTTATAAAAACCGATTGTTGATGTATAATGCTAGAATCGGATTTTGTATGTGTGTCGAGTAAACCGATTGTTATTTACAATTTTCCTGTATCTTTTTTTTTTGTTAGAATCGGATTACATGAGCACTTTTATAAACCGATTCTTGCTGTGCAATGTCAATAATCGGTTTTCACGTGTGTACCGTTTAAACCGATTCTGGTTATACGCAAATTGAAAATGAGTATGAGTATGATTTTTCACAATTTCAAAACGAGTACAATTTCATACTCGATCTCAAAATGAGTATATGAATTTATACGCGAACTGAAATCGAGTATGATATCATACTCATTTTCAGATCGAGTATGATTTAAATCATGTTTGATTTTTTTTTCTTTCCCATAATCGGTTTTTGCGTACATTTGTAAACATAGATTCTGGTTCTTTTTTTGTGAATTGAAAAAATCAACCCAGAATCGGTTTATTAGAGCACGAACATATACCGATTCTGGTTTGATTCTGGTTTGATGAAGAATCAAGATTAGTTAATTTTAGTTTAATTTGATTAAACATTAATTAATCACTTGATTAATTAGCATTAATCAAGGGGTAAATTAGCCATTTTTAAAAATAATTAGATAAGGGGTGGCCTCTTTTTACTATTCAATGATCTTTTTTGTCATCTAGCTATATGCCCCAATTTGAAGTTTTGCCATTAAAGTAACTTGTTGATTCCAATTCGAAAATCAATTCAAATTTACTGTCCATTATCATCCCAAACTTCAGTGATCTAATCTTTTGTAGGATTTCTTCGTATTTCCAACGAAGATTTCCGAAATTTTAAAACTTTTCTCATAAAATACATCTTTTATTAGCCTTTGGCTTTTCTCTCTTCAACATGTCTCTGTTAAATCATTCTTCCTCTCAAATCAACAACAATTCTGAAATGTTTAGCCAATTTGAGAATCTGTTAAATCAAGATACTCCATCAAAGAAAATTTGCATTGACACCCCATTAGAGAACCCATCCAAAAACTACCAAAACTGCCTAGTTCTTTTGATTATTTCCCCCAAAACATTTCAAATTTCTAATGTCAGAGAACTTCTTCACAAGTTATGGAGTTCATATAAGCAAAAATTTTATGTCTCGGAATTTACATCAGAAACCTTTCTTATCAAATTTGAATCCCACTCGGATTCTGAGTTCATCATGGAATCATCACCATGGGTGACCAGAGATGATCTTCTGGCTTTAGAGAGATGTGTTCCTGATAAATTACCACACGAATACATCTTTGATAAAGTCGAGTTTTGGGCACAAATACATGGTTTACCAGTAAACTATTTGGATAGAAAATTCATTCAAGGATTAATAGCCCATGCTGGGAGTCACAGATTAATCTCCACCCAAGAAGCACGAAACTGGGGGAAGTTTGCACGGGTACGTCTACCAGTGAATATCAAACTACCACTAAGAGATTCTATCTCTTTTCCATTATCAAATGGACATGAGATTAATGTGGAAATCCGATACGAAAGGCTTCCAAGATTCTGTTTGTTCTGCGGTTTAATTGGTCACTTAATGAAAATGTGTCCAAAGATTCATCAACTCAAGGATACAACTCACAAGGACTTCCCTCCGGAATTACAACAACAAGCGTATGATCTCATTGTTCCAAAATATCAAAGATCAATCAATGTATCAGTGAAGAACCACATGAGTAGTTTTGAAGAATTTGGAGAAGAATTCGAATCGGAAGATAATGCATTTGAAAATTTTGGGAATCAAAACTCTGCTACAACGGAGATTACAGGGATGATGAATCATCACTACACCTCAGCAATGACGGGGAGTTTACATTCCACATCATCAGTTGGACCATCTCCCAACATTAAAGATAACTTGCAAAAACGGTTTCCTGAAGGTGGTTTAAAGATGAACAACAAAAATCTGACGGTTACAAACCAATTCAATTACCAATTTAGAAAATCCAATGAGGAAGCTTCCACGATCTCAACATCAACTGCTCCTAATTATTCAGTTAATGAAATCTCAGTAATTCCGATACAACAAGATTACCATGTTCCAATATCTACTTCTATCCCTGCCTTACAACATATGAACTCGGAATTAGCCAAAGGTAAATCAATTGTTGTTGAGAATTGTCAAAATCCTTCCCAAATAAACTGTAACAGTTCTCATTCATTCCAAATAGCAGAGTCATTCCAGTTCATGACCAAAAAACTAAAATCTTCTTCAGCAGAAATTTCCAGTAAATCCATAAATGAGAATCTTCATCAATTGATATCCAGGTCAAACACCAAATCACAGAATTGTGACGGTGGATGGATTCTACGGAATCCAAGACAATCAACCAAGATTTCCAGAAAGCGTGAATGGAAATCGATGGCTAGAGAACTTTGCACTACCACTTTTTCGAGACCAACTGCCAGCGGAAATACTAGTGGCACTGGACGAATTCAGAATGGATCATACTGCAATACTGGAACAATACAATCAAACATGGATTCAACAATCGAGAAGAATTTAGATGATCAATGGGCGGTGGCGGCTAGCCCTGATTGGCCGCACGGTCCATGTTAGTCTTTGCTTGGAATTGTTGGGGGTTAGGGAATGACCCAACAATTCAAACTTTAAAATCTTTCCTCAGAAGTAAAAAACCAAATATTGTATTTCTTTCAGAAACTAAACTTTCTGAAGTTGCTTGTAATCCTATTCTGCGTAGGCTTGGTTATGCAAACCATTGGGTAGTTACAGTAATTAGGAGAAGTGGTGGATTACTTCTATTGTGGCAAGACGAAGTTAATGCTGAAATTATTTCATCTTCCAAAAATTTAATTCATCTTCAGGTGAAACAAAGTGGTGCTTTCCAAAGTTGGAACCTTTTATGTGTCTACGGTCCTCCAAACAGATTAGATAGGGGTAATTTTTGGCAGAGCTTATCGGTGTATTCTCAGCATGTAGACGGTCCAAAATGCTACATAGGAGATTTCAATGCTATTTCTTCAACAAGATAAAAATATGGAGGTGATCATTCTTTGAATACCACAATAACACACTTCAACAATTTTATTCGAGACAATCATCTCTTTGATTTGGGATTTTCTGGTCCTGCTTTTACTTGGACTAACGGAAGACAACACCAGCAACTAATTAGACAACGTTTGGACAGGGTAGTGGCTACTCAAGACTGGTGTCTAATGTTTGAAAATTCATGGGTTTTACACCTACCAAGGTTATCAAGTGATCACTCGCCCATCATTCTTAACACTTGTAGAACTATTCCAAGAAACCCTCCTCCGTACAAGTTCGAAGCCTACTGGTGCAATCATCCTGATTTCTTAAAGGTGGTGTTAGATAGCTGGAACATCAATCTTTCCAGCGATCTGATGAGTAAATTATATTCTCTTGGCACGTTTCTTAAAGGCTGGAGTAAAGAAAAAATTGGATGCCTCAAGAACAATATCATCAAATTGAAGAAAAAGTTAGTTCATCTTCAAGGTCTTACTCCCACGGTGACTACACTCCAACGAGAAAGAATTATTTCTGATCAGTTAAATGAATATATTATCATGAAGGCAACGTATTGGGAACAAAGAATGAAACAAATCTGGCTAAAAACTGGTGATCAGAACACAAAACAATTCCATCTTTCGGTTCAGCAAAGGAAAAGAAAAAACAATATCTCTAGTCTACAAGGAAATAGTGGACAATGGCTTACAAACCCAAGTGCGATTGCAGATGAATTGATTACCTTTTTCAAAACTTTGTTTCAGGAGGATTTAAACACTCAACCACCATCAGATCTTCAACAATCTTCCTTTGTGATGGATACAACTTCTGCTGCATCTATTTCTTCAATTCCAACAACTGAAATTATCTGGAATACTGTGAAGGATATGAACTCTTTTGGGTCACCGGGACCAGACGGATTTCCAGTTATTTTTTATAAAAAATGTTGGTCAATAATAGGAGAAGATACAACGAAGTTTATTCAACAAGTTTTTCAATCAGGAGAACTTCCAGGTAAGCTAAATCATACCCATCTAAGTTTAATTCCTAAAGTGAAAAATCCAGTTTCAGCAATGGAATTTCGACCAATATCTTTGTGTAATGTATTATATAAATTTGTTGCAAAGATCATTGCTACAAGATTAAGTCCTTATTTGGATAAGTTCATCTCTTGGTCGCAAAACGCTTTTGTAAAAGGCAGACAAATATCAGATAATATTGTGATTGCAAAGGAATTATTTCATTCAATGCATAAATCTCGTTCGAAATAGGGTTACTTCGCTCTCAAACTGGATATGTCAAAGGCGTATGATCGGGTTTCATGGTCTTTTTTGGGTTTTATGTTACATCAAATGGGCATTCACGGACATTTATATCAACTGATAATGAATTGTGTGTGTTCTTATACTTTTTCAATTATTGTCAATGGAGCACAATATGGAAATTTCAAGAGTGGAAGGGGATTACGACAAGGCTGCCCGTTATCACCATCATTGTTCATAATTTTCTCTCAAGGATTATCTCTTCTCATGGCCAAGTTTGAAGAACAAAATCTCTATAGTGGTTATAAACTCAACTTCAGTGCTCCTTCAATAAGCCACTTGATGTTTGCTGATGATCTGTTTTTCTTTGGTAAGAACTCTGAACAAAATGTGAATCAATTAAAGTCGATTTTAGATAACTATGCTTCATTCTCAGGACAGATAATTAATTTTTCTAAGTCTTCAATACACTTCAACAAAGGTTGTTCGGATTTTAACAAATGTAGATCAATCCAAAAATTTGGTGTTAGAGAGATGGAAGTTAATGAAAAATATTTGGGTTCTTTTCCATTGAAGTCAGACTATAGTATTGAGACACATGAACCATTGATAAAAAAAAGTTTGATAATAAACTATCGGGGTATAGATCCTTCTTTGTTAATTCTGAAGGCAGGACGGTTCTTTCCAAAAATGTTTTATCTGCAATTCCGGTTTATTCGATGGGTACCAGCAAACTTCCAAAAGGTGTAATAAACCAGATAACTCATATCCAGAGATCTTTTTGGTGGGGGCATGATACAAATACCAGAAAATGTCATTTCATCAACTGGGAAAAGATGGCTAAAGCTAAGGAAGATGGAGGCCTTGGTTTGAGAAACATGGAGCAGGTCAATATCTCTTTGGTTACAAAGTTGGTCTGGCGTTTTTTAACTACAGTTGGTGCAGCATGGGTACAGCTCTATAATTCCAAATATCTACCGTCTTCCTCTTTTTGGGATTGTAATCCAAATTCAGGTGATTCTAAGACCTGGAAAGACATGCTGTCGGTTAGAGAATTACTGGTAAACAATTGTTGCTGGTTTATAGGGTCAGGGAATTCAATTCACATTTGGAATGATCCGTGGGTGCAAAATTTACCGGGATTTCGACCAACAAAATTATCTCAGTCAACTATTGAGGTTAAATGGGTCTCAGATCTTTTCATTCAGGGTCAGAAGACATGGAATGAGGAACTTCTACATCAACTGTTTCCGGAGAATCAGGTAGAAGCAATCTTAGAAATATATCTTCCTCAAGATGACTCGGTAGAGGATAAAATGGTTTGGCTAAAGACAAAATCAAGTAATTTTACGGCAAAATCTTGCTATAAAATTCTTGCAGATAACGTGGCTACATCTTCTACTATCTCTTCCTTCCCATGGAAACTGTTTTGGAAAAAGATGAAGATACAACCAAAAATTCATAATTTCATATGGAAGGTACTCCATAATGGGTTAGCAGTTTATAGCAATCTTTCAAGATTTAATTCGCATATTCAGAATCTATGCCCTCTCTGCCATCAAGAAGAAGAAACAGTGCATCACCTACTATTCATTTGTCAATTCTCAAAGGCAGTGATTCAAGAAAGTCCATTACATATTGATATCCAGGAGGATTTTTCAACGATGGATAGCATTCAAAATTGGCTAAATCAGGCAGACCAAGGTATAATGCTGAATTTAGGCTCTTGCATTCTCTGGAATATTTGGAAAATGAGGAATGATAAAATCTTCAATAATGTGCAACAATCGGTTCCTCTTTGCATTCGCAAAGCTCTGACAGATTTCAAGTTCTTCGATTTACATCATGCCTTAAATTTCTGTTCTTCAGCAAACATTCAAAATCAAAACACGGCTCAATGGAATCCACCTCCTTTACTATACATTAAAATCAATGTAGATGCGGCTTACAACAACGGTAAAGGCGCTGCAGCTGCTGTAGCAAGAGATTCTGGAGGAAGACATTTGGGAAGTACTGCTTTTTGTTTTGACTCTTTCTCGTCAGTAGTGGCGGAAGCAAAAGCTTATGGTTTGGGTCTCCAGTTGGCGCAAAGATTGCAAGTTTCCAACATAATCATTGAAGGGGATGCAGAAGATATACCTAAAGCTATAATAGGGAACATGAACGATATTCCTTGGAGTATTCAATCCACTGTTCTTAGTATTCAAGATCGCGCCAAGGACTTCAGCAATATTAACTTTGTAGATGTTCCTAGAGACGCAAATTCAATTGCACATGACCTAGTTCAATTTGCAATTTCAAACTTTGTTAACAGATGGTGGTCATACAATGAACCACCGTATTGTATTATGCAACGCCTCAATTTATTTGAGGATTAATATAATAAAAGATCTGGTTCCTTCAAAAAAAAAAAAAAAAAAATTAGGAAGGTTATCTAGTGGGACAAATAAAAATCAAAATTCCGTCCTTATAATAGGGGGAGGGAGTATAAGAAAGGCAAAGGTGTTTGCCCTAATTTTGATATATATACCCGTAGTTCCCGGTTCAAGCACAGAGATCGCGATGGTGGCTTCTCTTAGTTCTGAGTCCCTTAGGGTAAGATACTCATCCCAATTTATAACAGAGGACCTCTTGACTTTGATCTTTATTTATTTACCTATAAACTCAATCTTTAAGCACAGATGTGTTTCCAAGTTTTGGTTTTCCATTCTGTCAAACCCTAATTTCATTCTAAAATGGGTTGAGTTCAACAACAAAAATAAATCTCTCCTATGGGCGCAGAGTATCTCTGTTTTCACCGATTACGATCAAGAAAACACTTTGCAACAGATGTTTAGAATTGGATATTCAGATGTACATTCCCAATTCATATCTAGACATTTATATGGGTTTTCTTTCAGATTTCTAAATCTAAACCCATGTGATAGCGATTTGTACCTGTTAGGTTCTAGTAATGGTCTTGTACTTTGTCATACACCCAAACCAGCTACTCGAATGAGTTATTATGTCTGTAACCCACTTACTCAAAAATGGGTTTCATTACAGACACCACCAGGTATCCGTTGTTATTCATATGGAATTACTGGTTTTTTCTGTGATATTTCATCATCTCATTTCAAGATTGTGCGCATCCCTTATTTTGACTGGAACGCTTCCAGGGAATTTGAAATCCAAATATTTTCTTCTGATTTGGGTGAATGGAAAATTGTTAAAGTTCTGTGCCCAGAATATGTTGAATATGGAGTCTGTTATGAAACCCATGTTCTTTTCCATAATAATATTTTATACTGGATTGAAAAGAAAAATAAGCTCGTAGTTTGCAGTTTCACCAACGGAACTGATTTCTGTCAAATTAGTGTGATCAATTTGCCAATTGAAGAGCAGTTTGGAAATATTTCACCTTGCACTGAGTACGCGAATAACTTCAGAAGTCAATTTCTTGGGGAATCTGAGGGCTTGATTTGTTATGCTGGAATTAGAAGAAGTCAGAGAACTTTGAGTGTCTGGATTCTTGAAGAAAACAATTGGCAATTGTTGCACAAGGATGCCAAGTTGGATGATATCTTTGCAAAAATAGAATCTCGGATGTTAAGTGGGGTGAGTATGAGTTATTCCGTTGAGAAAATCCAAGTTTTAGGTTTCAGTCCAACAGACCGTAATATTGTTTTGCTCGGTTGTATGAACTACATATGGGGGTTCAACATCCCAACCAGAATATTTGAAGAGCTATGTTATCCTCCATTTCTGGCTAACACTCATTTAGATGATAGTTCTTACTTGCGCATGCCGTTTATGCTGAAGGCAATGCCAACAATACTTCCTCCACCCTTGGAAAGACATTAGAGTTGATCTGGGTGGGAGGGGTCTGAACACAAGGGCGTGATTGTCTGGTTGCATGGAGAGGGTGTGTTTCCCAACATAAGAAGTGCTTGGTCGATTACGTATTAATCAATATATGAAGTCATCGGTTCTGTTTCTAGCTTATCCCATCTTGTTTGGGGAGGCTCAGTTTCTACCTTATCCCAACTTGTTTGGGGAGGCTCGGAAGAATAAACTATCATGAAATCCTTCACCAATTAGTGACTTTATATAAGTTATATGAATAATTATTTGGATTATGTATAATGTGTTCATTTTGTATTATGCGTGCTTGGTTGATGGTGTTTGTAGCCATACTGGGCATTTTGTTTTCGAGCATAAGAGTCGATTTCAAGTAGTGTTTGGTTGACGTATTAATCAATATGAAAAGTCCTTGTGTTCTCTTTCTTGCCTACCTCAACTTATTTGAGGCTTACAATAAAATCAAGAATTCCTTCCATTCCTTTTTAATAGGCTGGTTTCTATAAATAGATGTTTTAAGAAAATAGGCTGGTTTCCTAATTTGGAAAGTTAAATGTTATTTTAGTTTTCTGGAACCACTTTTCTCTTAATTTATTTTAATGACAAGTGACATGTGTCATGAGGACCATTTCACTTCACTTATTTTATTGACAAGTGTCATGAGGACCACTTTCAGTAATAGTTCTCTAAATTTTTTTAATTTTCTCTAAAAACAAAACTAACTTATTAAAAAGGAACGGAGGGAATATCATGTATTATTGCAACAATTGTTTGTATTTATTTTTTGAGAAACGCGATAAATTGTTCACATCACTCATTGACGCTATATACATTCAATTCTTTAAGCATCAAGAAGAAAAAAAAAGTAACAAAGACAACAAATCACAATAGTCATTGGTCCAAACGCATGCGCAATGCGCCTGTTGAGCTATTCAAAAAATCCAACTCTTACAGCTCTTACGCATCCGGTTGGGAGAATTAGAATCCTAGGAATTTAATTATGGGATAATCCAATTCCTGGAATTGGATTCCAATCCAAAAATTTCATGTTCGGTTGAGGTAATTCAATTACTTTTGTTTTTACCCCGGAATCCAATTTCATTACATCATTGGACCAATGCAATGGAAAACTATCATTTTGGAGGGAATTGAATTCCTAGGAATTAAAATTCACAATTACATAGAGTTCATTTACACTGTTCGGTTCAAGGAATTGAACGCATTCCCTAGGAATTGGATTTCAGGGAATGCAATTCCTTGAAACGAACGGGTTGTTAATTTAATAATTTGTCAATCAATTACATCCGTTTACAAAATGTTTTCTCCTAATATTAACATCAGATGCCTTCAACTATTCTATACAATCTTTATTAGTTCTTTACTCTCTCAACCCAACTCGGGAATTCAATGTTTCATCACAATCCTGTGATCTTCAATACCTCCGGAAATATGGAGTCGAATGAAGCTAGGAGTGTTTTATTATTCCAATTTTTAGTAGCATGCACAATAGTCGACATCAAGGAAGAGCTTTTAAGGAAGTTAATGCACAATTTCTTGCCAACACTCAGACCGACGTTAAGGAAGAGCTCCTGGGGAAATTTATGCACTACTTCTTGCCACTTGAGAACATTTTTCTCCGAACCATCTTCTTTGATTCTTTTAACCGAACAAAGAGTGACAGCAGGAAAACCATCCACTAAATTAATTTTCTATGACGAAACAATTCTGAAACTGCCTTCACAACCTCCACATCTTGAACAAAACAAATATGGAATACTGAGTATAATTAGTTCACTCGGTACTGACAGCAACAAAAGTGGAGCTATATATTTAGCGTTTAACCAAAAGTGATATCCTACGATAATTTGTATATTACTCTTATGAGCTTTTCTCATATTAGCAGCAGAGATGGTAATCCACTCTCAGATTATATGATTATAGAAACACTAGGTATCACCGAGGCCTATGTCCGGGGCTCAACGTTTTGGTGGTTTAGTATATTTTGATTGAGTTCTTTGATGACAATTGACAAAGGAAACTTGTTTCTAATAGTGGTTAAAATTGTAAAATTGCTTACCTGTACTGTTACACCTAGGACTGTTATTGGTTGCTTTTCTCTCTTTCTTAGTGTGACATCTGTTATGTCTCTATTGGTTAGTCTCGTATCTTTCGGTTATGCAACTGGTTTATATGCAGACTCTCTTGTCTGCCTGTCTGGAACTTTTACCAATTCAATAATATCTTCTACCTTGGTATCAGATGTCAAAAACTCGATCCAAGTTTTTCTACTCCATCAATGGAGATTTTTCCAACCTAATTTCTCAGATACCCTTCTGATTATCATTGAATCACTTATCTTCTTTCAACTTTTCCTGTCTTTCATCTTTTTATTTTATTTTCTGTGATTCAATCTACATCTGAGAAATATTTTTCAATCTTACAATGGTTACTTCAACATCTTTTTCGAAACTTCCCTTAAATCAATTAATTGGTATTATTCAATTGAAACTCACTGAAGATAACTATCTCACTTGGCGATCTTTAATTTTAGCTTTATTCAACAAATTTCGAATCACTGGTTACTTGGATGGAACTACTGTTTGTCCTGTCAAATACACTTCAAGACCTAATGAAACCAACAATGTTGTAAATCCAGCTTACATCAACTGGAAGGATGACGATTCAACCATTATACTACTCCTCAATTCTACCTTTTCTGACTCAGTAGTTCCTTATCTGGTTGGAGCTACATCTGCACAAGAACTTTGGCGCAATATTGATGCTCGGTTCGCTCAGGCTTCTGCTACACATATCATTCAATTGAGAACCAAACTTCTGTCACTTCACCTTGGTAATGACTCTATCACAACTTATTTGAACTCAATTAGAAAAATCTGTGATCAATTGGCTACTTCCGGTTCAGTTGTGACTGATAGTGAATGTGTTGTTACAACTCTGGCTGGTTTAACATCTGCATATGATTCGTTTGCAACTTCCATTCGCATTCGTAATCCCCCTGTTACCAGTGTTGAATTACATAATTTATTGCTCAGTGAAGAAATTGTACTGAATGCTAGATCTAAGACTATTGTTGTTGATTCTGAAAATAAAGCATTCTTCACTCCTTATAGACCACTTATGTCTAGTCACAACAACCGTTTTCCATCACAAATGCATAGAGGAGGTCATAGTCCTAACTATAGAGGCCGCATACCATATACTTCACAAACTAGAGGTGGATATACATCTGGCATCTATCCATCTCACTTTCAGAGACCCACAGGTGCTTTTCATTCAGCACCTCCACCACCAACTTATTATTCAAGACCTAATAGTTCCTTCACTTCAACACCTCCACCATCTTCTATGACTGGTGATAACATTCCATGTCAAATCTGTCTTGGCAAAGATCATCAAGCCAATGAGTGCACCAATCGTCTGAACTTTGATTATCAAGGGAGGCATCCACCACAGAATCTACATGCTATGCTAGCTGCTGCTAGTATTTTTTGAGAAAACCCATGGTTTGCTGACAGTGGTACAAATCAACATATCTCACCTACTAATGCACCCTATAAAGATTATACTTCTTATGATGGCTATGAATACATACAAACTGCAAGTGGTGAAGGTATGCCTATTTCTTCTATTGGTAATTCTGTTTTAAATACTCCATCAGGACAATTCTCTCTACAAAATATTCTCCATGTTCCTAGTGCTTCCTCTAGGCTCCTATATGTTCATAGATTCACCACAAATAATCAATGCACTATAACCTTTTCATCTGCTGGTTATTCTGTGCAGGATCTTCACAGTGGGAAGATTCTGCTGCAGGGCCCTCAGCTTAATGGACTCTATCCAATTCACTTCTCCCCCACTCTTAAATACAATAAAGCCTTTCACATCAAGTCTATCTCCTCTGATATCTGGCACAAGAGACTTTCTCATTCTTCTTTTCAAACACTTCAGCGAGTGTGTAATTCTTTAGATAAAAAGTATGTAATAAAATAACCTTTATTTTGTGAGACTTGTCAATTGGGTAGATCCCATAAACTGACATTTACTCTTTCTTCTAGTATTAGCTCTAGACCCTTAGAACTCTTGCATATGGATTTATGGGGTCCCTCTCCTATTTTATCTAATAATGGTTATTTATATTATGTCAACATTATAGATGGTTTTACTAAATTCTGCTGGGTTTTTCCTTTATCTGCTAAATCTGATTTCAAGACTGTGTTCTACACTTTTAAAGCCCAAATTGATTTTTTTTTATCTCTGAATATTAGTACCATCAGGTCTGATGGAGGTGGGGAGTTTATCAACTCTAAACTAGCTAGTTTCACTGCCCTTCATGGCATTAAGCATGAGATAACTTGTCCCCACACTTCTGAACAAAATGGAGTTGCAGAAGCCAAACATAGACATTTGCTAGATATTGGTAGAACATTTTTAATTCAAGCACAACTTCCTGAATCTTTTTGGGTTGATGCATTTCTTACTGCCAATTTCATTATAAATAGATTACCTACAAAGTCTATCAATTTTCAATCTCCTTTTGAAAAGCTCTTTCACAAAAAGCCAAACTATAATAATCTCAAGTGTTTTGGGTGCTCATGTTTTCCTTGGTTAAAACCATATTCACCTAACAAACTAGCACCAAGAAGCCTACATTGTGTATTTCTTGGTTACAGTGACAAGCAAAAAGGCTTCGGATGTCTAGAACCAATTTCAAGCAGAGTTTATGTTTCTAGACATGTAGTCTTCAATGAACATGTCTTCCCTTATTCTACTCTTGTCATTAGTTCATCACCCACTTACTCTCACTCAAGATCAATTTAATTCAGAAAACTCTCTTGCTATATCCACTGTATCACCTTCCCTCTCAATAATCAGTACTCCTCCAGCTACTATTCCTACACCTGTTTTATCTCCTCCTATTGTCAATGATCACAACATGATAACTAGGGGTAAATCAGGTATCTTCAAACCCAACGTATTCTTAGCCACTAATCATCCTATCTCCCCTGCTATCAAGCACTTACCACTCACACCTACTTGCTTTTCTCAAGCTAACAAAGACCTAAACTGGAGAACATCATTAGTCACTGAACACACAACACTTAAAGATGATGGTACTTGGACTTTAGAAGCTCCATCTCCAAATCAGAATGTTGTTGGCTGCAAATGGGTTTTCAGAGTGAAACAAAGAGCAGATGGAACTATTGAGAAATATAAATCTAGACTTGTGGCTAAGGGATTTCACCAACAAGATGGTCTGGATTACAATGAGACATTTATTCCTGTGGCAAAGCCTACCACAATTAGATTACTTCTTTCTCTAGCAGTCCACTACAACTGGAAAATCACTCAGCTAGATGTCAGCAATGCTTTCTTGCATGGTGACCTTCAAGAAGAGGTATTTATGCAACCACCACCTGGTTTTGTGGACAAGGACCATCCAGACTATGTTTGCAGGCTACACAAATCTATCTATGGCCTTAAACAGACACCTAGAGCCTGGTATGACAAACTGCAAGCTGCACTTTTAGCTATTGGCTTCAAAGCATCATCTGCAGATACTTCTATGTTTGTTCAAATATCTGGCAAGGTAATCACTGTTATTATCATTTATGTGGATGACATTCTTGTCACTGGGAACTGTGCTTCAAGTTGTGCAACTCTGATTACCTCACTCAGCAAACAGTTTCCCATCAAAGATTTAGGTGATTTACACTTTTTCTTGGGTTTTGAGGTAAAAATAAATTCTTCTGGTCTCTTTCTAAGACAAACCAAGTATGCAATAGATCTTTTACATAAATTCAACATGGTTGGTGCCAAGATCTGTTCCACACCTGTCTCTTCTACTCAAAAATTAAGTGCACATGATGGTGAAATTTTGGCCAATCCTACAGACTATAGATCATTGGTTGGTTCTCTTCAATATCTTACTTGGACTAGGCCTGAGTTGTGATTTGCAGTCAACCAAGTCTGTCAGTATATGCATAAGCCAACTTCCACTCATATGATTGCAGCAAAAAGAATACTAAGGTTTGTTAAGGGAACTTTGGATCATGGCTTATTCTTCTCCAAAGGACTACAAGTGCTACAGGGATATAGTGATGCTGATTGGGCTGGCTCTATTGATGACAGAAGGTCTACTTATGGTTTCTGTCTTTTCTTTGGCAATAATCCCATCTCCTGGTCTTCAAAGAAACAAGCTACAGTTGCAAGATCTTCAACTGAAGCTGAATACATGGCACTAGCTCAAGCTGCTGCAGAATTGGTATGGATTTGTCAGCTACTACAAGACTTGCACATTTTATTACTGTGCCCCCCAATCTTTCATGTGACAACATCAGCTCATTGTCTTTGGCTGCCAATCCAGTCTTCCACAGTAAAATGAAGCACATGGCCTTAGACTTTCACTTTGTCAGAGAACTAGTGCAGGCCAAGACTTTGAAGGTATCCTACATCTCAACCATAGAGAAAATTGCAGATATCTTCACAAAGGGATTGCTTGGCCCTAGATTTGCTCTACTGAAGAACAAGCTGAATGTTCTGAGTCTCAAACAGCTCAGCTTGAGGAGGAGGGGGGGGGGGGGTAATAGTGGTTAAAATTGTAAAATTGCTTACCTATACTGTTACACCTAGGACTGTCCTTATTGGTTGCTTTCCTCTCTTTCTTAGTGTGACATCTGTTATGTCTCTATTGGTTAGTCTTGTATCTTTCGGTTATGCAACTAGTTTATATGCAGACTCTCTTGTCTGCCTGTCTGGAACTTTTACCAATTGAATAATATCTTCTACCTGTTTCCACATGAAGGGACGATGTTAGTTGAGATTTTAATGAGTTGATAATTTATATACAGCTAAAACCTAGTAGTGCAATAATATTTTTAAGGATTAATTACAACAACTATGATAGCTGCATGATCAATTCCATGCTTTTCCACATTCATGGTCAACTCTTATGTTGAGTTAGTGTGGCCTTGATTTTTCCTTCCCCTCCATAAATATTAAGTATCCAATTAGGATTCCGATAGAGCGTGAAATTAATCAGATATGTGGATTCAACGTAAAATTTTGGTTATATGTACCTTAGGTTCTAGAGAGTGAGCTCTCTCTTGAAACACATTTCTCCAAGGTTTTTTCTGAATTCTTGCACTGCTGTCAGACTAGCTAGCTTACCGACAACATCTGGTACCCTGGCAACATCGTTTTAAGTTTTCGTAGGTCATACAATGATATTGCGACTTCACATTTACGTACACACAGAATTAAAGTAATTTATGAGAAATAAATAATTTTATGAGAAATGAATCTGGGAAGTTGCTTGAATATGGGATTTCAAGTATATAGCTCTAGACTACTGATGTAGCAGTGAGGGTTGACCAAGGAGAAAAAAACACGATTAGAAACTAACAGGGACTATTGACAACTCTTGACCTGATGCTACGAAATTGTTGAAAGTTACGAGGATTGCACAACAATAAGTGATTGATCTAAAACGTATATAAACAAAACCCAGTACCCAAACCTCTTTACAATCTAATAATCTAAAGCCACAATCTAATTTCAGGGACATGACAATCAATTCTATCAAACAGGGATTGATCAATATTGTTATTTATTGGCCGACTGTTAAGGAGGCCTTCTATATTATGAGAAGATGTAGTGTTTGTTAGTCACAAAGTTTGTACAAAAAAAATTAATTTTAATTTCCTGAAATTGAGGCTCATTAAGAGGTAACCAATCAAAATATTCACGAAATTCTTCCAACTACAATCAAATCAACATATTATTAGTTCATCTAATTATCCACTGAATCGATCAGATAATTCGGCCTGTAAACGGATTGTAGTAGCAGTAAAACGGGTAAAGAAGATGAACTGTTCGAATACCGACTTCACTGGATCCGACCCAATAGCCCATATTTAAAACCCCAAAAACTCATGCACAAAAAATTGGAATTTCACAAATTGAAATCGAAATTTCGTGAAAAGGAAAATTAATATTAGCGACCCATTCAACAACTTTACAAATAAAATTTCATTAATGAATTTTAATTTTTGTTATAGAGAATGAAATGAAGAATAACTAACAAAGAAGAAGATGATTATTAAACAAAGTGGAAAAGAAACAACACCCATTTGATCAACCAACAGAAATTATTATGCTAAAAGTACCTCCAAAACTCCAAGTTAATTGTTAGCAAAAGAAACAGGCGCAAATGATGGATTTTAAAAACAGAGTACTTCTACTTCCACTGCTTCAAAACTTGAATTCATTCATCGCTCCACGTCTTCGATTTTAGCTAGACCCTGACATACTGACAGATTTACTCATTGCATAAAAATAGAAACACCCAAAAGAGAAATCCAATTTTTGGAGAGTTGAACTTGGAGTGAAGAAAAATAAGATTTTTGTTATAGGGAGAGCAAAAAGTGATCCGAGTGCAAAAATCGTAGTCGACTCACAAACTAGGACCCATTCAATATATTTTTCTAACTCGGAAAAAATTACCCTACTAAACACGCCCAAACACAGCAGCAAACTCGCCCCCATCCCTTGAACTACTACACCACCTCCGACAACCAAAAATGACCAGAACTTCAAGCCAAACCTGCACCACCAACAACCGTCACCGACAAGCCCTTCCCACCATCACACGAAGCCAACAATCTCTATTGCAATTTTAACAACATAAAGATCAAATTTGAGAAAATCAAGATCCCTTCATAAGAATTATGACTTTCATGTAGGTTTCTATTGATTCTGTTTTGTATTGAAAGTTTGAAACCATAACAATGAAAAACAGGATGACTACATTCAAACCCTTAAAATGAAAAACAAGGTACGAAAACCCTAATACTCAAAAAAAATAATAATTAAAGTTAGCAAATGTTTTCGAAGTTCAAAGAAAACCGATTTTGTAATTGAGACTTAATTGCATTTGACATTTTTTTTATAGAAGTCCTTTTAATCCTACGACAATTTATCATTGTTATTATACAAGAACAAAGAGGAAAAATCATCAATGGATGGATTAGTTTCAGAAATTTAAAATACCTTGTTAGTTTTTGGAACTGGATTAATATATATGGATTGTCCCAGAGTGAGATTATTAGACAAATTGTCGACCAATCTTAATCAATGCGAGTATTCGTGATTTTTATGGGAAACAGGTGATATCCAATTAAGTTTAAGAGTTTGTAGCCAAAAGGTTTTCATTAAGTAGAAGATAGTTTGAAAAGGAATTACGTGAGTTTTAAGAGATCCAGATTGAACAATGGATGCTTTTCTTATATATAAACAAGAATATAAGAAACAAAATGACTAGAAGCTGGCCTTTCTCTTTGAGCCACCCATGTTTCTTACCATAAATATAAATAGAACCAGTGGAAATGATGGTGGTGGAGTTTCGCAGAGGATGGGGAGGGGAGTTTTGCATAGGATGCGGTGAGTTTGTGGTCATTGAGTTTTTTGAGTAAGGATATTTTTGTCCGAATTAGAAAAATATATTGAATGGGTCCTAGTTTGCGAGTCGATTATGATTTTTACGCTCCTCGATCACTTTTTTCTCTCCCTTTAACAAAAATCAAAAATAATGGAAGGGAAAAAGACTTTTTATTCTTAGTTTTCTCTTAAGAACCTAATTTCTCTGTCTAATGCTTTTATCAAAGAGAAGGTGAGCTTCCCACGTGTCAGTTATGTTGCTACGTGGTTAGCTTTGACTTTCACAATTGATTTTTTTTCTTTTTATATATTTTCGTATGACGAAATTTTCATTGACTCATTGCATGGGCATAATACATATTTTGACCGGGTCATCTAATTTTTTTTACTTTTTTTTCTACTTCGACAACATTCTCTATATAATAACAGAGTTTTTTAAAGTGTTCTCATTCACCGGAGCTCCACATTGATTCTAGCTTCTGGTTGATTCTGGTTTCTGGTTGATTCTGGCCCCACCATTTACTTTTTTGAGTAATAAAATATTGAATTTAAACTAATAAAAAAATTCAAAAATATTATTATTTCCAATAATAAGATAACTAAATCTTAAAAAATAATCTTCCCTGAAATAGCTAAATCTTAAAAATCTCGAAACATGCCAGAAATATATCAATGATTAGTTAATCATGATAATCAACAAATTAAATCACAACATGATAATCGACAAATTAAATCACAAACATCCACAATTTCATCGTGATAAATCACATGATCAGAAAATAACGTCAAGTGTCCGTTTACATTCTTAAAAAATATAATTTTCCTAATTACATCCCCAAACTATCAAACTATCAATTAAATCGGAAAAAAAATCTCTTAAAAAAAAACTGATTAGCCCGGTCATGAATCTTTTTTCCGCAAATCTTTATTGGTGGTCCTGCATAGCAATTGGAATTTTTGTTAGTATTTTGGATGAATAATTTAGAGCAAATATTATCATCTAAATGAAGCTATACAAATCAAACAAGCATGAAAAAAAGGTTATTTAACGTTTGGTACCTAGTAAATGTCCAACACCTAACTTTGGTACCCAATATTCGAAATATTAAGGGTTGATACCTAAACCTGTCATTGACAAAATAATTTCTTAATTTATAATCGTATAATTTAATTTCATTAATTTTTATGTATTTTTCCGTATTTGCCCCTAAGTACTTGATTCTGGTTTTAGGGTATAAGTAACAGTGATTGCAAATGCACTCATTCTTGTTCTTACTGTCGGCCACAATTGTTTTTGGTTTTGCTCCACACTGTATCCTTCACATAAAGAACTAACAATTGAGCTTTTTCAACAGAACCCTTTTTCTCCACTTACTTATTCAAGAATTAAGTATTTTATTTTCCTTTCCACTAAGGTTATTAGATCCATTTCTTCCTCTACGAATCAAAATGCTTTTCTTCGTATGCTTAATTGATGAATTCATGGGGTTTGCATCCGATGATTACCGGTAGAGTTTTCATTTGGGTTTTTGCTTTATTGTTTCTCACGATGGTAGCTTTCATTTGGGTTTTTATGGGCGTGTAGTTTGGTGTCACCACGGTGGTAGTTCTATTTGTGTTGTTGATGTTCAGAGAAGGGGGTGTTAGAATACGGGCATCCAACTCAAAACCAATTGGCAACAAGTGGAGTAGCTCCACACCTTATATGGATCGATGTATGGTTTTCCTGCCTTCTTGGGTCTTACTGGGTCTCACGTCTCATACAAGGCTTGGATGTGATAACAAATTAGAATACGGGCATCCAACTCACAACCAATTGGCAATGATTGGAGAGGCCTTAAGGGATTATAAATCGCAGGATCTTAGATGTCCATACAATATGGGACTAATAATCTCAACATGCCCCCTCACGTGTATTCTCGTTGGGTCTAACACGTGGACAATTAAATCGGGTGATGTGGAGTAAAGGCGCTGTCAACGACTCGTCGCAAATAGCCTGATCTGATACCATGTTAGAATACGGGCATCCAACTCAAAAACAATTGGCAACAAGTGGAGTAGCTCCACACCTTATATGGACCGCTGTATGGTTGCCCTGCCTTCTTGGGTCATAATGGGTCTCACGTCTCATACAGGGCTTGGATGTGATAACATATTAGAATACGGGCATCCAACTCACAACTAATTGGCAATGAGTGGAGAGGCCCTAAGGGATTATAAATCGCAGGATCTTAGATGACCAGACAATATGGGACTAATAATCTCAACAGGGGTAACAAGTGTTTTTCTTTTAGAAGAAACTGCTGGCGGTAGTGTTAATGGATAAAGTGTTGCGGTGCCAACTCCTTAGCAGACTGGTTTTCCTTATTTAGTTATGCTTTACTTAGCTTAGTTAGTTTATTTATTTAGTTAGCTTCCTTAATTTGATATGAGTTAGCTATAAATACTTTGATCATGAGTTGTAAACGACATTCAATTAATACAAACCTAAGTTCTTTTACTGTTTCTTCAGAGCAGAGGTGGATAATCCCCATAAAAAAGGATTCTATCTTAGGGTTCTAGTTATTTTTTGAGTTCTCTTCAGTTGTTTTGGTTTAGAACCCTAACATCTGGTATCAGAGCCAACCACCACGACCCATGCCCGCTCCATGGAAGGGGTGACCTATAGGTTAGATTAAAGTGATGGGGCACCTATGTATGGGCGTAGTTGTCACCCGCATTGAATACTGATATGGGAGTGAAGCCGCCATAAGAGAAAGGGCTACCTTCGGGTCAGTGTCGATAGAGTGGGCCAACGAGGACATTGGGTTTGGAAGCGTGGTGAGATGTTGGGATCCTAATCCCACATTGGTTATATGAGGCTTAGTTGGTAGTTTATAAGTCAATGGGTTCCCTCATCTAGTCAACCGGTTTTCGAGTTGAGTTCTACCCATGGGCTTATGATGAGTTTAGGGTCGTTACCCTAACATCTGGTATCAGAGCAGGTTTGATATATATTCTCAGAATTTCAGAATTTTTTTTTTCTTTATCATGACGATTGTGGAGTTAACAACAGAAGTTACCGGTTTAAAAGATGAGATCAAAAAATTAGTTATAGGTATAAAAGATGATATCAAAGAGTTGATCACTGCCCTAACTAAACAGCGACAAGATGACATTAAAACAGCTGAGATTAAAGAAGGAGTTGACAGAGCAAATCGCAAAGAAGATATGAAAGCTTTAACAACTGCGATGAAAGAAGCCATCACCGATGCTCTCGGTACAGGCAGAACAGGCAATCAACACAATGGAAATGGCAATGTCAATGGTGGCAATAATAATGGTAACAGTGGTGGTACCAATCCACCTATTCGTCTGGGTTCCATCAACATAAAATTTCCAACTTTTGATGGTACAAATCCTGATGGCTAGATTTTTCAAGCTGAGCAATATTTCAACCTATATTCAATCAATGTAGATTTTCAAATTCAAGTGGCTGCTGCTCATCTGACAAATGATGCCAATTCCTAGTATCGTTGGTTTAATAAGTCTAATCCTACACCATCTTGGGAAGATTTTTGTTCTCTAATTCGTGACAGATTTGGGGATAACAAGTTCATAAATCCACATATTGCATTGACAAAGTTGTCTCAAACAGGTACCGTTTGACAACTAATTTCTGAGTTTGAGAAATTGTTAAATTTTGTTCATGACCTTCCTACACAGTATTTTGTTGATCTATTTATTATTGCCTTAAGAGTGGATATTGGCACTAGTGTTCGTTTATTTGAACCCAAGAATTTAGATGAAGCTTTCAAAAATGCAATACAACAAGAAGATAATATCATTGCAGCCTCTTCATTTTCCAAAACGTTTCGTTCAAACCCTGTTAGAACCTCTATGGCTACCAATCAACAACTCAAAAAATCAACCTTACCACCTGGAGCTAAAAGATTATCATGGGAAGAACAAAAACAAAGACGTGACAAGGGTATTTGTTTCAATTGTGATGACTATTACAAGCCTGGTCATTTATGTGTCAAACCCAAACTATTGATTTTGGATATGCCTCCAAGTAATTATGATATTGATGATCCAAGCTATGATGAAGAAATTCAGTCTCCACTTTCTGATACTACTAAATTGCAGCAGGAACAAGAACTTAACATTTCTTTGCATTCTTTGATGGGTTCTAGTTTTCCAAATACCATGCGGATTCAAGGCTTTATTAAAGCTCAGGCTCTTACATTTTTGGTGGATTCTGGATCTATACACAATTTTCTTCATCCAGCTATTGCCAAGCAATGCGGTCATAAGATTGAAATAAATTCTTCTTTATGTGTCACGGTAGGGGATGGAGGTCAGTTAAGTACTCATGGGTATTGTTTAAACGTACCAGTTATGCTACAACAAAATATATTTTTTTTTGATTTTCATCTTTTGGAAATCAGCAGTTGTGATACAGTGTTGGGTGTTCACTGATTGCGTACCTTGGGTGAAATATCTTGGGATTTTACTCACTTGACGATGCAGTTTAAAGTTAATGAAGACAATATCATCATACGTGGAAATAATTTTTCATCTGTCATGCTCATGGATATATCTCCCATGCAACATTTATTGTCCAGAGAGACTTATGGTTTTCTTCTTCAACTATCTTCAGTTAATACTGCTAGTACTGCAACTGCAGTTGTGCCGTCTGAAATTCAACAACTATTGTTTGCATACACAGATATTTTCCAGATTCCAAATCTTCTTCCACCTGAACGTTTACATGATCATCATATTCCGCTAATTCCTGGTTCAGCTCCAGTTAATGTGCGACCTTATCGTTATCCACATTTTCATAAGGATGAAATAGAAAAAATTGTGACGGAATTACAACATGCTGGGTTCATTAGACCAAGCTCTAGTCCCTACTCTTCTTCCATTCTAATGGTTCGCAAAAAAGATGGTTCTTGGAGGATGTGTTGGATTATCGAGCCTTAAACAAGCTGACTATCAAAGATATATTTCCCATTCCAATGGTGGATGAATTGTTGGATGAATTACATGGCAAAACCGTTTTTTCTAAACTTGATTTTCGTTTTGGTTATCACCAACTTAGAGTACATGAGCCTGACATTCCAAAGATGGCATTTAGAACTCATGACGGTCACTACGAATTGCTTGGCATGCCCTTTGGTCTTTCAAATGCACATGCCACTTTTCAGAGCTTCACGTATCATATTTTCAGGACTTACTTACGCAGGTTCGTGCTTGTTTTCTTTGATGATATCTTAATTTATAGTGACAATCTTGATGATCATATAAAACACTTGTCCTTAGTGTTCGACATTATACACACTAATAAGTTATTTGTTAAGGATTCAAAGTGTGCTTTTGCTCAAAGTTCTATTGGCTATCTTGGTCATGTTATTTCGTCTGAAGGAGTTTCAGTAGAGAATGAAAAAATACAGTGTATTTTTGGTAGGCTCGGAAAGATACCTACTATTGTGTAAACAGCAAGTGCACAGTGTCGAAAAGCAACACAGGGCAAGCACAGGTCGAACCACAGAGACTTGGAGAGTGTAGAAGTTGATTCTAAATCCTTACTTAGAACTGATTCAGAGAGTAACCAAAAGGGGTTTGCTTTTGTCGATACGACGAGATATTGGCAAAGACTTAAACAGAAAATAATATTGAATTAAAATACGCAATTAAATCAAGGTGTAAATACTGAGAATATGGATACTAGGGTATTCAAATCCACCACTACCTTATGATATGCATTCAACTTGTAATATTATTCTTGTCCTTACAGCAGATTCAAGTCTACCGTATATCTAAGGTGTTTCTCCAATGGATAATTTAATCACAACTAAAGTATTTCTCCAAAGCATTAACTGTCTAATTAAAGCACAACTAATCTGAGGATCAATATTTGGTTAAGCATGAGTTGTAGCATAATCAACATAGAGATATTCTAACTACAATGGATACATGGCATACATTGTGAGAGCAAGATGTTGACAAACTTGGATTAAATTATATCTTTAAATAATTCTAAACTTTCAAGAACAAGATACAAGATATGAATACATACCAATGAGTTACGGCTTCATTTAAACCCTATCAAATGAAACTAGAACATGAAGAACATTACAACAAAACTGAAATTTGATAAACTAACATGAACAAGCTATTCTTGGATGAGTTTTCAACACAACAACCCTCTCTATTTATACACAAAAACTCTCTCACACTTTGGATTCGAATTTTACTGTAGCAACCACTCAACAATTAAACAAAACATGTTTTCTTAATTGATGGATAGAATGGAATACAATGGGGGTGAGGTGGATGTTTTGGAAAGAATCCAATGGGGGTGAGGTGGATGTTTTGGAAAGAATCCAATGGGGGTGAGGTGGAAATGGATTTGGGTCTTGGGTTTTGGATCATGGGTTTTGGATCATGGGTTTTGGATCATGGGTTTTTTAATCCCATGAATTTGTAAACATGTTGCCACTGATGCGCGAGCGGGTTGCAACGCTTCCAACTTTCTTCTCTTTTGTCTTCTAAATTCTTCCAATCTTTATTTAGTACTTAAAAACACAAAATTAATTAATACAAATATTTATTCTTGAAGATGGTAAGAATGCAGAATTTGGGATAATATATAACTTTGAAGCGCGAAAGATGAGTTAAGTGCCAATGAAAAGGTGTATGAATATGCAATATTTGGCACTCATCAAATACCCCCAAACCTGAATTTTACTTGTCCTCAAGTGAAACAGGAATCTAGAAATCCTAACTATACCACTGTCGCTGGTCTCTCGAATGCATTTAGCGTATGCACTAAGCCTTTAAACCCCTAGGTGTCCCTAGTGGACGAGTTGTAGTCTCGTGAGGGCCTACCAAAGATGTACCCACAAAACCTTCTCCAATTTCAGAGCATCCATAGAAATGTCTTCGTCTTCGGTCTTCAACTGTAGATGATGAACTTCGGAATTTCGTAGAACCTTGACAATTTGTAACCAAATTTTTTTTTTTTTTTAAGACCCGCTACATAGCTGATCATCATTTTTTTTAGAGACCCGCTACACAGCTGGTCATAGTAAACACACTACAAAAGACCCGCTCCACAGCTGGTCATAAAAGATAACAACAAAAGACTCAAAAAAAAAATGCAAAAGACTACAAAGGATCCTACAAAAGACCCGCTACACAGCTGGTCACAAAAAAATAACAACAAAAGACTCAAAAAATGCAAAAGACTACAAAGGATCCTACAAAAGACCCGCTACACAGCTGGTCACAAAAAAATAACAACAAAAGACTCACAGCGCCATATGCAAATACTCCCCCAAACCTAAATCTAACATTGTCCTCAATGTTTCAAAAGATGAAAAGAATTTAAACCGAAACATATCATGAGAACTATGTCGAGTAGAGAAAAGGGAAGAGATTACCGGTATGTCAAAAGCAAGATTAGAGCCTCATTATTCAATGCTAGAATCCAACATTAACTCAGTTGATGTCACATTGGATTAGCACAATATATACAAAATACAACTTAACCGGTTCATGAAACAAGATTTAACAATATCTACTGGATTATTATATACAAAAATTCACCATACACTATCAATCTAAAGAGTTGAGGATCAACCCAAAAGACGAAGTGAAGAAATTTTAACAATCTCACATAAATATGATATGATAGAAATGCACGTGAGAAAGTAAAACAAAATGAGATACCCCCAAACCTAGATTTTTCAATAGTAATACTTTTGGGCACGAAACCTAACAATTTTAGGGGTTCATCACGCAGAAGGTCTAGCTCAAAATGGGCTTTGTTCGGGATGGGAAGAGAAACATCAATGCATTCCAGATATGACTTCTCAATAACAGGATATTTAGTGGACAAAAAGTCCAAAAGAATTTGAGATGCACATAACTCTAACCCTAGGTTTGGAACTGTCAACCACATCGATTCAACACACTTCAAAGGAACAATTCTTAGATCCACTGCAAGACCATCAGTTGGTGACTTAATCAGGAGAGTAGGCACGTCTAAGTTGCTCATATGGATGAGATCAAGAGTACCATTATCATTAGTTACATTAACATCTCCTAAGTCATCTACAAGTGCTACATCATGCTCACATTCATAGAACAATTCAGGAAGACTCAAATCAGTTTCATGATCATCCAAAGTTTTTTTCTCATGCATAGACAAATCGAAAGAGACATCATGTTGTGACCTAGGTATAGAATCAGACACGTCAATTATATTTTCATGCATAAGATCATTAGTGTCGACAGGAGATTTAACATTTTCTAAGTTAGACACAAGAAATGTGTCATGCTCTTGTTTACAGGACAATTGCACAGGCTCAAGATCAGTATCAACATCCCATGTATATGGAACATTAGAAGAAACATCACTCATTAAGGTCGAGGAAGAGAAGCCTATTGTCTCTGACCCAAAGGTTCGACAATATTTTCAGTAAAAACATGTTCTTCTAACATAACATCATTATCATTATCATCACAGAAATGCTTTTCCCTATTCAAAATCGTAGTATTTCTAGTCCCTTCATTTAAAACAGGTTCATATGCAATATCAGTTGCACGAGTAAGACTAGGCATACTATTTTCACATTTTATTTCATTAGGACAAACAAACATTTCATCCTGAAATTCCTCCCTTCCTACATTTTGTAAACGAATCAAATTCATTTTTAATAATGCATTAAGTTGTTCGATGGAAGGAGAGTCTTCAAAAGTAGGAAATTCATAATCAATGCTATATGGTTTATCATGCAATACACTCCTAGAATTATTTTGTTCGATGAGTCTGAGATTTTCCTCCACAGATTGAGAAGTACAAAATTGTTCAACTTCCCACTGTGGTGGATGATACATATGTGCAGGGTCATTAGGGTCTATAAAATACCGATCGCAACCTTCGAAAGGTTGATTATGGTCCCAATGACTATCAGCTTTGTAATCTGTTGGCATTTCATATTTTGGATTTTCATGATATTCTCTAGATTGCCTAAAATCATGTAAAATATAGCAATTCTCAGCAGGATGGCCTAAGCCTCCACATAAGGTACAAGCATAGATTTCAGATTGCCTAGAAGAATTATATGTGACAGATTCATGCATTTGCATTTCTAAAGCTGCAGTTCCAGCTTCTAACTGGTCCAAAAGTGATGATTGTGAGAGTTGGGCACTGTAAAGATGTTCATTTTCACCCTGTGGTGGATGATACATGTGTGAGTAGTTATTAGGGTCCATGTATTGATGCTCAGGACTGTGAAAATTTCCATAAAAATCCCTATAACTATTGACATCATGGTCTGGGAAAGGTTCATAACGTGGAACATGCCCGTAAGCAAGTTCTCTAATTGATTTGTTTCCATCCCCACCTGCAGACCAGAATCATGACATGATCTCTAACTAGCACTAGGCTTGTTGCAGAGATTGGGATGTACACACTGAAAACAGACCAATATATTTTTTTTTCATTATTGGTTTTTTTTTTTTTTTTTCAAGCCCGTTCTCTAATTACCTCGGGCATACATTAGAAAAACAAAATAAAAGAAGAAAAATCATAAACGGAAGGGAAGTTCTATGCAATCGCAAACAAGGCTGACTCTACCACAGAAAACCTACTGATTTCTAGCAAACAAAAAGCATGATGGCTCCACTTAGATTGTTTTCTAGACCAGCTTCTAATCCTTCGAAAGGGAATTCGTTACAATCTGAGCAAACCCCTCTGGAATCAATCCGAGTTTAAGTAAATTGAATAGAGGTGATGGAAGCTGCTAGAGCTTTGATACCCAAGGCCTCACCGTATTACAAGGCGGCGCAGTCACGCATTCAATTTACAGAAACCGTCATGAACTTCGAAGTATGCTTAAAGAGTAACCAATATTTTTCAAACGACTTTCCTACTAAGCTCGTTACCTTATAGGTCTTGTTTTATTCAAAATTTTAAAGCTTAGGTTCGCGTAGGTATCGTTTTCCTAAGGCGGGCAAGAATAGAACGGTGATGAAATCCGAACTCTTATCTTATATGGCCAGTCCTTGCCCTTTAATAGGAAATTAAAACAGCCGTATTCAAATCCTCAACATGTATGCAAACGAAGGAATACAGTAACTCGCTAACAGGGGATTCACGAGTGTTTCGACAAACTTACCCCTCGTTCCAGACGGGGGATGAACCGTTGTTGTCGACTCGGGCCACGACTCCTATGTCATGAACGAACCCGAGGGGCCGAGGTGATATTGTAATCACCGTCCTTCTCTGCAAACAATTTGATATTTAATACTACCCTTCCGTAGGGTTTAAAAATAAATAAATAGAATGTCCAAGTCCAAAGTCCAAAAAAATTAAAGTGCAAAAGAAAAAGAAAATTACAAGAGTAGAGGAATCCTAATACAAACTAAAATAAAATAAAATAAACTCTCTCTTTTTTTTTTTAAATAAAAACTTCTTCCGCTTCCTTTCCTTCGCCTTTACAACAACTACTCAGGCACCTGTTGAGCTCAAAAGAGGTAGTTAGGGTTTCGAAGTTTGAAAGCAAAAGCAAAATAAAAAAAAATATCAAAAATAAGTGTAAAATTGACTGTGAATAGTTACGCTGCTACAATGATTCGAATATGTACAGTGAAATACCTATTGTACATTGAAATGTGTATAGTGAACTATATACAGTGAACTATATACAGTGAAATACCTAGTGTACAGTGATTATGAACAGTGAAATACCTAGTGTACATTGATTATGTACAATGAAATATGAACAGTTCCAAGAGATGAAATATGAACAGTGACAGGAGATAGAAACTTCAACTACACCGTTACCGAGTCCCCGGAAACGGCGCCAAAAACTTGGTAGGCTCGGAAAGATACCTACTATTGTGTATACTGCAAGTTCACAGTGTCGACAAGCAACACAGGGCAAGCACAGGTCGAACCACAGAGACTTGGAGAGTGTAGAAGTTGATTCTAAATCCTTACTTAGAAATGATTCAGAGAGTAACCAAAAGGGGTTTGCTTTTGTCGATACGACGAGATATTGGCAAAGACTTAAACAGAAAATAATATTGAATTAAAATACGCAAATAAATCAAGGTGTAAATATTGAGAATATGGATACTAGGGTATTCAAATCCAACACTAAATTATGATATGCATTCAACTTGTAATATTATTCTTGTCCTTACAACAGATTCAAGTCTACCGTATATCTAAGGTGTTTCTCCAATGGATAATTTAATCACAACTAAAGTATTTCTCCAAAGCATTAACTGTCTAATTAAAGCACAACTAATCTGAGGATCAATATTTGGTTAAGCATGAGTTGTAGCATAATCAACATAGAGATATTCTAACTACAATGGATACATGGCATACATTGTGAGAGCAAGATATTGACAAACTTGGATTAAATTATATCTTTAAATAATTCTAAACTTTCAAGAACAAGATACAAGATATGAATACATACCAATGAGTTACGGCTTCATTTAAACCCTAGCAAATGAAACTAGAACATGAAGAACATTACAACAAAACTGAAATTTGATAAACTAACATGAACAAGCTATTCTTGGATGAGTTTTCAACACAACAACCCTCTCTATTTATACACAAAAACTCTCTCACACTTTGGATTCGAATTTTACTGTAGTAACCACTCAACAATTAAACAAAACATGTTTTCTTAATTGATGGATAGAATGGAATACAATGGGGGTGAGGTGGATGTTTTGGAAAGAATCCAATGGGGGTGAGGTGGATGTTTTGGAAAGAATCAAATGGGGGTGAGGTGGAAATGGATTTGGGTCTTGGGTTTTGGATCATGGGTTTTGGATCATGGGTTTTTTAATCCCATGAATTTGTAAACATGTTGCCACTGATGCGCGAGCGGGTTGCAACGCTTCCAACTTTCTTCTCTTTTGTCTTCTCAATTCTTCCAAGCTTTATTTAGTACTTAAAAACACAAAATTAATTAATACAAATATTTATTCTTGAAGATGGTAAGAATGCAGAATTTGGGATAATATATGACTTTGAAGCGCGAAAGATGAGTTAAGTGCCAATGAAAAGGTGTATGAATATGCAATATTTGGCACTCATCAATTTTATCATGGCCAATTCCTACTATAGTTAAGGAATTACGTGGCTTTTTGGGTTTAGCTGGTTATTATCGGAAGTTTGTTAAGGATTTTGGAAAAATAAGTGCACCATTAACTCAACTACTCAAGAAAGACGCTTTTGTTTGGACTGACACAGCTACTGCGGCTTTCAAACAA
Organism: Papaver bracteatum; assembly: GCA_023529315.1. NCBI lineage: Eukaryota > Viridiplantae > Streptophyta > Magnoliopsida > Ranunculales > Papaveraceae > Papaver > Papaver bracteatum. The sequence goes on from JAJJWX010004305.1 coordinate 289,726, forward strand.
CTCCAACAAGCTTTAACTTCAACACCAGTTTTAATACTTCCAGATTTTACAAAGGAATTTGTATTGGAATGTGATGCTTCTGGGAATGGATTAGGTGATGTTCTAATGCAATCAAATAGGCCAATTTCATATTACAGTAATCCTTTATCTGGTAAAAATTTAAATCTCTCTATATATGATAAAGAAATGCTCGATGTTGTTTCTGTGGTTCAAAAATGGCGTCCATATTTACTTGGGAGGCATTTCAAAATTTATACAGATCATATAAGTTTAAAGTATTTTTTGGATCAAAAGTTATCTTCTATGGAACAACAGAAGTGGTTGTCAAAATTGTTGGGATACGATTATGAAATCATTTTTCGTAAAGGAAAAGAAAATGTGGCTGCTGATGCTTTATCTCGTCTCCATGGTTCAGTTTTTCTACTTTTTGCACCAATTTTTTCTGGTATTTCTGACATAAGTAATGAGTGTCATGCTGACCCAGAACTGAGTGCTATTATTCAACAATTACGTAACAATGACTCTTGTAAGCCACATTTTTCATATGAGAATGGAGTTTTGCGCTACAAAGGCAGAGTAGTCGTTCCCTCATCTTCTGCCAGGTGCAATACTTTATTAGAAGAATTTCATTCAAATCATGTTGGTGGGAATTCGGGATTTTTGCGTACATTCAAGCGTCTACAACACAGTTTTTATTGGAAAGGTATGAAACACTCGGTTAAGTATTTTATCTCTCAGTGTGACATCTGCCAACACAACAAATCTGAAGTTATAGCTCCTCAAGGGTTATTAAGTCCTTTACCAATACCTGCTGACATTTGGTTGGATATTTCAATGGATTTTGTTGATGGTTTTCCACTCTCTCATAGGAATTTTTTTTATTCTGGTCGTAGTAGATCGATTATCCAAATATGCTCATTTTGTTGCACCAAAACACCCATATTCAGCTAGCTCTGTTGCGGATATTTTTGTCCACGAGATTGTTCAATTACATGGCATGCCAAGAAGTATTGTCAGTGATCGTGATCCCATATTCATGAGTAATTTTTGGGAAGCATTTTTTGCCTTGCAAAACACCAAGTTATGTCGTAGTACCATGGGCCGAATGGTGGAATAATACGAGTTTTGATTCTGCAATTCAGATGACTCCATACCAAGCGGTTTATAGTCGTTCACCACCAACAATCTCTTCTTACTTACCAGGTTCTACATCTGTGAATGCTGTTGATTCTATTTTGAAAGCAAGAGACCATACTTTGAAGATTCTGAAATCCTATTTACAAGATGCTCAATTAAGAATGAAGAATTATGCTGATTCAAACCGTACAGAGAGAGTCTTTGTTGTCAATGATTTGGTTTATCTTCGACTATAATCATATAGACAAAACACAGTTGCCACTCAAGCTTACTCTAAGCTCTCTCCTAAGTTTTATGGACCTTTTCGTGTTCTAGAAAAGATTGGTACAGTGGCTTATAAGTTAGACTTGCCTAATACAAGTCGCATCCATCCTGTGTTTAATGTTTCACAGTTAAAACTCAAACTTGGTTCTTCAGCTATTGTGGATGCAAATTTACCAATTACAGTGGATTATGATAAGTGGGAACCGGATAAGATTTTGGATCGTAAAATGTTCAAGATGAGGAACTATGCAGCAACTAAATGGTTAGTTCAATGGAAAGATCATCCAGTGGAGGAAGCGACTTGGGAAGATGCTGATGAACTGCTTTTACGTTTTCAGATTTTGATGCTTGAGGACAAGAAGTTTTTCGAGCAGGGTGGGATGTTGCGGTGCCAACTCCTTAGCAGACTGGTTTTCCTTATTTAGTTATGCTTTACTTAGCTTAGTTAGTTTCCTTAATTTGATATGAGTTAGCTATAAATACTTTGATCATGATTTGTAAACGACATTCAATTAATACAAACCTAAGTTCTTTTATTGTTTATTCACAGCAGAGGTGGCTAATCCCCATAAAAAATGATTCTATCTTAGGGTTCTAGTTATTTTTGAGTTCTCTTCAGTTGTTTTGGTTTAGAACCCTAACATAAAGTTTTTATTTGCTTCAAGATCAATTGGTGAAAATCGAAACCAATCGTTTTGGGGTTTCGTAAAAAAGAAAAAAACATTTTCTCACTGATTCAAGAAAAAACAAACTATGAAGAATTAGATTATGTGAAAATGTTTATGGGCTTCCATTTATCTGTTACAGAGATTCTATATATTGTGGTTCAATTGTGTTACAGAGGAAAGGATACATTAATGATGTTGCAGAAGCAATGGTGAATAGGTGATTGAGAATTTGGAGATTTAGAAATTAGAGATTATACTTGTTTCCGTTGGTTGAGTGTGTAAATAGTATAAAATTTAAGGGTACAATCATAAAAGCTTAAAAAATATTAAAAAAATCAAAATTAAGTTTCCTTGGCTGGGGAAAACAAACCAAATCCATGAGACCCTAAACCAAAGTAAGACTTACATTGAGAAATAAAAAATCAGTTCAAGTGTCTTACTTCTCCCTGTGGTTATTGCTAGATACCATTTGCTTGTAAAGAGGTTCATATCAAAATTAAACTAAAGAGTTCATAATAACCAGCCCCAATGCATTCAGGTTGATGAATTTATACAATTCACTAAGTCCTGTAAATGAAAGCATCATGCAGAAGACAAAGATTAAATAACATAGACAACACCAATATGGCTAATCTAGAGAAAACTTCTCAAGGTAAATAATAAGCAGCCAACTAAACACACCAGAACACAAATCTTAAGCAATATATTACCTTTAGGCAGGGAATAGTATATTAATAATGAAGAATGAAATGGATGAAATGGATGAAACTGTAGCGCCCCCTAAGCTAGCAGCTGACTAATCCAAAGAATTAACTAAACAAAGAGGCACTAAAATCTAAAACATGCACCTAAGCATTCAATTAAGAATTGCGATACAAAACTTAACCCAAAACTAACCCCGCTCAGAATTATATATACAAGAACTCCTCTCCAATGATATATATATATAATGTAATAATCATTTGGTTTACAAAAGAATATACAACAAAATAAACATATCAAAGTATAATCAAATAACGAAGTTAACTTCTCGGAGCTTTCGCTGCGAAACTCTGCTCTGTCACTGAAACTGAAATGGGGAATAATTAACATTTAACTTCTAAGTAATCATATGCAGATTTGGAAAACAGATTTAGAAAACAATACATGTTTTCCCAAACATCAGAAGATAGCAAAACCACTGAAATAATCAATCATGTATATGGACCTAAACTCCTCCTTTAGATTTCTGCGGTGACATTTACACACCTTATAATTTTTGTGGTGACATTTATACACCGAAAGTAAAGACAAGTTAGTCTGTGGGTGATTGGTATACACACCCGTAATATTGATTCCAATTCCACACCTATTATTAATATTGCGGTGTATCGCCCTAGCCATGAATTCTGAAGGAGCAGTATCCAATATACCACAGATGGAAATTCTCATTTCCCAAAGACAATCATAAAGATAAACAAAGCATGAAATAAATGAATAGACAATGCATGAGTTTATTAAATAAAAACTTTCGTAAAAGAAATAACAATGATTACAAAACTGTTAAATGCATTCCCACACCTTTTTTTATGACAAGCCATGCCTACCTCGAGATCCATGATCCACTGGTTCATCCTTTGGAATCGACCATTGGTAAGACAGACTAACTGTTAATCACACAAGAAGTCTAAGAATCTAGCCAAGGCTCATACAAGAATCATATAGTGAAAACTACAAGGAGACCCATTCTTTGCATCTTTCCCACTGTGAAACCCACGCCCACAAAACCTCAGGCGCGCATCCATTTTTAGAGAAAAATTACTCACACACCCACAGTTTCCTAAATTATGCTTCGTTTTTATTTTTCTTCATTTCTTTCTTTCCTATCTGCCGATCGACGGAGTCTAAAATCTCGATTAAGATGAGAAATTGCAGCGATCAAGTTGGGTTCGTTCGTCAATTGGATTGGGTGTATTCAAGGGTTCGTTTTTTATTCGAATCATCTACAGTTGAGGTAATGTTTGAGAGGAAGAAGTTAGGGTCTGATCTGTTGATGTTATTGATTGTGAATGGAGATGGAGTTTGGGATATTAGGCACAGATTCGAATGGAGTTTTTAGTGGTTCGAGTTGGAATTTATGAGGGATGCTATTGATAGCAGGTGAGTCTCGAATCTGTGGCAATTTGGTGGTTGTTTGGTGAACAGAGAAATCAATCGGTAAAAGGGGATCTGAGATGGAGAATGAATAAGATTTGATGGGTTTCTGGAGAATAAGAAGAACACCGAAGGATGTGTGATGATCAGATTCGGTTTTGATTCGATCTCTTGGTTTGATTGTGAAGGTTTTGAAGCCGGGAAGAAGTGATGACTGTTGCTGATGCCAGTGATGCTACGGTCTCAGTTTAGGGAAAATTTTGGACGGAAAATCAACAGCAAAGAAGATGGGTTCGATTGAAGCTGGTTGGTGGAGTTTTTGAGCTAGTTGACAATGAAGACTCGGATGGCTGTGCTGTGAGTAAATGGGAGTAATGGAGTGTGTTCCAGACAATGGGATTGCAAATGGAATTGAAGCTACAAAAAACATGAGCTCTGAGGCTGAGGCAAAATGGATTCGAATTAAGAGAACAATGTTAGGAAATGATAGATACTGAAGCTTAAATGGAAGAATAAACTGGTATTGCAGGGAATGGCTGAGTTGAGGAAGAGTGAGTGTTGTAGTTGCAGCTGTGCTATGGACATGGTGGTGAAGCTGCTACAACTGGTTGGCAGTGAGTTGGTTCGGATCTGCGTGGGGTTTGTAATTGGTGTTGGTGGCATTTGCAGTTTAGGTAGAGTTATGCAGTCCCGAAAATGTACTCATAATTTGTTATGTTGTCCGAAAAATGGTTGCATAACACGTTATGCAGCTATTATTGTAGGTGCATGACAAGTTATGCAACCTTTTTTGGTTTGCATAACTTGTTATGCAGTACAGAGAATGGTTGCATAACACGTTATGCAGCTACTTTTTGTTAGTATTGAAACCAACAAAAAAAAGGTTGCATAACATGTTATGCACCTATAATAATATCTGCATAACATGTTATGCATCTATAAAATTTGTTGCATAACCTGTTATGCATCCGAAAATATGACTGCATAATGCGTTATGCATTGAGAAAATTATTGCATAATCTTTTATGCATCGAGAAAATTGATGCATAACCTGTTATGCGTCCGAAAATATGATTGCATAATGCATTATGCATCAATTTTTTATATGTACGCACTAAAATCAACCAAAAAATGGTAATATAACTTGTTATAGATGCATAACATTGTTATCCAAATGCATAATTTGTTATGCAGTGGAGAAAATGGTTGCATAATTCGTTATGCATCTGCAGAATATGTTATGCATCGTTTTTGGTGACTGCATAATGGTTATGTATCAAGTTTTCAAAAATTTTCCCTAAAATGAGGATCACCTCCGATTTTTTCGTGAAAAACAAAAATTTGATATTCTTGTTTGTACTCGTTGCGTAGCTCTTTTAAAAAGATTTCCAATGATATAAAATTTGTAAAATTCTAAGCCGCGGATTTTTAGATATGTTATGTCCAAGTTGCGCTTCTAATTATACCCCTGAAAAATTAGGATGCAAAACGAGTTATGCCTGAAAAGATAGTATGCATAACGAGTTATGTATTGATTCCCTAATAATTTCATATAATTATGGGTGTGACAGTACCAAAAATTAATTGTGGGTTTGACAACGAGAATATTATTTTTTTTGGGTCTCCCCTTAATTTCCCCAATCATATAAGTATATCTAATGGTTCTAAGCCCATTAAGGTACCTTATTCTCTATCTTTAGTATATTACTAATCCGATGAGATTGATTCTATAATCCGTAGCTAAGTCTTGTGAATATCTACAACTTTGTAGAAGAAGTCGAAAGTCAATTCAGACCATAAGTGGTCCAATTCATTACTTATAAGAAAACTAGTCCTAAGCCCAATTCCCTTAAATAGCCCAATAACTAAGGCCCAGTCCATATGGTCAACTAACGGTCAAAGTGACGGTCAAGGGTCAACTAACAGTAAACGTCAGTCAACAAAGTCAATGTCAGGTCAAAGTTCAGGGTCAATGGTCAGTGAGTCAAGACTAGTGACTCAATGAGTCAAATCCGATTCAACCCGATTCGACTCAATCAGATAATGAGTCAGACAAGTTCATTAAGATAAGTCAGCTAGCTGACTAGCTGATCTGATACAAGTCAGTGCATATGCCAAGGGTACTAAGGCACAATCAATATGCAACACACTAAGACTCTTAACTATAATTTCTATTAAAACAGAATTCTATAAATCAATACAGTTCTCAATTTAAAACTTCATAATCAAACTACAAATATAACTAAAGGCTACCTGCAATTGCAGTTACAAGCTCTCATTAGAGAAGATCAACTCAACACCTTCATATAACCTTCATCCTTGTTAAACAGTCACATAACATTCAATGCATATAAACTTCATAACCCACTTTAAATTCAAATACAGATTACCTCAGCTTCTTCTAAATTCAGTTCACTCCTTCCACTGAACTATTAAACACTCCATAAACCACCAACACAATTACAATCACACCTCTACCAACATCTTCTAAAATTCATCATTTAACTCAACTCCTCTTTGCAGTAACCACCATACATAACAGCCATCTATACTTATCATTTCAGTTCAATATCTTAACTTAGCAAACCACCACCAGATATATCTTCACAGGGAATTACTTATATCATCTTTACACAGGTTAAACTCCAACCACAGTTCCATTACACCCTCTTCATAATTCATTTCAAAACTCAAAACATACATAATCCATTTCTTAAACTCATTAAAAATACTACAAGCTATACCCACCTGCAATCATTCTCATAAACAACATTCAACACTCAACAATTCAGTTAATCACCATCATCTTCCATAACTACCTGTAGCTGTCACTCTATTCACTCCATCCCCATTCTCTGGAGCTAACCAGAACAACACCACCTACAACTTTAGACACAACCAAAATACATTCATGTCCTACAACAAACATTACACCCTTGCAAGCATACATACATAGGATACATCAGCATCTCCAATTACCACTACCAGATCAAATATACCCACAATCCAGTCCCTTGAACCTGTAACTTTATCACACTGCAACTTCAATAGAAACCTTGCTCAATCCAATAACCACAGTTTCTCATACCCATTCTAACACAGAACCTTTGTAATTCATAAACCACCAATTCAGTTAATCACCATCATCTTCCATAACTACCTGTAGCTGTCACTCTATTCACTCCATCCCCATTCTCTGGAGCTAACCAGAACAACACCACCTACAACTTCAGACACAACCAAAATACATTCATGTCCTACAACAAACATTACACCCTTGCAAGCATACATACACAGGATACATCAGCATCTCCAATTACCACTACCAGATCAAATATACCCACAATCCAGTCCCTTGAACCTGTAACTTTATCACACTGCAACTTCAATAGAAACCTTGCTCAATCCAATAACCACAGTTTCTCATACCCATTCTAACACAGAACCTTTGTAATTCATAAACCACCAATTCAGTTAATCACCATCATCTTCCATAACTACCTGTAGCTGTCACTCTATTCACTCCATCCCCATTCTCTGGAGCTAACCAGAACAACACCACCTACAACTTCAGACACAACCAAAATACATTCATGTCCTACAACAAACATTACACCCTTGCAAGCATACATACACAGGATACATCAGCATCTCCAATTACCACTACCAGATCAAATATACCCACAATCCAGTCCCTTGAACCTATAACTTTATCACACTGCAACTTCAATAGAAACCTTGCTCAATCCAATAAACACAGTTTCTCATACCCATTCTAACACAGAACCTTTGTAATTCATAAACCACCATAATACCAATTCAACCAACCATTCAATCTACCAAGCACTAGATAAATCGACAACCTAAATAATTCAACTTCTAACGGCGAAATTAAGCATCAAAGAGACTTACCCAACCCTTAGCTTCATCTGAATTGATGTATCACCAAATCAATTCTTCTAAAAACCTAATTTCTGTTTTGGGGAAGAACACATGAACCCTAATTCGTTGAATCTTCTCTGAAGCTTGAGAATCAAACTCTAATGCATCTTCTTTGCCTTCAACACAAAAAACCCCTCATGAATTACTTAATTCCTTCCTCAATTGTTCATCAATCTTCAATCGGATCCAAATCCCAGAAAACCCTAACTATTTGATTCATCCTCGATTTAACTTCAGAACAACTTCAAAGCCTCGATTAGACATAAACCCATCTCAATTCCTTCCCCTAGAACACTAATTCCATCTTTTAATTCTTCTCTGAGCTTCTCGTAGAAACCCTAACTTCTAATTCTCTTCCTCATTCGAGTCTGAATCTACCACAGACACCATCACCATTACTAACAACTAGTGTAAGACCTTCTCCACCTTCTGTTGATTTCAAAAACTTCCATTTGATTTCTCTCAGAAACGCAGAAGATGAAGAACAGGAGAAGAAAGAATAAGAGAAAAGAAGAAAGAAGAAAGAAAATGAAGAAGAAGAAAGAGAACGAGAGTTTATCCTATCGGTTGAGTTGATAAGGCCGAAGGAAGTTTACGGAACACCCGCTGAACGTTAAGGGAAGATCCAGTCGGTATAAAGTCAAAAAGCCTATTTTGCCCTTCTCACTAATCTGATGATTACTTCTTCATCCAGTATCTGAATGGCACGTTCGAGCAGTCTATCTCGCGTAACTTTTCGAGCTCTATCCGATGATACTCGTTTTGAATCTAAATCGTTGTTAGATTAATTTATATTAATTAACTTGCGTATTAAACTAATCGAGTTATTATCGGCTAAATTGTCACTTGATCATCTCTTGACCGGTCTAACAGCGTTGACGAGCTCGAGGGTCACTACAAAAACACCTTTGTGATTTTTTTATGTATAAAAATATCATAAAGAGGAAAAGATTATGAACAATCAAAAAACATCATAGCACAGAATAAAATAAAATGTGATATGCATGACATGCCTCCCGGTCTCGGTATCCATGATTCTTGGGTTTTGTTTCAGAACTACCCATATTCGATCCCCTATCCCCCATCATGAATTTGAAATCTCCTTATTAAATTTTAGAGGATGCAAACATTAAACATCGATGCTAATAAATAAATATATCCTTCAGAGATGAGTGGAATTCATTAGATCACTAAATTTCATATGGCCAACAATCAATACAAAGGAAGTAATTAAAACCAAATTCAAGATGGTCGGCCTGTAAACACCAACAAAGGCTAGAGGCTAAGAAGAACAGAACGTTAACCAACATTATAGAAACTTTGAAAAAGCTTAATTAGGATTCAAAAAGGAGCACATCTTAATCGAATCAGATGCAGTTAGTCTGAAAGTTCTAAACTGTTAACCTGAAATAGAATCATGCACGAAAATAATTGATAAGAGCTAAACTGTTATCAACACCAACACCAACTCCATCATCTAAATCTATTATGTTATGAAAAGTTGTATAAGGATTTTCGGAGTGTTCATGACATTTTACTGGGGTTTGCCTTCACCTTCTTAACAACTGAAATTGCAGATACAAACCAATTAACATGCAATAACAATGAAGCTCACTACATTTGAAAAGAATTAGTAGAGGAGTACAATACAATTGAATATCTTTACTCGTGGCAACCGAAGTCGGTGAAATCACATGAGATAGCCGGTAGAAGGAAAACATAATCGAATATCTAATAGCCTCAATTTAAACTCAATCTAAATCCACAGGAGAGACAAATTTGCTAGTTACGAAGGATCATCCAAATTAACGCAGCTAATGTCATGAACTTTGCTGGACTTGTTTCAGATAATAACAAATTTTAGTATCGACTGATGTAACATAACTTTGACAGTAGAGGATTACCTTAAATTATTCATCCACCTTCATTCTTCCCAGCCTCAGATGCAGCATATAACCAATACTACATGATATCACGACATATAACCAATAAGACATTCTTTAATATAGATCCATTATCACCTCCATATCCAAAATCAATCCATAGTTAGCTCCCTACACAGGTACTTATCTCTTCTGGTGCATTTTTATTGATTCAGGACTTCGCATCAGTTCTGCCATTTCCATGGTAACGGCAGACGTGTAGATTCCAGCAAGAAAAACATTCTGAAAACAGTTTATAGTAAAAAGAATATTAATGTTGAGTTTTCTACTTACTTTAGTACTTCTTTTTAATACCATACTTGGTTTCGAAAAAATAAAATAAAATAATAGCGCCTCGCTCGCCTTTGACAGCATAAAGTTAGATAAGATTACCATAAGAACTGCCTTGATATGGTCTTTCATGAGACGAATGGAACTGAATCCAACCTTCTCTAGTTTGTGCAGAATATCTATGATATCATCATGGTCTTGTACTGATCTCTGTGGATCTAGATGTTCATCGATGATTTCCTGATAGAAAGTATCCAAACCAGCTGCATTGAAACTGTCCAGCATAGCCATGGCTTCAGACAGGAGATGCTGAAATCTCCCACTACCAAATTAATCTCTTTCATAAGTCTTACCGAATGCAACTTTGCAAACAGTTTGATCAGTAAGAGATATCAGCTTCTGGAAGATATCAATTGGTGTGCCAGAAGCAGCGACTTCCGGAATAGATTTTATCATAGATGCAACCTCTTTTAATCTCAAAGCTCCGAATGACTGAACTCTCTTGTAATTTCTGTATCATATAATGTTGACTGGTATCTGTTGCATATAAACAAACAATAATGTGGACAATTGAATCTCTCGCAAAATACACTTGCATCAAATAATAATCGCGATGAATCATTGATACCAAACAATAAGTAGCATTACCTTAGCATGTCATAAACAATAACTCAATCGCCATCCCTGCGAAAATCACTCCATACACTTGCATCAAACAATTATTTACTAATTGGCCAACTCTGCATGCATACCTATGGTTCCATCAGTAAGTTGCATTACCTGGAAACAAAAATTGGGCGTAAAGTTAAGATTTCAATCCCAATTATCATTATTATCATAACTGGTAACCGTATTACATTAGTTTAGATTGAATTCAGACCTAAGAAACCCTTACAGAGATAACAATTATAGGGTTTTAGCATGTTTCTTCTTTTCCTTCTAATTCAATCTGCCTTTCGCCAAAATTAATAATTTGTCAAGCCAACATTAATCCTTCAAGCTATAATTCATCATCAAATCATAAAAAAACATCAGAACTTACAACTTACAAAACTGCAAAAAGGGAGAATAAAAAGTTGTGATGAAAGGGAGTCGTACCTGCTTTAACTTAGAAGTTTGAATCAAGGGTTTCTTAGCCGGACTTGATTGATTCTCTAAACCTGCAAAATCCCAAGGATTTTTAGCCTTTGATCAGTTAGAATATACCAAAAATTGAACAAAAAAAAAATCCAATTAGAATCAGAAAAATCTTACGCTGATCCAACAATCATCAACAGTGAAACCCCTCCAAAATATGTAATTTCTTCTTGAACCTTCATCAACAGTTCACTACAATCTCAAATTTCCACCTCAAATCGAACTCATTCTGTTTATATGAAATATAGATAGACTGAAATCAGATAATGGAACCCTAGACTGAATTTAGACAGTGATAACGAAGAGATTTGAGAGTTTAGCGAAGAAGAAACCGATCTGATTACCAGTGAACATGGTAAAGTAAGACTCGAAAAAGAAAGAAAAAAAAGAACACAGATCTCCCTTGCTGGAATCAATTGATTTTCTAGGGTTCCTCTATTTTAGAGGACGCAACATTAAACGGCAAAAATTTCCGTGGAGATTCATCGGAGATGGATAATACGATATGATTTATTTGCAGGTTGATTAGTGTGAGATTGAAATTCGTATACATAGTTGGATACATTCAAAACGTTTAATAAGAAAGAAGAAACTGCTGCAAACCTAGTATTATCCAGCGACGTTTACAACGTTTTAGCTCTTCCAATTTCTTTTTAGTTGCAGAGACAAGGTTAGAACACGTTTTAACGAAGAAAAGAAGTGAAGTCCCGAAATTGATGTTTATCTGCGTTAGAAACAATAAGAAAACATCGAACGGCCCCGAATTACTCTCGAGGATCTGGACGGACGCGATATATCCCTCGCCCAATGATATATCCTGGCCACAGGATCTTCGATCCTACGGTCACCTTTGTCCCCGAATTACTTTTTTTCTCCTCCCCAGCAGCCTTTCCAGGCCACAGGATATCCGAATCCGACGAACACGAATGACCACGACATAACCACCACATTTCCTTAAGGGGGAGACTAGGGACTAGGTATCACGCCGGCCTACAGCCGGCGCTCAACCTCTTGTCGATTTTTGAAAAATTGCTCTAGGCTTATATAGCTTATAAAGTATAATATAGCAGAACGGTCCTAATACCATGTTTAATTAGTTGGACCATAGTAGCTGGATAGGGGGCCGGGACCGGTGGAGAAAATTTAAAGGCAGGTGTAGTTCCTAAATATTTAGTTGGTCGTATCATATTATAGTGTGTTAGTTAATCAGGTCACAATAGCGTTTTTAATTAGTTGGATTATAGTAACCAAAAGGGCAGATATAGTGCCCAAATATTTAGTTGGTCATATCTATTACTTGGAATTGTATATAGTGGCTTAGTCCTAATATGCTGATATTCTCAACTGTTAAGTCATAGTATGCATATGAAAATATTTAGAACAGTGATATGGTGTTACTAATGGTATTGAGGTAGAATTTCGAACAATGATATGCATTCGACTTCTCAATACAATACTTTACACAGATTAGACTATTAAATATGTACACATATTAGACTATTAAATATGTTAAGTATTGTGAAATCATTACTCATTCTATGAGTTATTATTTTTGGATAATTGCCTATTACTTGGATTTGTATATAGTGTTTAGTCTTAATATGCTGATATCCTCAATTGTTTCATCTTTATGCCATAGTAATATATCTTGGGTACTATTCTTTCCCTCTCATTTCTTTTTTGATTTACCCTATACTTACTAATTGATTAAAATGGCCAGAGAAAGCAAGAACACAGGAGGTTTTTAATCCTTATTCATTTGCAAACTATCCGTGTCATTATCACCACATATAGAGGTTTCATCATGAAGTACATATGATATACCAAGCCCAAAGAAATTTCTTATTCACATTAGTTCTGCACGATAAAGATCATCTATCTATAAGTATACAACAGTCAATAAACAATTTTTTCCTGTGTTAATTTCACGCTACCTCAAGTTTGTTCGGTTTGATTCCAGTGACACACACACAATCGTGGACATATCAGAAGGTTTGCCAAGCTCAGTTACAATGGGATGAACTGCAAGAGGAGTATACAAATACATTAGCAGAATTAACAATGAATTGAACCTGCAAAGTCGAACATAATGTTATTTTACCATTGAAATGGAAAGATGAAGGCGTCCACAATGACAGGATTGGTTGTGGAAAGCTCAAAATTTGAAGCTTATATCACCAAATTCAGAAACCAATTTGGGATTTTTCGTTACATTACCAGATTACCAGTGAACTATTCTAAGTAAACATCTTTGTCCTTTACGAAACTAAAAATCTCTTACAGTTATCCTTAAATGCTAGGTTCAAGGCCTAGTACAAATTTTAAAGGATGAAAATTTTATCAAGTACCTTAAAAATTTTAAAGACAGTTGAAGTTCAGTATCTCAAATTCTCTATCTTAAAGATGGTGTAGGACTAATCTCACAGTGGCGTCATTGGAAACAATTATCTTCATATCCGACCCATTGCTTTGTCATCTGAAGTAAATTTATGACAACTTCTCTTTTATACAGCAAATTTCAATATTATCCTAGCAATCTTTTCAGAAGAAGGTGCCCTCATTAACAAATCATCCTTTCAGAGAAAGTAGTGAGCAAAGTACTCTGGATACCAATTATGCAAAGAGCTATCTATGAATTTGGATGAACAATTGGATACGAAAGAAAAAAAAGACATGCAAAGCAATTGTATAAAGGAGATGAATACATGCCTCGAGACATTAGAGATGAGAATATAAATCTGTCTCAATAGTAATCGATACCGATACCGTGAAGGAACTGACTGTAGATTAAAAAGAGAATATTGTACCTCATTTCAGAAGCAACGCGTTGTATTTTCTAAAACTCGTTTAGAGCTGATTCAAAGTCCTTAGAAAAGTTAGTCTTTCTGCTAGCCTGCGCGATAAGTTGGATTACAAAAGGTGTTAGCTAATTAAGTGTGCCAGTACTGTGATAAACCTAACATCATCAGTGATACAGAAATCATACTAACCTCAGTATGGTCATCTATGTCACTGCCTTGTTTGAGTTTAACTGCAGTATGTTTCACCAAATGTGCAATTAGTAATCTTGTCTTGTGCTTATAAGCATAAAAATTAACTATGAGAACCATTACAACATATAATCAAAGGTTATCAAGCTATAATCCTCAAAGTACATATCATGAGTATTTTTGCTTATTTCCACCGGAAAATCCAAAATTGGTTTCTACTTATTTACCCCAAAAGCAATTTCCAAAAAGAATACTTATTTCCACAGACTTGGAGGAGATAGTGCGCATAAGATAGTCCATGGAGAAAAAGCACAAACACTAAAAAATCCAATTGTGATCATGCAATCCTGCCTTTTTTTTTTCTTCAAATTATTCCAGTAGAAGTTTTCATGTTTTTGAGCTAAGCAACGTCAGATATTAATAACTAAGCACCTGCCTAGAGGAAAAGGTTAGAATATAAAAGCACTTACAATTGAACATCTGGTCCTATGGATCTTAGAAAAAAAAATTGCTCGTCCATATGAACGGTCCTACATATGGCTCACACCTACTGAATAAAGAACCATCCAGTTGTCTTATAAATTCTCCAACTTCCTCCCGTTAGTCCAAGCTACAAAAACATATAAATCCAAGTGATAACATTGTTTGGGCATGTAAGATCGAGCCAAGAAAGTTGAAATAATCAACACATCATTGGCTAGAACTTCTTCCTGAACAGAACAGAACTGCAAATCAACCAAACAATTTCAAAATCAATATCTGTCTAAACAAACAATTGATACAGTTTTAAAATTAAAATTCCAAATTTCCTAAAAACCATCTTCTAACTATTGGTAAACAGCTAACATACCATGGATAACTGCCAGTAACAGCTCAGTTCATTGAAAAACAATAGTTGCAGCTAATCTCGTCTTTAGTTCTTCCGGCACCCACTAATTTCTCCACCAGTGGCACTCATCGTTCATCACCAGCAATAGAGTTTACTCTTTAAAACATTAGGATGCCCTAAAATCATACTTTGTTCTGTTGATTAGTTAGGATGCTGTAAGTCGCTATAGATTCTACCTTTCATTCTCACAAAATCAATCAGTTAGAAGTCAATTACTGAAAAAAGAATTACTTCGAGCCAAAACAGAATCGACAGCCCCGAATGCCTTGAAATCTATTCTTATCTATGTTGGGAAACAGTTACCCAAACAGAATTATGCTTACCAAAATCATCGCTCCATTAAGAAAATAAGAACATCCAATTGCAATGACCAGATAAGAAAATATATGAATGTTTAAGATGCTTACTTTACCCAATTATGTGAATATGTTCTCAATGCCAATGAGCAAGATTCTCAAACAACCTACTAATCCAATTATGCAAAGCCCTGATAAGCTATTGATTGCCATCTAAACAACCTCAGTTCATCTATTATCTCGATCAAAGAAATTTACCTATAGTTGTGTCTGTCAATTTGATATCAACACCAAACTCCACTAATGAACCATCCAAACTCCACTAATGAGCCATCCAAACTCATCTAATGAGCCATGGAGGAATACTATGATTGCAGCTTCCTTAGTCTGGAGAAGAGACAAAGATTGTTGAAACTTTCATATGAGAGTAAACGGAATAAGCAAAATTTGTCGTTCCTTCCCTCAAGTAATGAGATACCACCGATTTGAGTATTTTCTTGCACCCATTAGAAGGCTAGTAGACTGCCTGCAGTAATGAACATTTTTTTCTCTTATTAAGGTGGCAAGTAAGTTGGCGTCTTGTTCAATGGAAAAATGATGAATAGAAAAATAATATTGCAAGTTCTTGAAGGTCAAGATGACTCTTTTTATGAGGAGTTCAAGGTTCATAAAATTTACACATCCTCCTCCAACCTTGAGCAGCAATCAACAACCAATACAAAACCAATGAACAACTACCAAAAACGCAAAAAATCCAAAAACTGTTAGCAACCACTTAATCAACTACCAAATGGATAACATGTTACAGAACTTAAGTTCAGGGAATGAACCCAGTATTGTCTCCATGGCCTGCAAGTGGTACTCAGCTGAAAAGATCTGGGTTACATGTTACTGCGCACTCTCATATTTACAATTGATAACCTGTAGAATGCAGATTGATTGTTAAGTCTCTGATCAAATGCAATAATTCAGAGGTCAGCCAGGCGATTATATTGCCTTACTTCTTGACCAATATGTAAGCTCTACCAAAATCAGAGAGCAGCACCAGTTTGAGCTAATGGGATAATTAAAAAAACTGAAGATAAATCAGTTGAAACCATAAATCTATACGCATCCAAAATCTTAATATGAAATTTAGAAAGTACAAAACACTATTAGCACTTCTGAATTATAAATTTACAATCTAATAAGATATGAATTTCGAACCATGGAATGGTTCGAAGAAACCTTATTATATTGTTCAAGTATTTTCTGAAATATAATGCTGGACGACGATATGGAATTTACTTACAAAAATAGTTGAGCAGAAACATGATTCTAACTAAAATAGGTTAGGTTTAGTCGGCCAACATAAGAGGGAAAGACATGGTTAAGGTCAGCTGGAAATCGAAAGAATTATCGCATTAAGGGGATTAATATCTAGGTTAACTTTATCTAGGGCGCTGTATAATCCCAGCCATTCGAAATAATAAAATCCCAGCCATTATAATATAAATTAGTTTAGTGCTACTGAAAATAGAACCTGGAGTAGTAGACAGAGAGAGGTAGACAGAAAGAGAATGCCTTTACAACTCAATATTGAGAGAAATTCAAAGCCATACATGGTAATGTCTTGTTGATTGCTAAAGCCAAAAACTGAAATATGCAAGGATATAGATGGTAAAGATACATCTTCCTAAGGAGAAACCTTTAGTTACCTGAGTTTTCGATACAAAGCTCTTGCACACCAATTTCCTTTCTTTTAGGGTGCAGTACTAACACAGGTGATCCACGTGTCAGCATTCTAACCAGCTCTTCATTACCTGAAATTTATTTAAGAAAATAATAACAATTAGTTTCACATATGTGCAAATGTAAGCCATACTTGTATGTCGAAACCACTTTGTCCTTAACTTTTTCCCTAGTATCCTAGCAAACAATAAATATCCAGGGCATAAGGTACCTTAGTTAACAATAAATATTCAATAGACGGATTTGAACATCTTTATTTCTATCGCAATAGACTTGATAAAGTACCCATTTGTTTCTCTTCCTTTTCTTATCGATATAGGCCATAAGTTCCTCCTGTCGATCTTGTCATCATCTAGAGCCTAGACAAACGTGAATAATCAAATCACATCCTACTGATTGTGCTGTTAAACCTGTCTACAAATGCAATATAAACGCGAATAACACTCTTCTCGTTGTAAAGGGAATGTCACTACAAAATAACACTAACTCCTTCATTCCTTTCCATTTCTCAATTTGTTTCTCCTCACCAGCAGCATAATATAATCTGCAATCACACAATATACTTGTAAGAGAAAGACAAAAAAAAAATACTTCAGATGATATCCAATAGACGGATTTGAACATCTTTATTTATATCGCAAGAGACTTGATAAAGTACCTTTCTCTTCCGTTTCTTATCGATATAGGCAATAAGTTCCTCCTGCCGATATGACACTTGCCGATATCTTGTTCCTCCATAACAACACATCAGTAGCTACATAGTCAAATTAAAATCAATCAATAAAGCATGAATGAAACAACATAACCAAGATACAGAAACAGAGTACCACAAAGTAATAACTCAGCTTACATTTGACACCACTGAGAAGGTGATATACTGGCTTCACAAAATAGTACTTTCACAACGATGAAAGTGATGAGAAGAAGAAACCATTGCGTACATCGATTCACGAAAGAAAAATACACAAACACTACAATTCACACAGATTTTTTTAGCACGAAGTTGAAGAGATTGGGACAATAAGTAGCACCAAGTGAGTGAGCAAATCATATAAACAAATTCTACAATCCAAAATTATTCTGAAAACCAAATTCACATTCCCATGAGAACGTACCATACTTAGATCTGGATTGGAAAAAACCAAAATTCACATTCCCGTGAGAACACACCGTACTTAGATGTGAATTGGCAAGCCTGGTACACAAACATTTCATCAAGAGGCTCAAGGACTTATTATTCAAGCAATATGAGCAACCAAGAAGCAATGTAATACGGGAAACTCTAATGCATTGGCGGTCACATCCCACACTCGAGTTTTCAGAATCACATCGTATCTTGATTCTCACCCTCAAATTCCTGGTCCCGAACACGATGTGGTCACTTATTCAACTTGCCCTAGCAACTCTGCCAACTCTAATGTCCATGAACAACTAAGAATTAGGCACAATGTGTCTTCTACTGATATAATGTGATCCACACAACTGACCTACAAAACATAGAAACACACAAACGATAAGAACATTGATAAAAGAATAAACAAAATAAAGTGCTTCGAACCTAACACTCAATTTTTTTTAACTCCTCAGGCTTCTACCACTAAAATTAATGCACATTCAGAGACATGAGATAATTTCTGGAATTTAGAGGTGCAAAGCCATATCACAGAACTTTAATTTGAAAGACAAAAATGAATATCACAAAATCGAAAGGCTTGATGCTGCGAATTATTGGAAATTGACATTGAAAGTCCAAAAACTACATGAAGGGAATATCAGCAGCCTTATTTCCCCTAATGCCAGTAATATCTCCGACTCCAGACAAATACGATTGACATATAATTCATTATACTAAACCTATGTTGATACATAAAAGCTAACAACCATGTGCAAGCCATCGGCTAGCATCGCCATTTTATGGACTTTTTCGGATTGATAGGATCAGGTGCAAATACAAATACAGTGATCATACAAAAGTGATAATCTTAAGCATTGATTCTTTTAGCGACGTACCTTCTCCAAAGGCAATTGAGTTTCTTTTGTAATGGTAAGTACATAATTTCTATAATTGTTAAGGACCTATTGATGCTGTTCTTATAGCCCAAACTTCCATTTTTCCTACCCTTTGGCCCCCTTCCATAGTCTCAATTGAAGTAATTAAACTAATTTTGATTCCATAGTCTTCGTATCTGTAGATCTTCCGTAGAGTTTGACATTAACTACCGATTTACTGCTATTAATCACGGAAGCACCTCCCTGTTCTTCTCCATCACTAATCACTGCTCTTACTTGATATTAACAGCTCCATTAGTCGACCATAGCATCACTTCCATCGACTGTCATGTTGAGTTTCAACTCAACTGCTCAACAGACTCGAGTTATCGGCATATGTAACCTTCTCGCAGTTCCAGTAATCCAGCATGTAAACCCCGATCCGGAAACAATAGCTAAGCACCAGAAATCCCACTCAACCACATCAAACCCCACATCTTCTTAGACCTTCAGGGAACCTTCTTTGTTAAGCCTGATGCAGCACCAGTTCTTTCTATTCTCTTCTGCGAGTAACATCAACAGCTACATACGAATCCAATTCTGCTCACTTCCAATTTAATCTCAAGTGCCTGAAACACTGCCATCATAATCATCACTAAACAATCAAAAACCAAACACATCCCTGGCATCACTATTCAATTAACATTGTTATGAGGCTGTATGAACAACTCTAGTTTCTGAAATCACAACCCTAAATAGAATAATCCACTACAACAACAACAACAAAGAGAACCATTGACCATTAAAACAGATAGATACCTTTGTACATCAACATATATTCCATTACCTTAATTCTATTTGTTAAGGATATTATCCATTAGAAAGGAAAATCGTATATTCAACATATATTCATGGTCGTGGCAAAAAATACAAACCCTGGAAACTACATGTCTATAATTATACAACATATACTGGGATTTGAGACTTGGTGTTTGTGCTACCATGTTACTTACTTTGTCTTGATAATTGCCATGGAATCGTACTTTCTTGTAATGGAGAAGAAATTATTACTTGACATGTATGCTACAATCTGATCAAACATGTTTATGTTTAGTTCATCTAAAAACTCCCACAACCTCTAAAATTTTCATTTAAAATGCCTGCAAAACTAAATTAGTGAAATTAAGTGCTGCACATTTGACATATCCAGCATTATCCTACATTAAGAACACCACCTAAAGCACACAGGATTGCAAACGTCCCAACCATAAATAAGAAACTCATTAAGATCCATCACATATCAACCTTGGAAATCCTTTATAAGGCTGTTCCTATCTTTATGCTTTACCAATGTTACCATTTGGGATCATAACTGCATCACTATGTCATTCACGATATATAACCTCACCACCTACTTCATGGCTTAGATTGGACCTCTAATAACTGCAATCAAGGGAAACAGTCACTACCTTGTCATTACACATTCTCATGGATTCTCTGAATTAGATACTTTGGAGGATAAACATGTGTTAATAACAGGTGGTGCATAGTGTACCATTATCGACCACAAACAACAACTAAAATGTACACAAACCAACAGCCAACAAAAGTTTTGATTTTAAATTAGCAAATTTTATCAGCAAAATGATTAATAGCTGACTCTTATCAATGAGGAATGAGTGTGCAATAAATTATTGTACAAAACGGTTACCTGCACTTGTCCAATCTGTACCAGATGCAATGGCTTAAACATCAACAGACCATTGAGCATTGCCACCCCTTTGATTATTCAATACCATAATACCACCACTATATGTCTATATGGCCAAGGAGAATAAATAATGATGTCCAGGGTTCTTAAAGGCAACAGTAAAAACTAGTAGTAGTCTGCCTAGTGAACTCTCGGCTTCTCCCATGTTTTCCCAAGGTTGTTGTCAAAAGTAGCAAAATTTCCTGCAAAACCTTAAGTTTGATAGCTTGTCAAAAATAATACCTTCAACTTTGCAATACAAAAAAATAATTAAAAAAAAGTGCCGATAAGAAGGATCGATAGCAAGAATTGATTCACAATATACACGAAAAACATACATTACAAAAGTAAGAACAAAATACACGAATAACAGTAATTTTAGATATTCATAAAAAATTGAGTTTCAAGAAAAAATCACCAAAAGACTCACATTGTGTAGAGCATATACAATATCTGCAATATATATGAAGCCTCAGCGGTAATCTGATACGCAACATAATCAGTCAAAATACCAGCAACACCTTCTGAAAATCTTGAATTTCTCTTCAAAACCCTGTAAAAAGCATAAAGTCTAATCTTAATGAAGAATCCGAAGACGCTTCCCATAGGAGAACTTGTTGTTAATAAATAGCCAGCAACCTAACCAAATTAAAACAAAAACAAACCCGAATAGCATCAATTTTACTAAATATTTCTGAGAATTACCCAACTTTAGGAACAACTTTAGTACACTATATACATATCCAACCTTAATAATCGACATCCACTCTGTAAATTGGTTTAGTTGTAACCCGGATGCTTATTTGAGAATTGTTAGGACATATTCGGTAAGATGGGAGATTAATTAGCTCCGCAATTTTTCCGACACATTGATAATGAGCAAACATCATTTAGTCACTGATTTAGCTCAACTTCCCAGCTGCAAACATCATTTAGTGCAATCAAAATTAGCACTCTGATAAACAAAATTAGAACTTCACTCTCTTCAGCCTAAAATTCCCGCAGCATATATTTCGTTTTAAAAGTCAGTTGAACAAACATAAATTTCCTAGCATTACAACAACCCTTTAAATAAATAATATTAACATCTGAAAAATAAATATCTTCAATCCAAAGAGTAATTAACACATACTGTATTTAATTATTTAAATATCAAGACATGTACCTCAAAACCGTAATACCTTGTCTCATTTCTTCACACTTCAGGGTCAACGAAAAAGCAGAAGATACGCCTTTCATATAACTTCGGTCCACAGTATTTACCACAGTGAGTCTGAGTATCTAAAGAAAACCTAGTTAACATTTATACTATTTGGATATGCGTACAATTGCTGAAGCTTTTCCTTAGCTCCACTCTATAAGCTTTCTTTACTTTTGGAGCTATAAAATGATATTGTACAGCAAATGATAGTGTTGATACTTCCGATTATGGAATCTTAAAAGCAAAAACTGGAAATAAAAACTTAATAATCAAATATTCCCATATCTAAGAATTTACATAAGAAGTGTAATGGTAGCATTGTCTCCACAAACTGGCTTTTTCCTTGATGACAAGCTGCAGAAAGTTTCTTAATAGTAACCGCTCTTCCATCAGTGTTCCCTGCAAGTACCACTATATATTAGAAGATGATACCTATATCGTTTCGCACAACATTAGATCAAGTATCCAGCAGACCATCTACCTCTCTTTATCACTCAATTTGGACAAAATAAAGTTCAAGGACTTTGGTTTTATTCCTTCCAAATTTTCTTTCTATGATTTTTCTGATCATGTAATATGCTATTATTGCATTAGAAGAATCATAGGAATCAGGAATCTAACCATGAAAATATTTACCTGATTAAATCAGCAATCGAACCATCACCGTATCCTAGTAATGCCCCAAGGTTTTGAGAAATAGTAATATGATTGAGAAACAGTTATATCTGCAAAACAAAAACCAAAGAGACCGTGTGAGTACGTTCGATGCTTTACATTAGACATTAGCTTTACCATAGATATCTTCAATTACCGACCAATTGAAAATTTTGGCTTAAACAAAACTTGTATAGAAAAATCAACTAAAATTTGTACAGAAAATTGTATACTCCCAATCTTGAAATCTATTATTTCCTTCCTAATAATAGGACTCGAACTAATCCATGGCTCAAACTAACCTACTTAAATTATAAAACGATGTGTGGCCTGAAATTGTGCTTAGTGACCATAATCTACATTATTACCCAAAAGTTTGCAAATAACCAAAAATCTACTTATTAGGCAAAGCTCTGCCTTGTAATTAGTAAAAGACATTAGTTCCTTATTGGCATCTACTCCTGAAGAGAGAGGGAAGAGAAGATTCAATATCCCAATTAAACGAAACACAATTTGTTTGAACAGAAAGCATTTATTTAACTTTCTAACTTGCAATTTATAAACATATACATTGTCCATGAGGGTTCAAACTCACGTTTCTGATTTTAGGCAGTTTATATGTTTTTGTTTTAATGTCGGGGAATGCATGAAGTGTAGGCCTTTTAAAGTGGGCTTGGATAATGATAGAGACTCGGAGAGGAGAAACCCTTTAGTATTTTGGTGCCACTAGCTAAGTGATTTCACAATGACAATAGTTTTTCAACCTAAAAAAATTCAAATTAGAGTTTAAGAATGCACGACCAACTTAAATTAATGAAAACCATGCCAGCAACATATACTGCCTCCACTATCACTTCTTTGCTTTCCTTGGCATACCAATACTAAGATTCCCTCCAGAACCTCCTCACCAATTAGCAATTCAGAATTCCCAGTCTTCCAACGAACTCCAAATCACTCTATGAAATGTATTCATAGTACCACCCACATCGGTAAATCTTACGCATCAGTTGATGCCCTAACATCGAAACATAAATCCAGCACGATTAATTTAAAGAGACCTAACCATTATATATACAAAAACTGAGCCGGAATAATAACAATGGCATGAGAGGCGATGACTTTACCTGTGATTTTCCAATTCATTCGCAGGAGAATCAAGTAGGTTTGACATACTCATAAATTTAGATTGATTCCCAACTGATTTGATTTCCTTTGAACCGTGAATCTTGATGAGAACGAACAGATGAATTGAGATAAGATGTTGTAAACTAAATGGATTTATCTTCTCTAACTTCTTTAGCTCTGTCTCGTCTCGCCCTATCAAAGACGAACAACATTTAGAAAATAACTACAGTAAAAATGATCAATAAAGGGTGAAAAGTAAGTGATCAATAAAGGGTGAAACATATTAGCATAAGTAATTACAGAACTAAAAATGTAATTTATTTCTTTGATCATATCTATAAGGATAAATGAACTTTGTACACTCATGTATTACTCAACCATCCATCTATTAATGTGGGCACTATATCTGCCTATTGAGTCCAGCAACACCAAAAATCAGAAGCTCTGAAACGTCCAATGGTTCAACTTCTGGCCTAAGTTGCCTGGAGATGATTCACCAGATCAATTCTTCCCTGAATTGGGACCAAAATGAATTAGCTTCTGAAGGACTTTCAAAAGGGAATACTTATATAATTTGTAATAAAAACATATAACTATAATACACATTTGGATAAATCTATAGCCGAGTTCAGTCTGGGTTCAAGAGCAGAAGCTAAGCTAAGAATAATTTAGAACTTAGCAACTAACCCATGGTTAATTGTAGATGCAAAGATTATATAAGTGGCAGTGTTTGTAATCCAAAAGATTCATGTCACAGGAAAGTAATCATCCATGAAAATTAAACATGACTTCCTCTAGAGATTGTATCAGGTAATTACTCACCTGCATATCTCTTCTCTGCATAAAACCCTCCCAAAATTTGCTATAACGGGTTCCAACTTGAAATCTGCAGCAGCTATTCCCAGCTGTCTGAGACCATGCCAACCATTGACAATCATCCTTCGCAACACCATGCAAAAGACCGACTCATATTGGTCTATTTTTTATCATCATCACTGAAAGTGAAAAATGCACTAAGAATAAGATATGTTTGTACCAACAGTATAACATAAATTCTACAATCTATTATCTTAAGCACAAAATCCAATAAAAGTGAAGGAAATCACAAAGAGAATAAAGAGATAACTCACTCCTTAGTTTAATGAAGATGTTTGTGTGTTCAATGTAGCTTCTTACTGAGAAGAAACTCATATTATCAAAAACCCAAGCAAACATAGGTGTCATACCTTGATGCAGCTCGTCCCCATCATGATTATAAACAAAGCTCTTGAGGGTGCGTACATGGGCTACAACTGTGCGTAGTGATCGCTAATTATCATAAACAAAAACAATAAATGTAGTCAATACACGATACACCCAATTATCAAAACGAAAAACAATAAATAGAATACCTTGCACAGGAACCATTGATTAAACTGCACCTTATCAAGGCTTTAGTAACTGCAACCCAAAAAATTACACAAAAACAGAACATGGGAAGCAAATAAGATATAGCAAAATTGAATCTGTACATCGAATGCCTATGGTTCAGAACCTAATTCCAGTCTCTGGAATCATATATCCTGAAAATCAAACCTGCTAAACCTATCCCAATCAATCAAAAAGCTTAATCAAACGAAGAAACATAAACAAAAATTGAAACTAATGTAATTCCGGCAACAATATTTCAATATACATCTTTTTCTCCACCATAAAAAAAAATCAGGATCATATATCACCAAAATAAAATCAGCGATTAAAAGTTGGATAAAATAAATTAGGGTTCTTCATATTTCGCTTCAAAGACCCGGCGAAGAGTAATATGTTACCTGTGAGATTATAATAAAACCAAAAAATCAGCGTTGTCTCCCTTGAAACCCCCGATTTTACCACGGCTTATGAGAAGAATTTTTTAGATGCATAGGGTTTATGAGAAAGAAAGAGAATAAGAAGAGGGAACGACGCGAATAAAGAAACCCAGTTATATGAGGCAACTCAATAATTTCTCGGTGTATGAGATATGAAATATGAACTTTGACGAAATCCCCAAATTTTTTTTCATTGAGCTGATTCGATTGAAACAGATAAACATCTAAAATTAGGGTCGAAGGTTAAAGAGAAGAGAGGAGAAAATATTAGGGCTAAGTTTCTGAATAACAATTAATCTATATTCTCATATCAATTCTTTAGAGGAATTGTTGTTGTTGAGATGCAGTGAAGGAGACGAAGAATTAATTCGAAATCGAAAGATAGAGCTGAGGAAACGATGATTTTTTTTTTTTTGTGTAATTCGAGTGATGGTCGCAGCGAAGAAATAGAATCCACGGCCTCGAATCACTCTAATCAACGGCCCAGGTCCACTCCCGAAAAAAGGAAAGGAAACCAAATCTGGACGGGTATGAATTACTCACCAAATCCGATGGTAGTCTTTATCCACGACATAACCACCACTTTTTTTAAGGAGGAGACTAGGCCGGCGCTTAACCTCTCGTCGATTTTTGAAAAGTTGTTCTAACCTCTTGTCGATTTTCCATGTTCTGCCGGGGCTCAACCTTTTAAGAGTTTTGTTTATTATTCATTTGTTTGGTCGGTCGGTCGGTCGATCAGTATCTTCTCATGCAATTTTAGTTTGTGGTCATAGAAGAATGGTTCCAATATTTAGTTGGTCGTGTCATATTATATTGTGTTAGTTAGTTGGCTCACAGTAGAGTGTTTAATTAGTTGGATCATAGTAGCCGGAAAGAGATATAGTGCTCAAATATTTAGTTGGCCATGTCATATTATACTGTGTTAGTTAGTCGGCTCACAGTAGAGTGTTTAATTAGTTAGATCATAGTATCTGAAAAGCCTGGACCTACGGCCCCGGCGGTGGAGAAAATTTAAAAACATATATATTGCCCAAATATTTAGTTGATCGTATCATATTATAGTGTGTTAGTTAGTCGGCTCACAGTAGGGTGTTTAATTAGTTGGATCATAGTAGCCTGAAAGCCGGGACCTACGGCCCCGGCGGTCGAGAAAATTTAAAAGAAGATTTAGTTGGTCGTTCCATATTATATTGTGTTAGTTAGTTGGCTCATAGTAGAGTGTTTAATTAGGTTGATCATAGTAGCCGGAAAGTCGGGACCTACGGCCCCGACGGTGGAGAAAATTTAAAAGAAGATATAGTGCCCAAATATATATTTGGTCGTATCATATTATAAAGTGTTAGTTAATCGGCTCACAGTAAAGTGTTTAATTTGTTGGATCATAATAGCCGGAAAGCCGGGACCTACGGCCCCGAAGGTCGAGAAAATTTAAAAGCAGATATAGTCCTAAATATTTAGTTGGAAGTGTCATATTATATTGTGTTATATAGTCGACTCACAATAGAGTGTTTAATTAGTTGGATCCTAGTTGCCGGAAAGCCGGGACCTACGGCCCCGACGGTCGAGAAAATTTAAAACAAGATATAGTCCTAAATATTTTGTTGGTATTATCATATTGTAGTGTGTTAGTTAGTCGGCTCACATTAGAGTGTTTAATTAATTGGATCATGGTAGCCGGATTGGCCGGGACGTACGGCCCCGGTCGTGGAGAAAATTTTAAAACAGATATAGTGCCCAGATATATAGTGTGTCGTATCATATTATAGTGTGTTAGTTAGTGGGGTCACATAGAGTGTTTAATTAGTTGGATCATAGTAGTCGGAAAGAGATATAGTGCCCAAATATTTAGTTGGTCGTGTCATATTATACTGTGTTTGTTAGTCGGCTCACAGTAGAGAGTTTAATTAATTGGATCATAGTAGTCGAAAAGATGGGACCTACGGCCCCGGCGGTGGAGAAAATTTAAAAACAGATATAGTGCCCAGATATTTAGTTGGTCGTATCATATTATAATGTGTTAGTTAGTCGGCTCACAGTAGAGTGTTTAATTAGTTGGATCATAGTAGCCGGAAAGTCGGGACCTACAGCCCCGACGGTCGAGAAAATTTAAAAGAAGATATAGTGCATAGAGATTTAGTTGGTCGTGTCATATTAAACTGTGTTAGTTAGTTGGCCCATAGTAGAGTGTTTAATTAGGTTGATCATAGTAGCCGGAAAGCCGGGACCTACGGCCCCGGCGGTGGAGAAAATTTAAAAACAGATATAGTGCCCAAATATTTAATTGGTCGTATCATATTATAGTGTGTTAGTTAGTCGACTCACAGTAGGGTGTTTAATTAGTTGGATCATAGTAGCCGGAAAGCCGGGACCTACGGCCCCGGCGGTCGAGAAAATTTAAAAGCAGATATAGTGCCCAAATCAAAGAAAAATTTCTAGGGCTGGATAGAATTCTTGGAGTACCAAGAGCAGAAGAAAGAAACTGAGAATATTCCCAACTAATAAGATTATAAACAAATAGCTATAATTTGTCTTTGTCTTCCATTATTACAGTTTTACCTTTGGAAACTCCTTTTGGGTAAATTCTATTTATGAAAACAGAGTAAAACCACGATATCCTTTACCTCAAATTTCAATTAAGCCATGACAAACCACTCATGTGTTGCCACACCGTAGCTACGCCACCTTCGTATACTCGTGTACCTTCAACACCGACCTGTTATTTTAAGCCACAATCATAATATATCAAGCTGAGCACCTTGATTGTTGATCAAAGGTTTAAAATTTTTCCATCCCGCTTGATAAGAAGAAGAAGATATCCTTTACACTTGTCAATCAAATTACAAACAGGTAAAAAAAAAAACTAATAGATTCTAATACCTTATCGTTTCATGGATGCGATTACAGCAACCCTAAAAGGTTGCATATCTTTTTGATTCTACGTTGACCCTATAAAAAAATGTGAAAAAAATCAACAAACCACAACTATCCCACGAAATTTTTGCCGCATCATCTTTCTGATACTTCTTTGAACCTCCAAAAGTACAAAGTAAAAATCTGATAATGCTTTGCACCTCCAAATTCCTGAAAAAAACAACAAAATATAATCAGGGATTACAACAGAGAAGCAAGAAAGAACTGCAAAATATTGAAAAGCACATGAAAAAAAATTCTATGATTCTGCGTGAGAGTAATATTGGAAGGAAAGAATTTAGAACGAAAGGATATCATCTTTAATGTAAAATTGTATTCCGCAAAATTGCAGTGAGTAGTATAATGGCTATAAGATTCAAACTAAAAGTAATTTCACTCAAATAATGGTGCCATCTGTGGGAGTCGGACCCACAATGACATGGTTGACAACCATGTGCTCTGCCATTTGATCTAAGACAACAATATAATTTCCTAATATACACTAAGTGGGATTAAATATAGTGATACTTACTATAGGCATTAAGGGTTAGCAAGTACGCAGTATCTTTATAAACAAAGTCATGAACAACCTTTCACATTTGTGCTATTTCACACCAAGTAATGAAGTCAGCAACGGTGAATTCCCTATACTGCACTTTCTTGAACTTCAACTTGTCTAATTCTGCACCTCCTTCAACTTGTCAGAGATAAAAGTTGGAGGTTCAGAAGCTCGTCCACATTCAACATCCCCTACGAAAAAATCATTTCATGAGGTCTATGTTACTTTTGCTGTCTACAATGATTTTTAAATTTTTTTTGTCTACAATACAATCAAATTCGGCAGTGGTTTCTCTCCCTTCAATTTTACAACAAAAAAATCACATTATTTGGTCAATTTCAAGTAGATGTTCCAACCCCAAGAGAATTTCTGCTGGAAAATCATCTGTTGCAATTTCCAGAACAAAGAATTAATAAGCAACCCAAGTGACAACGAACTTAAGTATCTTTAAGCATATGGTCCACTATTATTGTAAATTATGAGCAACTATACATTATGAGCAACAAAAATACCTCTAGCATCATGATTGATTGTAATACTGATCGAAACTACATAATGTTGGATTAATGTTGGATAACAATTGTACTCGTATATGTTACTAATCTAATATGGCAACAATAAGCTCAATAGAATCATACTTCGAGCTGCATTGCGTAGAAATTTAAGTATCAAACCACATCAAAAGTCAAAACTTGATGCCAAAGAAACAGAGCTAAACGGATTGATAAATTAGTTCTAAACCACCTTCATTAATCTTAGCTCGAATAAACACTGGTATATCATCCGATTGAGAGTTAGATGGAAAGCACCACTGGAGCAGTAGTATCACCTTATAGCAAACATAAAGTACACCTTTATACATACGAAAAAAAGCCAATATACTGCTAGGTTTCATGGCATGTGCGCATTAAACAGATACATGTAAACCAAACTAATTATGTAAAAAGAGAGACGTGGGATAAGTCTTGCTAGGCTTCATATCTTACAGATATTGATCTACTTTCATATTACCATTTTTGTCCGGAATTTACCTATAGTTGAGTCTGTCAATTTGATGTCAGCGCCAAACTCCACTAATGAGTTATCCAAACTCCACTAATGAGCCATGTAGGAATACCATGATTGCATCTTCCTTAGTCCGGAGAAGAGACAGAGATTGTTCAAACTTTCATTCCCTCAAGTAATGAGATAGCACCGATTTGAGTATTTTTCCTGCACCCATTAGATGGCTAGTAGACTGCCTACGGTAATGGACATTTTTTTTCTATTATTAAGGTGGCAAGTAAGTTGGCGACTTGTTCAATGAAAAAATGATGAATAGAAAAAAAATATTGCAAATTCTTGAAGGTCAAGATGACTCTTTTTATGAGGAGTTCAAGGTTCATCAAACTCACGCATCCTCCTCCAAACTTGGGCTGCAATCAACAACCAATACAAAACCAATGAACAACTACCAAAAACACAAAGAATCCAAAAACTGATAGCGGCCACTTAATCAACTACCAAATTGGATAACATTTTACAGACCTGAAGTTCAGGGAATGAGCCCGGTAATGTCTCCAGGGCCTGCAAGTGGTACTCAGCTGAAAAGACTTGGGTTATGCAATCCATTAGATAATACTGCGCATTCTCATCTTTACGATTGATAACCTGGAGAATGCAGATTGATTGTTAAGTCTCTGATCAGATGCAATAATTCATAGGTCAGCCAGATGATTATATTGCCTTACTTCTTGACCAATATGTAAGCCCTGCCAAAATCATAGAGCATCACCAGTTTGAGCTAATGGGATAATTAAAAAAACTGGAGATAAATCAGTTGAAACCATAAATCTATACGTATCCAAAATCTTAATATGAAATTTAGAAAGTACAGAATACTATTTACAATCTAATAAGATATGAACTTCGAATCCGAAACCTTGACATAACAAAGTACGGTACCCAAATCCAGTGGCCTAGTCAAAATTTGGAAATCTTATAAGTAACAAAAAAGCAAAATAGCTAGAATTCCAATGCAAACAAAGAATGGTTGCATGATCAAGCCCCGCTAAAACCATACTAAGACGCGAGCTGGAGATGTTCTGTTTATGTGAGCAACTCATCAAGTATAACATAACGTTTGAGATCGAGTCAAGGTTGAATAGAAAAGAGGATAAAAAATTAGCAGGTCTAGGCTTCTCTATCGGGTTTCAGTCTCTGCTCGTGGTTTTGAGGAAAAATAGATTACCTCGAAAAGATACAGTATATACGGGCTAAATTAACATAATAGACTCCTTATAAACCATTATAATTATCGGAATATACCTGTATGGTCCAACATCATAATAGACTATGCAATCACAGAAAATACTTGTAAGAGAAAGGCAGGGAAAAAAAGTACTATTTTTCTTATCGATATAGGCAATAAGTTCCTCCTGTTGGATAAGGGCATCATGTAGAGCCTGGGATAAACATGAAAAATCAAACCAAATCTTGTTGATTGTGCTGTTAAACCTGTCTATAGTTTTTTAATGATCTCCAGTATGATAAGTATTGACAGATTTCTCTACCTTTTTGGTTGTTGTGATCTGCAGATCCAAAGCGTCCACGCAGACCACAACACTACCAAGTCATTTCTCTTTAACAGAAGGAGCCTCAGGTTTCGGGAGATAAAGATCACTCGGCGAATCAACTGGAAAAACCAATACAGTATTACAGTAAATTAGGTTATGGTGCAGTTGAAACAGGAGAGGAAAGATGAGAGCTTGAAACCTAATTAAGGAGAATCCTAATTGAGGAGAATAGGAGAATAGCTTCGATTGCATCAACTCTTAAATTAGTTGTTAATAGTATACTCTATGGATCATAGGGGTGATGGCTATGAAATTGAAACAAACAGGGTAAACAGGGTTATGAGATTATAGCACGGTTATAAATTAAAAAATTAGATAAAAAAAAAAAGCAAAGAAAGGACAAAATTATAGGGCTTCGGTGTGCTTATATTTTTCTGCTATCTGGCTTCACACATTCACACAACAGAATTAATCACCTGAAATCACAGCAACAAACCAAATATTTAGAGCTGAACAAAATCATGTAACACAAAACCTGATTGGGTAACACAAATACGCACATTCATCAGCTTTACCCTTGTCTATAACCATTAAAAATCCAATAGAGTAAGAAAATGATACAAACTCGGGAAAAAAAAGTGTATTTTATTTAGCCTATGAAACCAAAAGGTAAAACGAATAGAGTACTATAGAATGATACACACTCGAATACATTTGATTTACCTATGCTAAACTGAACTGAGCATATCTACCCCATCTATAAGGTAGGTTCCCAGAATCAGCAACACCTATCTAGGTATATTGGAAGTCTGCATGTATAGCCCATCCGCAAGGAAAGTTCCCAGAGAACCACCATACCTGCCAAGGATTCAAGAATGAAAGAGACTAAAAGAAAACCCATATAAGTGAATGGTGCCGAAATCTGTAGGCCTGTTAGAGGAACAGAAGGTCTTCCACAATCACGCTGCAAACAAAAAAGATTAGATAATAAGAATCTTTAGTTAAAACAAAGATGTACGGGTATGCGCTTTCCTAAACTACAGAAAATGAGTTGGAGACTCAATCTTTGAGAAAATGTGAAGGATGCAAATATCGATGCTCATAAACATAGGGTACAGAGATGAATAAAATTCATTAGATCACTGAATTTCGTAGGAAGTAATAATTAAAACCAAATGGCCTGCCTGTATGGGTTGCTGTAGATATCAGCTCCCTGATATCCTGCAAAACCTTAGTCCGAAAGCTTGTCACAAAATAGTTCTTTCATAACGACGAAAGTGCCGAGAAGAAGAAACCATTGCATATATCGATTCACGAAAGAAAAATACACAAACACTACAATTCACACAGATTTTTTTAGCACGAAGTTAAAGAGATTGGGACAATAAGTAACACCAAGTGAGTGAGCAAATCATATAAAAAAATTTTACAATCAAAAATTATTCTCTGAAAACCAAATTCACATTCACATGAGAACGTACCGTACTTAGATCTGGATTGGAAAAAACCAAAATTCGCATTCCCATGAGAACATACCATACTTAGATGTGAATTGGCAAGCCTGGTACACAAAAATTTCATCAAGAGGCTCAAGGACTTATTATTAAAGCAATATGAGCAACCAAGAAGCAATTAACATTAATCAAGTTGCATCTAATGGTTCTCATACCTATAATACCAGTGGGAGAAAACCATGGTTCTACTTGGGAAAAAGCAATAGCGAAATATTAGTTAAGAAAATCGTTTATTTTTTTCTTAAGAGAAACTACCAATTGGAGAATTGGATCAAAGTGAGAAGCTTTGTTCCCTGAGAACCGAAACTTATTCAGAATACAAAAAACATCAATCTAACTTTCTTATTCTTCAATTCCTCATCTTATAATCTAAGTCATCGGAAGGAACTGGCTAATCTCACCCGTTATGATAGCTTGTCATAAGCCACCGACCAATCTCATCCGTCCTAGGATCAACCGGCCAATCTTATCCGCCCTTTGCCTTATACCATTAAGAAATTCTAAACTTATCTGAGAATATATACAGTACCAATTGATAATTAGAAAAAAAAGAACATTGCATAAGAAAGGTAAAGGCAAAGATACTCCATGCGAACAATCCCAGTAGATGTACAAACAGGACCACCACATTTCCTTAATATAAACAAAATTTCTTTCACAGCTCTCTCTGTCTCTATTTGCATTAGATATTTAGAATGAAGCATGTGGGATTATTAAAAAAACGTTGGCGTTAGGTTAAAAGTATAAATATTGGCAGGCTTCTGTGTTAGCTTGTCAACGTGGAGATTCCGTACAAAAACTTTGAACTTTTTTCTATGCAGCTAGAATCCAAATTTTGTCTCCACCAGCTGAAGTATAGATTTGAAACACTTCTATATTTGCATGCTTCACAATAACCAAAAGCCCACAATTAAATTTTCAAACATTGCCCAGTTCCCACATATACAAACTAAGATTCTGACATTTACTGAGAAAATATAGGTAATAACAGTAGCACAGGAAAAAATATCTAGGATGTTGTGACCTCTTTTACCTGATTGAATAGACGAACCCATTGTGGACGAATATGATGCTTGTTTATCAACTATTCGTCTTTACTTCACATGGTGATGAATCCTCTAGATTTATGACTTTTAAATCAACATCTTAAAAAGGTTGTCCATTTAGCCAGGGATTTACATCAAGATGATACACCTATATAAACAAAACAGCACACGGATTACTGCCTTTAACTCCCGAAATTTAAATAAAAAGACTAAAGAAAAGAACCTTTACCGGAAGCATTCATCACTAAGTGCAATTCAAATATCCCATATATGGTGAAATATGACGATTAGAGAAGAAAGAAATGCCAAAGCGATATCCATCTTGGAGGAAGGCAATAACCACAATAAGCATAAGCAACTCGACCATTATCAAATTCATCTTCAACACCGGTCTGAAATTCAAACATACATTCATAATGTCCATATATCAATTGAAACCGCAAAAGGGATTTGCACTACACACATGATTTCAACATAAGTGTGAAGACTCTGCCAAAAATGAAACTGAATCAATTCAATAGGTAATAAGCTACTCTACTATGCTTGATTTCATATGAATACTTATTTGAGCAAATATGGAAATAAAGACAAAAAATAAGACAGAAATTGATCAATACCCATGATACATTTTATCAGTAATATACAAATTCAAAACGACGTATCCCAAAAACTCTTTGCATTTCTCTAATTGGTACAGAAACCAAACCGCAACCAAACACATTTACAGTACACTGACCTTTTGATGAAAAAGAAAAAAAGAAAAGAAAAAACAGTTCAAAGTGTTGCAAAATCTATCATTAACTGTCACAACATGGAGACTATTACTGCATGATTGTCTTCTCCTGATTGTCTTCTCCGCTGCTGTAAAGGGATGATTCCAATCGAAGTATTCATCCAAAATTCTGCATATTTACCCATATAATACATGTATGGGTTAGCAGAGCTTAAATGATTCAAACAATCAGACAATTTAAGTTTTAGTGTCATATGGAATTGAGTATCATACTAATTGATATATAGGTGTTTACATTAATTAATATACTTATATTCTTATTGCAGCTCATACCGCACAAACCAAGTCCTGTCTACACTTACAACATCTGGTCATATTTTCTTTATTTCCTTTAGAAAGTAATTCCTCAAGTAAGCAGTAGAGGGTCCATTTCCATCTTGGTGTAACTACATGCTTAATTCAAGAGCTATCTCAGGTAGCTAAGGAGATCATTAGAGGGAAAGAGAGAAACTATACATTTGATTTAATGATGTCTGAGGTTGAAGGGGAGTTGGTCCTGATGAGTTGATTGACAACGATAAAATATATCGAATTGAAACTTGAGTAGTTTCTGCAATTCCCCATCTTTAACCCCTCCTTTCAAAAATCTCCCAGTTTCTAAACATAAAGAAAGATAAAAAAGTTTGAGCATAGCAAAACCAAAGGCAAATAAAAAAAAGGTAGCACCTAGATAAAAAAAAAATTGGAATTACCTTTGAGAAATAATTTTAGGGCTTGCAAAGATCGAATTTCTTGACCATAGATTACTACTATCTATCAAGTCATTAAGTAACTATTTTTTCATCAATCATGGGATCTGTTTATCTTCTTGTCTAAACGGAATACCATTTTCCCTATGACCTCATCGTCACAATTCTTCCACTTGATGTCCCTATCACCTGTTCATTATGTGGAGAATTGTTGTCAGTCTCCGATAAAGCAAGACACCCAACATGGGTTATATTAGTAAAAGCAAGATGCAGAGAGATAGTCATTGAATCACAAACTTGGTAAACCATCATCATGTTTACCGAACATTTTTGTTTCGCCCTCCCCTGCAAAACAAACCATAGATATCTGCAATTACCAACCAATTGAAAATTTTGGCTTAAACTAAACTTTTATAGAAAAATCAACTAAAATTTGTACATAAATTGTATACCCCCAAGCTCAACTCAAGAATCAAAATTAGTATGCAGTTTGAATACTTTTAAGGAATCAACAAAATATTCAGAAACAACAACATTAAGAAAGTTAGCAAGCTCATCAAACAATCAAATTAGTTCCTGTTGTTTAGGTTTGTATGCCCAAAAAGAGATAAAAAAAATTACCTTAATTTAGCCTCATGAACAGGATTCAATTTGAATAGAAATAACTCTGAATCAAGGACATCAAATTTTGGAAATCAAGGACGTTTTTTTATTCTTCTCGGTTTGGAATTCTTGAGTAATCCCATGCAACAATTGCTGTAAACGAATGAAAGCAAATAGAAAAACCTAATAATCAGAACATAGGATTCATAACTGTAAGAATATACAAACCCAAATAATTCAAGCCACCAATAATTCAAACGAACCATAAATATCAAGAATATAAAATTAAAAACCCTAATAAGATTTAGGATTTAATACAGGCATCACAAAAGAAGAAGAAGAAGAAGAAGATGCCATTATAGAAGACCGAAGTAATCCCGTGAGACAATTGCTGCAAACGAATGAAAGCAAATAGAAAAACCTAATAATCAGAACATAAGACTCATAACAGTAAGAATATACAAACCCAAACAATTCAAGCCACCAATAATTCAAACGAACCCTAAAGATCAAGAATATAAAATTAAAAATCCCTAATAAGATTTAGGATTTAATGCAGGCATCACAAAAGAAGAAGAAGAAGAAGCCATTATAGAAGACCGAAGATCATAATACAACCGGGAAGGAGTTGTTTTGGATTGATATTCATCGACTCAGTTAGGAATTTATTGTACCTCTGGATTAGACATATATAGATCTCCAACTCGTATTCTGACGGACGGACGGACGGATATGTCTCCCAGAATTATATGTCAAGATCGTGCGAACGTAAATATCTCTCGCCCACGATATATCATGGCCGCAGGATCGCCGAATCCGACGAACACCTTTGTCCAGGAGACAAGGACCACATTTCCTTAAGGGGGAGACTAGGTATCACGCAGGCCGGCGCTCAACCTCTCGTCGATTTTCGAAAAGTTTTTATGATCTCTTATCGATTTTCCATGTTCCGTCGAGGCTCAACTATTTTAGAGTTTCGTTTATTATTTGGTCGGTCGACCAATATATTTTCATAGAATTTTAGTTGGATTACAGTAGTGTGTTTAATTAGTTGGATCATAATAGCCGGAGGGGCCGGGTCCTACGGCCCCGGCGGTAGAAAAAATCTAAAGATACATGTAGTGCCCATATTTAAATTAGTATGTTAGTTGGTCTTGTCTATAATAATTGAGAGCATATTTAGTTAGTTGGGTCATAGTAGAACAATAAAAATATTTTGTTGGTCGTGTCATATTATAATGTGTTAGTTAGTCGGGTCACTGTAGCGTGTTTGATTAATTGGATCATAGTAGACGGAAGGGTCGGGTCCTACAGCCCCGGCGGTCGAGAAAATTTAAATGAAGATGTAATGCCTACATTTTAATTAGTGTGTTAGTTGGTCTTATCCATAATAGCCAAGAACATATTTAGTTAGTCGCATCATTGTAGAACGGTCTCTATATTTAGTTGGCCGTGTCATATTATAGTGTGTGTTAGTTAGTCGGGTCACAATAGCGTGTTTAATTAGTTGGATCATAGTAGCCGTAAGGGTCCGGGGCATATATCACCGGCGGTGGACAAATTTTAGTGAGTCCTCCCAATAATAGTTGGGAGCATGCACGTTTAGTTATTCGGGAGCATATTTAATTAGTCGGTCCCATTATAGTAACCATAATGGGCCGGGACCTACGGCCTGTGGTCGGTGCTCAACCTCTTGTCGATTTCGAAAAGTTGTTCTAACCTTTTGTCGATTTTCCATGTTCGATCGGGGCTCAACATTTTTAGAGTTTTGTTTATTATTCATTTTTTTGGTCGGTCAATCAGTATCTTCCCATGCAATTTTAGTCTGTGGTCATAACAGCACGGTCCCAATATTTAGTTGGTCGTGTCATATTATAGTGTGTTAGTTAGTTGGGTCACAACAGCGTGTTCAATTAGTTGGATCATAGTAGCCGGATAGATTCGGGGCCTACGGCCCCGGTCGTGGAGAAAATTTAAAGGCATATGTAGTTCCCACATTAAAATTAGTGTGTTAGTTGGTCCTGTCAATAATAGTCCAGAGCATATTTAGTTAGTCGAGTCATAGAAGAAAGGTCCAAATATTTAGTTGATCGAATATAGTATAGTGTGCTAGTCAGTCGGTCACACTAACGTGTTTAATTAGTTGGATCATAGTAGCCAGATAGGGCCGAGGCCTACGGCCCCAGCGGTGGAGAAAATTTAAAAGCAGATGTAGTGCCCAAATTAAAATTAGTGTCTTAGTTGGTCCAGTCTATAATAGTCGGGAACATATTTAGTTAGTCGAGTCATAGCACAATGGTCCCAATATTTAGTTGGTCGTGTCATATTATAGTGTGCTAGTTAGTCGGGTCACATTAGCGTGTTTAATTAGTTGGATCATAGTAGCCAGATAAGCCGGGGCCTATGTCCCCTACGGTGGAGAAAATTTAAAAGCAGATGTAGTGCCCAAATTAAAATTAGTGTGTCAGTTGGTCCTTTCTATAATAGTCGGAAACATGTTTAGTTA
Source organism: Papaver bracteatum (assembly GCA_023529315.1). NCBI lineage: Eukaryota > Viridiplantae > Streptophyta > Magnoliopsida > Ranunculales > Papaveraceae > Papaver > Papaver bracteatum. The sequence goes on from JAJJWX010004305.1 coordinate 328,867, forward strand.
GTCGGGTCGTAGCAGAACGGTCTCAATATTTAGTTGGTCGTGTCATATTATAGTGTGCTAGTTAGCCGAGTCACAATAGCGTGTTTAATTAGTTGGATCATAGTAACAAGAAGGGGCCGGGGCCTACGGCCCCAGCGGTGGGGAAAATATAAAGGCAAATGTAGTGCCCACATTAAAATTAGTGCGTTATCTTGTCTTGTCTATAATAGTCGGGAGCATATTTAGTAAGTCGGGTCATAGCAGAACGGTCTCCATATTTAGTTGGTCGTATCATATTATAGTGTGCTAGTTAGTCAGGTCACAGTAGGGTGTTTAATTAGTTGGACCATAGTAGCCGGATAGCCGAGGCCTACGGCCATGGTCGGTGGAGAAAATTTTAAGAAAGATGTAGTTCCCATATTAAAATTACAGTGTTAGTTTGTCATGTCAATAATATTCGGGAGCATATTTAGTTAATCGGGTCATAGCAGAAGAGTCCCAATATTGAGTTACAGTCCCAATATTTAGTTGGTCGTTTCATATTTTAGTTGGTCGTGTTGTATTATAGGGTGCTAGTTAGTCAGTTCACCAACTCGTCCAAAAGTCATTTGCTGAACCACCCCATATGTGAAGCCCAGGTCCAAGTCTATCTGAGTCAGTAGATGGTCTGAACTGGATCTGAGTCAAGACCGATTCAGATAGATAGAATGTTTAATTGTCGGGTCATAATTAGGCCTCGGCTGTTAAGAACGATAATAATATTTAGATCTTCGGATAATAAATGTATGTTTAGTTAATCTTGTAGGTAGGCATTAATTTGATACTCAACTACTTTAGGTGTTTCTAGCGAAATCAAATGATAGCTTGTCAATTGCTTCTACATGAAAGTAATAGCCTGATCCGAACCTAGGACCAACACAAAGTAAATTGTGCTAACAAAGAGAACCTGATCTTACCATATGAGCAGACTCCAATTTGATATCAATAACAACTATATAGATTGCAAGATAATGTGGATGTATAGGTAAACAATCGAGAGAAAAATCAAAAGTTTCTCTTAAATTCTTAGCAGGGGATATATTACGTGTGGAATCAATTAGAATTGCGAGAAGAAATAAGCCCTCAATTACCAAAAAAAAAAAATCCGGCGGAAAGATAAGTGAATTAAAAAAATAATAATTGAATGAAGAAAGGAGCTGACCTGTACCACCATCCCCAGCAAATTCCTACATCACATGCAAGTGTGCATCATCACAACGTGAGGAATACCTTTGAACTTCAGCATCTTCAGCCACTTATGGATTAGCACCAGCAGCTTGGTTAATGCAATGGTATGATTTCAAGTAGTTTGAATGCTAGCTTCAGAACACAGCATCACCACATAATAAAGTACCCAATATTATACACCCTACATTACATCTACTCATCACTCTTTTGACTTTATAGGTGATTTCCACTAAGTTGTCTAGCGTTGGCAACTTCTGGTAACTCCAAAGCCCCGAGAAGATAAGGCATCTCAACTAACATTATATAACGGGATTCCCGTGCCAAAAACCATTCATGAGTATAAGATGCGTGCCAAAAACCACGACCTGCGAGATAACGTGGAGGATGAAAATATTAAACATCGATGCTATTTAATTTAGCCTTCAGAGATGGGTGGAATTCATCGATGCGAGATAATGTAAACCATCTTCTTGTTAATCTCCATAATTGACCATGTTGAATTCTGTGATGGTGCTCAAAGTGCAACTATCACATAAAAAATAAAAAACGATAATATTTTCCAGAAGGCAGGGATAATCCATGCAGTCTGCCACTGCTCACTGCAGATGCTCAAGTGTATTTATTCAAAAATTAGGATAAAAGAACACATTGGAAGTGTTCAAACCTTCATGAAATCAATAGAGAAAACAACAATAAAAACCACAACAGACCATCGTACCTGGAAACGCCCAGTTTGAATCCATTTTCGTTTGATAAGAAATTGAGAGGCGTAAAACAGAAAAAAATTCCATATCCTTAGTGCTAACCGTTACCAATGGATTAAAAGGGTCTGACTGAACAGGTTGATAAATCAATGGCCACATGATATATTTTGCAATACGAAGGTTTTAGCAATTACTTTCCTTTCTTCTTATTCATTGACCGCTCCTGGAGTTTCTTCTTCTGAAATCAATTAGATTTTTTTTCGAACTATAAAATTATCAAAACTTAAATTGATATGATCGGAAAAAATCGATATTATCGGAAAAAATCGAGCCACAGGATCTCATCTGGTCGGTCAACGGACGGACGGATGTATCTCTCTCCAACGATATATCCTGACCCCAGGATCGTCGAATCCGACGAACACCTTTGTCCAGGAGACAAATACAACATCTTCTTAAAGGGGAGACTAGGTATCACGCCGGCCTGCGGCCGGTTCTCAACCTCTTGTTGATTTTTGAAAAGTTTCTCTAGGCTTATATAGCTTAAAGTATAATATAGCAGAACGGTTCCAATACCATGTTTAATTAGTTGGACCATAGTAGTTGGATAGGGAGCCGGGGCCTATGGCCACAGTAGTCGGGTAACAGTAGAACTGTCCCAATATCTAGTTGGTCGTGTCATATTATAGTGTGTTAATTAGTCGGGTCACTGAAGCGTGTTCAATTTGTTGGATCACAGTAACCAGAGGGGTTGGGTCTTGCGGGTCCTGCGGTCGAGAAAATTTAAAGGCAGATGTGGTGCCCACATTTAAATCAGTGTGTCAGTTGGTCCTTTCCATAATAGTCGGGAGCATATTTAGTTATTCGGCTCATTGCAGAACGATCCCAATATTCAATTATTATACCGTGTTAGTTAGTCGGGTCATGGAAGAAAGGTCCCAATATTTGATTGGTCGTATAATATTATTATAATGTCCTAGTTAGTCGGGTAACATTAGCATGTTTAATTAGTTGGATCATATTATCCAGAGGGGCCGGGTCCTACGGCCCCGGTGGTCGGGAAAATTTAAAGACAGATGTAGTGCTCACATTTAAATTAGTGTGTTAGTTGGTCATGTCTATAATAATCGAGAGCATATTTAGTTAGTCAGATCATAGTAAAACAGAACAAATATATTGTTGGTCGTGTCATATTATAATGTGTTAGTTAGTCGGGTCACTGTAGCGTGTTTAATTAATTGGATCATAGTAGCCGGAGGGGCCGGGTCCTATGGCCCCGGCGGTCGAGAAAATTTAAAGACAGATGTAGTGCCCACATTTTAATTAGTGTGTTATTTGGTCCTGTCTATAATAATCGAGCGCATATTTAGTTAGTCGGGTCATCGCAGAATGGTCCTAATATTTAGTTGGTCATGTCATATTATACCGTGCTTGTTAGTCGGGTCATCGCAGAACGGTCCTAATATTTAGTTGGTCATGTCATATTATACCGTGCTAGTTAGTCGGGTCACAAAAGAAAGGTCCCAATATTTAAATGTTCGTATAATATTATAGTGTTCTAGTTAGTTGGGTCACAGTGGCATGTTTGATTAGTTGGATCATAATAGTCGGAGTTTCCGGGTCCTACGGCCCCTGCGGTTGAGAAAATTTAAAGGAAGATGTAGTGCCCACATTTAAATTAGTGTGTTAGTTAGTCACATCTATAATAATCGAGAGCATATTTAATTAATTAGCCGCGTCATAGCAGAACAATACAAATATATTGTTGGTCGTGTCATATTATAATGTGCTAGTTAGTCGGGTCACTGTAACATGTTTAATTAATTGGATCATAGTAGCCGGAGGGGTCGGGTCCTACGGCCCCGGCGGTCGAGAAAAGTTAAAGGAAGATGTAGTGCCCACATTTAAATTAGTGTGTTAGTTGGTCATGTCTATAATAGTCCAGAGCATATTTAGTTATTCGGGTCATAGAAAAACGGTCCTAATATTTAGTTGGTCATGTTATATTATACCGTGCCAGTTAGTCGATTCACAGAAGAAAGGTCCCAATATTTAGTTGGTCGTATAATATTATAGTGTGTTAGTTAGTCGGGTCACAGTAGCGTGTTTACTTAATTTGATCATAGTAACAGGAAAGCCGGGTCCTACGGCCCCGGCGGTGGAGAAAATTTAAAAGAAGATATAATTCCCACATATTTAGTTGGTCATATCATATTATAGTGTGTTAGTTAGTCGAGTCACAGTAGCGTGTTTAATTAGTTTGATCATAGTAGCCGAAAAACCGGGGCCTACGGCCCCGGCGTTGGAGAAATTTTAAAAGAAGATATAGTGCCCATATATTTAGTTGGTCGTGTCATATTAGTGTGTTAGTTAGACGGGTCACAATAGCGTGTTTAATTAGTCTGATCATAATAGCCGGAAAGTCGGGGCCAATTTAAAAGTAGATATAGTGCTCATATATTTAGTTAGTCGTATCATATTATAGTGTGTTAGTCTGGTCACAGTTGCATGTTGAATTAGTTTCATTATAGTAACCGGAAAATCGATATCACATGCCCCAATGGTGGAGAAAATTTAAAAGAATATATAGTGCCCACATATTTAGTTAGTTGTATCATATTATAGTGTGTTAGTTAGTCGGGTCACAGTAGCGTGTTTATAATAGTCGGTAGCGTGTCATAGAAAAAAGGTCCCGATATTTAGTTGGTCGTGTCATATTATAATGTGCTAATTAAAACCAGTGTGTTGGTCACAATAGAGTTTTTAATTAGTTGGATCATAGTAACCGGGTAGCCGAGGCCGTGGAGAAAATTTAAATGAAGATGTAGTGCCCACATTAAAACCAGTGTGTTGGTCCTGTCTATAATAGTCATGAGCATACTTAATTAGTAGGGTCATAGTAGAACGGTCCCAATATTTAGTTAATCGGGTCATAGCAGAACAATCCCATATTTAGTTGGTCGTGTCGTATTATAGTGTGCTTGTTTTAGTTGGTTGTGTCGTATTATGTTGTGCTTGTTATGTAGTGTGCTTGTTAGTCAGTTCACCAACTCATCAAAAAGTTAGTTGTTGAACCAACCCATGTGTGAAGCCCAGATCCAAGTATATTTGAGTCAGTAGCTGGTCTGAACTAGATCTGAGTCTAGACCGAGTCATCTATCTGTCTCGGATGAGTTGGTTCTGGCTAAGGTCATACTGCACAACACAGTTCATTCTTTCACCATATCTCTATTCTCTACCCGGTTATCCACTGCATTCATCCCATTGTTCTAGATGCAATTTCATATCACCAGACACCATCTCAACATCAGATTCTCAATACATGCAACACTGCATCTTTTTTACATTACAACAACATTTGTAACTGCACTTCATTCCTGCAATATGCATATCCTAACATTCATCTATTTGTCCATGTTGTACTGCATAAGCTCAATGCTTCAAACACCACCTACATAATGCTAGCACATTCCCTGTAATTCACACCGCCTAACCATTGCTACATCATCTCCTGCTTATTCTCATTCTCATTATTTCCTCCTGATTTTCTTGTCAACAGCATCAACAATTTCTCGATCCCCAATTTCTTCCAATTCTATGTATACATCCATGAATGAACAACAATACAACTCAACTTTATACAGCACTAACCCATTTCTTCTCAACAAACCCATTTACATACTCCACCAGTTCACTTCAGCTGCAATTCTGCATTTCCTGTTCTCAACTGCATACAACTCAACTTAAACAACAGCTGCAACATCATTCCCTTAATTCTTGGCTCAACACAACAGCCACTTCTATCTCAGGTACTCAAATGCGGCTGCAATATACATTTCTGCATCACCTGCAATTTCTCAATTCCAACACAACAAACCCATTTCTATCTCTGCATTACATTCAACATTTCTTCTCTGCCAATACAAACCCTTAGCAATCACCCTCAACAGCACATACCACCTGAAGTGGTTTGTTTCTCCGCATTAGCACCAACGCCTCTTACTTCAGTTCACCTGCACATACCACCATTACCTATCATGGCACCACCAGAACCTTCTTTGCACTACCATTAGCATCATCACAGTACCACAACAACGCTCTACCAATGTCTCTGGGACCATTTCCTACAGTTCATCTAATAACACTCTGTTATCCAATGGAGCTCCATGAGTCTTACGGGACTGCACCATGAAGAATCAGATAATAGGAATCAAGAATTATTTGATTACTAAAAAACAAAAGGAACTAACTTACTTTCAAACGAATATTCAAGTAAAAATTTCAAACTGTAACAACTTCCAAATGCTTTTAGAGACTAAAAAACATTTAACCCTCTTGACCATCACAATCTTCTCCACTAAAACAAATACACCCTTTCCGTAAAGCAAGCACTATATATAACACCGTTGCTACCTTGATCGAGATTGAGCTTGTACCACATGGATCAGTGCTACCTGGAAAGAAACAATCTTGCAGGGATTGACGGTTGGGTCTCTTGGGAGAGCAGTACAACGCCATTCTTTTTTTTTTAACCTATCCCACATGCTTTGTTCTGACCACCTAATACAAATAGAGATAGAAAGAGCTATGATTCTGACAGAAAGTTGTGTAAAAGTATAAAAGGCAGGCTTCTATGTTATCTTCTCGGACATGTGGAGATTTAACTTATCAAGTAGCTTTATAACTCACCTTCGGTATGCCGGGTAGCACCAAATTTTTGCTTCACCAGCTGAAGTACAGATTTGAAACACTTCATCATGCTTCAAATTCACAACCTATTCGAATAGAAGATGATGTTCTACTTCCATTCTATCACTAAATTTATCCTCCTCTAAACCAATAACATGCTCCACATTATCTTTGAATTTCTTAATACGGAGTTTAAGTTCCTTAAACTCATCGTCATCCTCAAACTGGCCTACCTAGTTTTCTTGGTTGCTTCTTTGAATCTGTTGCTGCCACACTGAAACTTAAAATATAAAACATTGTTATTGCAATTTTTCTTCCATAAAAGTAAAATAATTTAAAAACAAACAACAAAAAAGCATCCAAGGATCCGAGACAAAAACTGCAAAAGAGCTTAATATATGTATTTGCTTTTCTTATCAAAGAAAATACAGTGGTGCTACAGATACTGCTTTCTGCAAATAATTGATGCGCAAGTGTTAATTATAAAACTTAAGTTCAGAAATATATGCAAGAGAAGAAAAGAACCTAAAGATGCAAAATCAGTATACCCTGGACATGTGCTGACCTATGATCACTTCCCTTTCTTGTGCCCCACATGTAACAATATGAGCTCCAACTACGAATTTTGTGTTCTTTTTCATGATTGTGTATACCCTACAAATCCAAAGATAAAGGCACAAAGCAAGTAGCTTAGTTATCGAATTAAGGGAATCCAGAAAGTATATGTTCTATTATGATGTGAATGAAAATTCATATTATTTGATCATTCCCATCAACTGATTTATCGCTTAAACACTAATCCAGATCAGTGAATACTACCCAATATCCAGTTCTTTCTCCACTTCAAATTCTTCCGAACTCTTGGTGAATAGCCAATTTGTGTCGGAAAATTAGTGTCCTTCAACAGGTGTCCTTGTTTCTCTCTTTATGACTCAATTTTATTTTGCTCCAAATCGATTTCCATGCAAAGAATTCACATCGAAAACAAACCAACATCCCTTGATCCTAAATCTCATTCGCTAATCACCTAAAAAGACGACAGTAAGATCACATTTCTATATTTCTCATTTCTGTATAAAACAACATGCATTCTCCTTATGCAGATACCCCTCTTAGATTAGTCAATCTTGGAAGCCCCTACCAAACGTTTTGAAAAAAATGAAAGCAGGATACCTAGAAGAGCTTGGGTCTACCACGGGGAACAATCAGGTGGAAGATGCAATATTGAAAACCCAATAATGAGCAATGTATAAACATAAAGAGAACAATCAGAACAAAACAAAACGAAAAAACAATATAATTCTAGGTTTATATATATTACCTTGTTCTGATTCTGCTTTGCCTCATAAATCATAAAGTAAAAGTCCTGAAAACAAAATCAACAAACTGTTCTTTGGAATCCGATGAGAGAAGAAAGAAAACGCAAAAGAAAAAAGAGGAAGAAACCAAAATTCTAAAGTTTTGAGAGAGTAATACTGGGTGGGATATTTTCATGCACTATAAGATTCCTTATCACAAATATAGTGCTCATGATTTCTTTGGCTTAAGCTTTAGTAAATTGATTGAACTTTTGCTATCTTATCTTTTCGCCATGCGTCTGCTTCTTCTTCCTCCTGTAGTTGCAGAGATTCAACTATTAAGCAACAAAATCACAAACCTAACAAAAATCTTTAATAAAATCAGTTCTTTCGTCAGCTTTACCCTTTGAGAAAAAGAAATTGAATGAGCTTACCGAAGAAATTATATTCAACAACAAAGAACAAAAGTAATATGAACAATAGGTATTTACCTGTGTTGTCAAGAAAAACAATAACTTTCTACAATCCTTGAGAATTTTCATCATTGAGTGCTCAATACAAAAACCCCAACTGATTTCCAAGTTTAATCTCAGCACTTCTCCATCTCTACTAAACACCAGTTTGTTACCCCTTCCAGATTTGTTTTTTTTTTTTAAAATCAGTTTCCATTTGCAATCCGTTATTCAAGCATATAATGAATACAAAATTGGCATGAATAGCGATGATGCTTTAAGTTCTTTAAAGAAGAAGCGCAAATGGAATGTTTAAGATGCTTACTTTACCCAATTTTGTGAGTATGTTCTCAATGTCAATGAGAAGTATTCTCAAAAAAAAAATACTAATCCAATTATGCAAATCCCTGGTAAGCAATTGATTTCCATCTAAACAACCTCAGTTCATCTGTTATCTTGATCAAAGAAATTTTCTATACCATCCTACCAAAATGACCCCTGAAACCGAATTGAAACAATACTTATGTGTATAACTTGGGAGTGACGATGTGTATACTTTTGACATGGTACTGATCTAGACTTTCTTATACTAATATTACAATAACTAAACCACATACCTGCACGCAAGTGAGTGGCAGTTCCGACTAAAAAAAACGATGAGATTGCCTCACCAAACCAAAAAAACCTCCTCAACTTCGATCCCAATTTTTTCTTGTATTGTTAATGTTCATGATAAGTTCAGTGGTCATTGCTTTGTTGCAATCTGTTTATGACCAAATCAAGCATAAGAAAAAGAGTCATTAATACGCTATCCGCGGTATAAACAATAACCATTGAGAAAAAAATTCATGATAGTTAAAAATTCATGTTATTAATATGACTTCTGGAAATCTTGGTCGGGCCATAACTCACTAACCAATGAGAAAAACAACTCACATCAATGAAATAGGCAGAGCATATATATAACCACAAATCTTCTGCAATTTCTTAGGCAACCTGCAAAGTGAGTAACATACACTAAAAACATTAAGTTAAAACCTTCCAATGATGCATACCTTGCCACTTTTAAACACCACATCACACTCTGCTGCTGCACTCGAGACAGGCACACCACAAATTTATCTAGGGACCCACCAATAAGCTATCTAGTAACAAACAAATAAGTTCCTTATACAGTAAGATTCTAGGAACAGATTAATTTTCAAGCTTGAGGTACCATTTACAAATTAATACTTTTTTTTTATATCAGTAATCTCTAGTTTGGATTTGATGTGAAGAAACTTAATGCTAAGAGACCTATTGTATGTAAGTAGAATCTATTGCAGACAGGTCTGTGATGAATTATAATACCCACAATCAAAATCATTGAATTAACAGAACCCACAATTCAGATGTTATCAAAATATTTTACCTAATTGAAAATTCAACTAAATTTGCTTGAACGCTAAATAATAAAATAGCACATTATGTACCTGCACAATTGATTGTACTTGCACATTATATTTTCTTCTTCCCCTGCAAATCGAACAAACAATAAAAAACACATGAAATTAGTTTGGGAGTGACCTTGCAATTAACCCACAATATATCACTTCATGTATCACTTTGTACATGGAATGCCTATTGTTTAGAACCTAATTCCAGTCTCGGGAATCATATATCTTGAAAATCAAACCTGCAAAACCCAAAATTAAAAATCACAGGTCAACACCAAATCAATTGAAGGCCAAATAACATATAAAAGATCTCCAATCAGGTTTACTTGACCGCTCTATACAGAATTTAGAATTGAAAAACTGAAAAGCAGAGAAGTAAAGAGAAAAGTGTGATACCTTAGAAGACATATATTCAATGAAGAAACACACCAGTGACCTAATATTGAAAAACAAAGAAACAACCAAAAATTTCTCATATTATATCACCAAAATTAAAATCAGCGATTAAAAGTTAGATAAAATAAATTATGGTTCAACTAATTTGAGCATATGCCCATCCTAAAATTGCTGATTTCACCAAAATTTCACATCTTTGCTGATTGCTGATTTCAAATTCGCTGTTGTAACCTACAAAACCCAAAATTCAAAAATTAGAGGTAATCAACACCAATTCAATTGAATCCCAAATAACTAATAAAGAAGGAATCTTTCCGAATCAGAATTCACCAACACCAATTCAGATAAAAATTCATTAATGAAACCCTAGGTTTGCATCCTCAATTAACCTAAAAGAAATATAACATCTGCTTCCAAACAATCGAGTTGTCGTTGATTGAGAAGAATCCATCATTGTGAAACAGATTTTCGTTTTAGATAATCGTGATATAGAAGAGGGTGTTTAGCATGGAATGCTAGTTGGGGAAGAAGGATTATTTTTGTTATACAGGGAGGCGTATCTTGGGTAATTAAGAAATTGGACGGAGAAGAATTTAACCACGAAGAAAAAGAGAAGGAGGACGACGTGGTAGTTTTAGTGTTTACACAATCCCGTGTTTTTAAATTGTTCGGGCCACGGTATAATCCACACCGCCCAAAATAAACCCAAAACAGATCCGACGAACGTAAGTATCTCTAGCCGACGATATATCCAGGCCTCATGATCGCCGAATCCGACGAACACGAATGTCCCCGACACAAGGACCACATTTCCTTAAGGGGGAGACTAGGTATCTCGCCGGCCTGCGGCCGGCGCTCAACATCTCGTCGATTTTCGAAAAGTTGTTCTAACCTCTTGTCGATTTTCCATGTTCGGCCGGGACTCAAACTTTTAAGAGTTTTGTTTATTGTTCATTTGTTTGATCGGTCGATCAGTATCTTCCCATGCAATTTTAGTTTGTGGTCATAGAAGAATGGTCCCAATATTTAGTTGGTCATGTCATATTATCCTTTTCTTTTAAATTTCGTTCAATGACCGTAATAATATTTAATTGGTCAGTGTCATATTATATTGTGTTATTTAGTCGGCTCATAATAGACTATTTAATTAGTTGGATCATAGTATCCGGAAAACCAGGACCTACGGCCCGACGGTGGAGAAATTTAAAAGCAGATATAGTGCCCAAATATTTAGTTGGTCCTGTCATATTATATGGTGTTAGTTAGTCGGATCACAATAGAGTGTTTAATTAGTCGGATCATAGTAGCCGGAAAGCCGGGACCGCGGTGGAGAAAATTTAAAAGTAGGTATAGTGCCCAAATATTTAGTTGGTCGTATCATATTATACTGTGTTAGTTAGTCGGGTCACAGTAGAGTGTTTAATTAGTCGGATCATAGTAGACGGAAAGCCGTGACCTACGGCCCCGGCGGTCGAGAAACTTTAAAAGCAGATATAGTGCCCAAATATTTTAGTTGGACATGTCAATATTATACAGTGTTAGTTAGTCGGCTCACAATAGATTATTTAATTAGTTGGATCATAGTAGCCGGAAACCCGGGACCTACGGCCCCGGCGGTCGAGAAAATTTAAAGCATATATAGTTCCCAAATATTTTAGTTGGTCATATCATATTATACTGTGTTAGTTAGTCGGGTCACAATAGAGTGTTTAATTAGTTGGATCATAGTAGCCGGAAAGCCGGGACCTACAAACCCGGCGGTCGGGAAACTTTAAAAACATATATAGTGCCCAAATATTTTAGTAGGTCGTGTCATATTATAATATGTTTTTTAGTCGACTCACAGTAGAGTTTTTAATTAGTTGGAGCATAGTATCTGGAAAGCCGGGACCGTAGTCGAGAAAATTGAAAAGCATATATATTGCCCAAATATTTTAGTTGGTCGTATCATAGTATACTATGTTAGTTAGTCGTCTCACAATAGAGTGTTTAATTAGTTGGATCATAGTATCCGAAAAGCCGGGACCTACGGCCCTGGCGGTCGAGAAACTTTAAAAGCAGATATAGTGCCCAAATATTTTAGTTGGTCATGTCATATTATAGTGTGTTAGTTAGTCGGCTCACATTAGAGTGTTTAATTAGTTGGATCATAGTAGCCGGAAATCCGGGGCCGTGAAAATTTAAAAGCATATATAGTGCCCAAATATTTTAGTTAGTCGTGTCATATTATATTGTGTTAGTTTGTCGGGTCACAATAGAGTGTTAATTAGTTGGATCATAGTAGCCGGAAAGCCGGGACCTACGGCCCCGACGGTCGAGAAAATTTAAAAGCAGATATAATGCCCAAATATTTAGTTGGTAGTATCATATTATAGTGTGTTAGTTAGTCGGCTCACAATAGAGTGTTTAATTAGTTGGATCATAGTAGCCGGAAAGCCGGGACCTACGGCCCCGGCGGTCGAGAAATTTTAAAAGTAGATATAGTGCACATATATTTAGTTGGTCGTATCATATTATAGTGTGTTAGTTAGTCGGCTCACAGTAGGGTGTTTAATTAGTTGGATCATAGCAGCCGGAAAGCCGGGACCTACGGCCCTAGAGGTCGAGAAAATTTAAAAGCAGATATTGTGCCAAAATATTTAGTTGGTCGTGTCATATTTTAGTGTGTTAGTTAGTCGGGTCACAGTAGGGTGTTTAATTAGTTGGATTATAGTAGCCGGAAATCCGGGGGCCGGCGGTGGAGCAAATTTAAAAGCAGATATAGTGCCCAAATATTTTGTTGGTCATATCATATTATAGCGTGTTAGTTTGTCGGGTCACATTAGTATAGTGTGTTAGTTTGTCGGGTCATAGTAGTATAGCGTGTTAGTTTGTCGGGTCACAATAGGGTGTTTAATTAGTTGGATCATAGTAGCCGGAAATCCGGGGGCCGGCGGTGGAGAAAATTTAAAAGCAAATATAATGCCCAAATATTATGTTGGTCATATCATATTATAGCGTGTTAGTTTGTCGGGTCACAGTAGAGTTTTTAATTAGTTGGATCATAGTAGCCGGTGGAGAAAATTTTAAAAGCAGATGTAGTGCCCAAATATTTTAGTTGGTCATGTCAATATTATATTGTGTTAGTTAGTCGGATCACAGTAGAGTGTTTAATTAGTTGGATCATAGTAGCCGGAAAGCCGGGGTCGTAGAAAATTGAAAAGCAGATATAGTGCCCATATATTTAGTTGGTCGTGCCATACTATAGTGTATTAGTTTTTCGGGTCACCGTAGTAGCGTGCTTAATTAGTTTGATCATAGTAGCCGGAAATCGGTGGAGAAAATTTAAAAGTGGATATAGTGTCTGGTCGTGTCATATTATAGTGTGTTAGTTAGTCGGGTCACGATAGCGTGTTTATTTAATTTGATCATAGTAGCTGGAATGTCGGGGCCGTTGGCCCCGGCGGCGGATAAATTTTAAAATCAGATATAGTGCGCACATATTTAGTTGGTCGTATCATAATAAAGTGTGTTAGTTAGTCGTCTCACAGTAACATGTTTAATTAGTTTGATCATAGTAGGCGGAAAGATGGGGCCTACGGTTTCGGCGGTGAAGAAAATTTAAAAGCAAATATAGAGCCCATATCAATACGCTTGTTGACTTTTGAAAAGTTTTTCAACGCTTATATAGATTAAAATATAATATGGAAAATTTAATGGCAGATGTAGTGCCCACATATTTAGTTGGTCATATCATATTATAGTGTATTAGTTAATCGGGTCACAATAGCGTGTTTAATTAGTTTTATCATTGTAGCCAATTTCAATATTTAGTTGGTCATTTCATATTATAGTGTGTTAGTTAATCGGGTCACTGTAACGTTTTTAACTGGTTGGATCATAGTATCCAGAGGGGCCCGGGCCCTACGGTCCCGACGGTGGAGAAAATTTAATGGAAGATGTAGTGCTACATTTAAATTAGTGTGTTAGTTGGTCCTATCTATAATAGTCGACAACATATTTAGTCACTCGGGTCATATCAAAACGGTCCCAATATTTAGTTGGTCGTGTCATATTATAGTATGTTAGTTAGTAGGGTCTCTGTAGCGTGTTTCATTGGTTGGATCATAATAGCCGGAGGGGTCCGGGTCCTACGGCCCCGACGGTCGAGAAAATTTAAAGGCAGATGTAGTGCTATATTTAAATTAATGTGTTAGTTGGTCCCGTCTATAATAGTCGGCAGCATATTTAGTTAGTTGGGTCATGGTAGAACGGTCTGAATATTTAGTTGGTCGTGCCATATTATAGTGTGTTAGTTAGTCGGGTCACTGTAGCGTGTTTAATTGGTTAGATCATAGTAGTCAGAGGAGGCCGGGTCCAACAATCCCGGCAGTCGAGAAGATTTAAAGGCAGATGTAGTGCCCACATTTTGATCAGTGTGTTAGTTGGTCATGTCTAATAGTCCGCAACATATTTAGTTAGTCGGGTCATAGCAAAACGGTCTCAATGTTTAGTTGGTTGTGTCATATTATAATATGTTAGTCAGTCGGGGTCACTGTAGCGTGTTTAAATGGTTGGATTATAGTAGCCGAAGGCGGCCGGGTCCTACGGCCCCGGCGGTCGAGAAAATTAAAACGCAGACGTAGTGCCCACATTTTAATTAGTTGGTCCGGTCTATAATCATCCGCAGCATATTTAGTTAGTCGGGTCATAGCAGTACGGTCCCCATATTTAATTGGTCGTGTCATATTATAATGTGTTAGTCGGTCGGGTCACTGTAACGTGTTTAATTGGTTTGATCATAATGCCGGGGGGGGGGGGGGGGTAGTCGAGAAAATTTTAATGCAGATGTAATGCTACATTTAAATTAGTGTGTCAATTGGTCCTGTCTATAACAATCGAGAGCATATTTAGTTAGTCAGGTCATCGCAGAATGTTCCTAATATTTAGTTGGTCATGTCATATTATACCGTGCTAGTTAGTCGGGTACTACGGCCCCTCCGGTCGAGAAAATTTAAAGGCACATGTAGTGCCCATATTTAAATTAGAGTGTTAGTTGGTCATGTCTATAATAATCAAGAGCATGTTTAGTTAGACATGTCATAGTAGAACAATACAAATATTTTACTGGTCGTGTCATATTATAATGTGTTAGTTAGTTGTGTCACTATAGCGTGTTTAATTAATTGGATCATAGTAGGCGGAGGGGCCGGGTCCTACGGCCCCGGCGGTCGAGAGAATTTAAAGACAGATGTAGTGCCCACATTTTAATTAGTGTGTTTGTTGGTCCTATCTATAATAATCGAGATCATATTTAGTTTGTCGGATCATTGTAGAACAGTACCAATATTTTGTTGGTCGTGTCATTGTAGCGTGTTTAATTAGTTGGATCATAGTAGCTGGAGGGGCCGGGACCTACGGCCCCGGCGGTCGAGAAAATTTAAAGGCAGATGTAGTGCCCACATTTAAATTAGTGTGTCAGTTGGTCCTGTCTATAATAGTCGGGAGCATATTTAGTTAGTCGTGTCATTGCAGAACGAACCCAATATTTAGCTGGTCGTGTCATAATATAGTGTGTTAGTTAGTCGGGTCACTGTAGCGTATCTAATTAGTTTGATTATAGTAGCCGGAAAGCCGGGGCCGCGGAGGAGAAAATTAAATGTAGATATAGTTCCCATATTTTTAGTTAGTCCGGTCATAGTAGCGTGTTTAATTAGTTTGATCATAGTGCCCACGTATTTAGTAGGCCGTATCATATTATAGTGTATTAATTAGTCGAGTCACAATAGCGTGTTTAATTAGTTGGATCATTATAGTTGAATAAGGTCGGATCTTATAACCCCGGCAGTGGAGAATATTTAAAGGCAGATATAGTGCCCACATTAAAATTAGTGTGTTTGGTCTATAATAACCGGAGACATATTTATTTAGTCGGATAAATTAAATTAATCAGGTCCTACACAGTCCCTTAAAATATAATAAATTTAATTGGATCAGAGATTTATAAGTTAGTTGGAACCTAAGTACTCCGGTTTTAATGAACGGGTCATATCATCCGGACCCTATGGCCCTTGCCATTATGAACAATCCTAATATTTAGTTCGTCGGGTCATTGCAACATGTTTAGTTATTCGGGTCATAATGGTAAGGGTTTGCGCCCGAAAAGGTTGATCCCTACAATCTTGATGTTTAATTATCTCCGTCTATGTGAGGAAATATTGCAAGGATACCAGGGAGAGATCGGTTTTGCACCAACTGATAGATTAATGTTTTGCACATGACCGGTGAAGAAAGACATGCGCGTGTATTTTCTTTTATTAGGCTAATGTGCACAAAAAATTGAAGTTTGCACATTTACAGCAAAATTTAATACACGCACAGAAAAATAATGAACACAGTAAATTCAGTTGCTTGATATCTACAACTGGAGTTCCGACATTGATACCCTTCATGTTGCTTATTGCAATGCCTGCCTCCATGGCTGCAATACGATAGTTCACTCCATAATAATAAGATGATTGTGACCATGAATTTGTTACGACCATGGTCTATTGCTGCCCATTAAATTGTACCAAAAATGATGATTAATAAGTGGTACTTTATTTTTTCCGACTAAACATCATATACTAATGATGGTATTACAGTTTTATTGGGCATGTCATTTTTTTCTTCGTAGCTCATAACAAACAATAGATCCACAGTGGGTACATATCTCTTTTGGCTGACCAAAATTAATCTTGCTACTGTCTTCCCTTGCGGCTCTACGGTGGAAAAAATGTTTTCTCTAATATCCGAGCCTTTTCACCAAAGATCTTTATCTTCACTGCAAACCACCTGATATTGCGAGACATGAGGCAGGAGAAACATGAGGGTAGTTGCCCTGGTTTATTGTAGTCCAGTGACACCAAAATAATTCTTAGAAGTCCACCAATGTACAGGAAAAAAAAGTGTGAAACTTGAGAACTTTATAGGAAACTGCCTCCAGAATCAAAACCTATATCCTGCAAAAGAAATACGTTGATTATCTTGCCACAAAGAAATACGTTGAAATATGGCCATGATTTCCCTTTACCACTCTAACGAAAGATCTCGCTTAGTTGTTTATCTAACAACGGGTATTATTACGGCTGCTTCAACATCGATCCCGTTCATCGCTAAAAATATGGATGCAAATATGTCCTCAAATATTACCGATCAAAAAAAATATGTCGTCAAATATTTTACTATGCAACTTACTCATATTTGAGTCACCAAAATTTTGGAATGTACAAATCTTGGTAGGTGAAACTCGATAGACCAAACCCATCATCTGCAAGCCAAGTTTGTAATGAGATGAAAATACAAATAAGATTAACATATATTCCAAATAAATACGGTCATCCATGATAGAAATACATATCAAAAAGAGGAAAATAATACATTTAATAAGAATTCCATATGGGTGTTAAACCAACCCAGTAAGCAAAGTTGGAAATAAGCTAAAACAAAACCATGTTACATACGTTAATTGCCTTTTCTCTTAAAGAAGCATGTGGAGACGCTGACAAATCTCTGTTCCCATTAAAGTAAAAACCCGTTATTGCAAAGTGCTGGTCATCCCCAGCAGGCTTTAAGAAAGAAGAAATCATTTCTACAAATTGTTGTTCTAGCCAGTATTCAGTGTAATGCAACACAAATAAAAAGAATTATGAAGACTAAAACAGCTAGCATCCGTAATTTTAATATATGCTTAGTCAGGATAAAACACACATACATGGGAATTACCTACCATTATCTTAGATTCAAGAGCATGACTCGGCCACATCAATCTCTGCAAGGAAGACCAAAAGAGCATTATCGGCGAGCAATACCGCACACCACCTGTTCCTTTCTGTTTTTCTAACTGAAATGGGGTTAGTATTTTCATCTCTAATCAAAGATGCCTCCGCACAACTACGTGAGTGGGATTTGATAAAGAAAGAGAGATTTTAATAAAGTATCCAATGAACCAAATTAAAAGAAGCTGGTAATCAAATCAACGTCTAATTGAAAGAAATTATCACTCACCGCACCAACAGGATGCAAGCAATCCTTGAAACAGACTTTTGTTGCGGTCGCTGATCGGACATATGTAGTTGGTGGCTTCGCTTTCGGACACTCTATTTAGCATGATTTTAGTGCGCTTATGGCTTCGGTATATATAGTTGTGCATATATTTGAGCATCCCTCTACTTGACGAATCAATGGACACAGTCCTTAACACCACTTTCGTGCGGTTACGTCTTCGATAGACGTAGTTGTACAACGTATATTTCACCGCATACATATCTGCAAGCAATCAGTTTGGATCACTACTACCAATAGTATTGATTTACAGAAAAGAAGAATAAAAACATCCGAGAACTACCATTATGCGTAAACATAACCTACCATTATGCATAAACATAACCGGGGCTGTTGTTGGGCGTGCGCGCAGGAAACAGATTCTAACACTTTGCTTGTGAGATTTGGGGTTTCATAGTAGCTGTGGACAAAGAGATGAAAGAAACAAAATTATTCCGGAGAGAAACTAAATCGCGAACTACAGAAGACAACGAAACTGAAAACATACTTGGAAGAAGTAACTAGAACAGTGAAATGAAATATAAAAAAGAACTAAAACTTACTCATCAAAAGATTGCAAGAGGATGAAAGTGAACTGATAAAGAAATAGAGGAAGTGGTTAAAGCAATCGATCAGAACAAATGAAAGAAATGAAAAAACACATGGAAGCAACAGTATCTTCTTATCCAAATTCTTGAACAAACCCATCTTAGATTCCATATCCCATGATCAACACTTAATATACCCATCTCCCATGATCAATCTCTTTGACAAAATTCATACTCAAGAAGTAAAAAACTTTGCCAGATTTCAAAATTCACCATTCTCATGAAGTTTGGATGTACTTTTAAAGACTTTTAAAATATTTAATACATGAGAAAGGAAGCAGAACCAGCACTAATTGGATCAAAGAAAAATACCAATAATTAAAGCATATTGGTCAAGAAGTAAGGCAATTTTGTTGTAGGGCCTATGGCCCATAGGTGTGCGGCCCAACTAGGTAGTTAGGGTTTTCCCATGGTTGTATATAAAGAATACTCTTCTATGTAATATTGTTGTTGTTGCTATCAATAAGAACCCTCTTGCCATTTCTCATACTCTTCATCTTCTCCTAAATTCCCCTTGAACACGTCATCAGCAACGAGCTCTAACCCTGCTGCTAAGATTTTTTTTTTAGATTAGTCTTGTACTTCTCCATCAAATCAAAGCTAACGTTCTTCTTCTTTTGGGTTATTATCAAATCACTGAAGGAAGCGCTACTTTTAGTTGGATCCGTATTTCTGATTTTTTTCTCTCAATCAAGCAATACGTTGAGGTATACCTAAACTTTTTATCAATTTTATTATCAATTAACATGTGATCTTGTCTTCTATGTTCTCATGTTGTATGTATGTGATTTTTTTTTCTTTCTTCACATGTATATTTGTATCACATGCGTCGATCATGTTCTGATTGATTGAATGAATTTTTAATTTATGATTGCGTGTATATTATTATTATTCTAATGATCCCTCCATATACTAATCTATGATCTACCCATATATTATATATATTATTCTAATGTTTGTTTTGAGATGTTTGTACGTTGTACACAATCTGTTTGTTCCTATTCGTTTTTCGAGATTATTATGATTATTATAATGATATGTAAAATATTCTAGTAATATTTAGTTTTATGATTTAATATAATATTTAGTTTGTGAGATGTCTGTTTGTGAAAATAATAGATATGAGTGATACATATTTGATGTCATTTTATTTATCATACTAAAATCATGTTAACGATCTCTATGTGATAAAGTTTGATTTTGATATGCTGATGTGTATAAATTAAATATTTTGATCTATTGTTATGTCATCATATGTTATTAAATATTTTTACAAGATTTTTACAAGATTTTTTTTCATATGCCATCATCTGTTTATTCATTTTACAAGATTTGTTTTTTTTTATTATTATTTATGTCGAAGAGTTGAATGTCCTTTTTTTTCAATCAGTGATTTATTTTAATTTTTGAAAAGTTTCTAATCATGATTGTATGTACTGCATGTGTACTGTATGTGTGTGATTGTCTTGATTGATTTGAAAAGTAATAATAAAATAATATTTTTTTTAAATGCTATGTTAATGTAACGTCTGTGTTAATTATTTGTCTAATTAGTTGTAACGTCTGCTTTTATTATTTGTTTAATTAGTCGTAACATTTTTAATTAGTTGTAACGTCTGTTTTAATTATTTGTTTAATTAATTTTGTAACGTCTGTATTATTATAAAAATGAATGTTATAATGAAACGGTTTTTAGCTTCATAAAAATGAATTAATGTTAATTAATAATATACATGGTAATTAAAAGATTTTTAATAATAATATAGTTAATAAGAACTTTGTAAAAGAAAACACATAATCAAATAATTAAGTATTAAAAATGAAAATAAATAAATAATTAATTAATGGTAACTAATATATAATATCCATAATTATCTTTCACTCATAAATAAGGTTAATAAAATACATTCATGCACATGCAAATACAATTAAAATAATAATAACTAAAATGTATTCATGCAAAGTCAATATAGAGATAACTATTTAGTTTCCATAAATAACACATATACAAATATCGTACTTATTTAAAAATGATGTCATTTAATTATTTGTTTTAATTAAAACTTGTGAAACCAAAACATTAAACTACACTATTTCCTTTTTAAATGGGCATGTAACTATTTGTAGGCCTTGGACACGTTATGACCTTAACGAGTTAACACTACTAACTGGATCATCGTAATTTGTCCGAGAAACCTGGTTATGATTATTTTTTTAGTAAGTTTTTTTTTCCAGTTGGACCCAACTTGACTCAAAAATGACATTTTGGACTCAGAAGTACTTGAGCATCATTATTGTGTATTTGAGGTGGAAATCATTTCTTTCAAAAAGAAAAAGGAATTTATTCCTTCATACAACTTTATGTCTACACATGCATCCCAATTTTTGTGGAAGAACTCACAAAAAGTGATATGAGTCAGATTTTCCCCCCTCTTCCATTTTTCCATTTCATCAAAACTAATGAACCAGTATATGTTAAAGTAAGCTATTCAACCTAAAGTAAATGGTTGAACTTCAAAATGAGATTAATTCTCTTGGCCTGTTGAGATAAAGAAATTTCTCAAATTAAGCTAAATGTAGCAAAATTAAAAATGGAAAGACCCCGAAGTAATGAGGGTTAGACGTATCGACTCATATAAAGCATGTGAAAAGGGACTTATGTATCATGAGACAAAGATTTACTTTTGTCTTCGGTAGTAATAACACCAATACACAAGTATTAACCGAGTATGGGATTAGCTAAAATGTAATGGTAGCTCCCATCATAAATGAAAGAGTTGTAAATACACCTGGTCATAGGTACTGGTATATACAATGTAATGTGTGTATCATAGTAAAAACCAATTTTCACCTCAACTTTAATGGCAATAAGAACTTTGCCGGGCCAATTGACTATCTTATTGAGTTGAACTAGATCCAATGTGTGCACTTATGGAATGAAAACACGAGACATAAATTCTCTAAAGCACTTGATATATATTGGGTGAAACGTAATATATATTCACTCTAAAATACTTTGAGTTGAATCCCACTTTTATTACGTAATAAGGAGACACAACTTATTAAAACTCTCAAGACCCAAATGTCTACCTGATAGTTGTTTTTCTTCCACTAATTTAAGGAATTTAAACTAGTTGTTGAACTATCTCCTTATAATGTGACTACAAGGATTGGATCATCCAACATTGCTCAAAATTTGTTTTCAAGATAGAACAAAGACGTCGCAAAATCTCTATATGTACCAAGAGATAATCACACCTTGTTAAATTCTCAAGTAACCCGTGCAAATGGATATCATGTGGAACATCACAATTATGAGAATGTAATTGATTGCATCTTTCATAGTCTCTAATATATTTGGAAGGAAATATATTTTAGAGAAACTAATGAGTCAATCTAGTGAAATGTAAATCACTATAGTATTAATTGGGATTATTGAATCCATATTGTTTCCAACGATGAAATGTTGGAAATTGACTCACACAGGCTTTGGGAATAACCATAAAGCAACTTTGGTTGTGACATGATGATCGTTTTGAAAGGACTCATGCGAACATCACTTTCTTTGAGTGAACAAAAATGGGAACAATATTGACAGAATGCGAAGTAATGACATATCTCTCAATAAGTGTTTTCTAAAGTACTAGATGCACAACCCCCTCCTCCCTCCCATTATGCTTTTAAGTAAGAACGCATATCACTCACTTTACAAAGTCTTCAGTAAAACAGGATCGAGACCATCCTAAGATGCAAATGGTAAACAATCCATATTACAAAAAATAACAAGGTGAAATTTAGAAAAATAATCATGCAGAATGCGGACCATTTAAGTGACTAATGGATCTGGTGAATGTTTTGACAATTTGGACTAGTTATAGTTCCCAAGAAATTTGCGTTTGAAAACTCCTAGCACATATTACACAATGCAAAGTGCAAAGGCTAACCACCCTTGTTAATGCTAGAGAATTTACATCAAAAGGACTTGATGAATATTGCGTATTTAATAGGATCAATGCAGAGCATCTTATACCCAATGGTCTCGCACATGCTACCATCAAAGGTTACAGATGGTACCTAAGGAATAGGTTATGCGTACCAACCTATCTTTTATTGCTTTGGGGATATGCAATATTACACGCATCTTACTTAATTCGTTTTTAGAACCCAATATTAGTCAACCTTTTCTGCGTACCAGTTGGTAACTGGATTTAAGCATGACATTCATGTTCTTACGCATTTTTAGTTGCACTATATATGTGCCATTATGACTCCACATCGTACTATGATGGGTCTTCAAAACTGTTAAGTAGTTATGTTGGAAATGAGTTCCCAACAATTATCCGCATTTTAAAACTTTTGGCAGGAGATCTCTTACCGCTAGATTTGCGGGTTATCACTTTAATGAGATAGACTTCCCGTCGTTAGGGGGAGATAAGAAAAATTATTTTCTAAGAGAACGACAGGAATTGTCGTGGTGTGTTCCCACTGTGTCTCACATTGATTCTTATACTCCACAAATGTAAATGTGAAGTGATAAAGAATATTCGATTTTCAGAATGTACACTGATGTTGATAAAGTGATGAGATCACACATACCAGCTACAAACCTACCTTCAAAGTTACAAATCCTCAATACGGGACATACACCATAGACTAAGGTGTTGCAACTACACTCAGTGAAAGTGTGGTTGAGGCCGTGTCTCCATAAAGGAAGTTGGAGATACCATTTCGTTCGATCAATCCTCGCCTAGAAAGGAAGTAGGTGAGTAAGGCACAATTTATTTATATCATCAGAAATCATCTCATAAGATTGTCTCTGAATATGTCCATGAATCAAACTGGAGGACGCTCCGAAGTTTTAAATGATTCTAGAGAACAATGAAATCCTGACGGATTATGAGAATGCACATGAGTCAATGGAAGGATCATGCGTGCACATTGATGATATAATCTGTAAATAGTTGCTCCATAATTAGAGAAAAATGAGATCGAACCATGCTTTATTTTGATTAATTTCAAATAAATAGCATATTTGGCCTACACAATCCAGGTAGAACTTGGTTCTTTGACAAATATACAGGTATTTGGTGTGGTAGTGCTAACCAACCAAGTGTAAAGCCTATTGGACATACATGATTAATTTGTCACAAAGCATAATGAGATAAAAGCAATCTTAAAGTATAAAGACTCGCCTTGTGGCGCGAGGTTTCTCAGAAAGACCTGGAATTGTTCTCTTGTAATGAACTTTATAGTGTTTCGCTACTTAGTTAACTTGGTAATTTCAAAAGGACTTGAAATGCAGCATATGTATGTGGTTGTTACGTATCTCTGAAAGAATTAAGAGATAGAAGATATTTACAAAAGTACTTGATAGACTGTTTTTCCCCAAATCAAATGACTCTAAACCACATAGTGCGTTTACAGTTAGATAGAACGCTCACTTATAGATTCAAGCGATCAGGCGGATGTGGTATACCCGTACAAGTGACTATTTGATTTGGAGAGGATAAACAAGTAAGTTGTTTTTCCTTTCATATTCATAAGAAAGTTCCTGATTTCGAATTGTAGATATCTATGTCGATGGTACAGACATGATGGGTACTATTGATGTAATAAGAGACCTTAAAAGGTATTTGAAATCCGAATTTGAGATGAAAAATCTGGGGAAAGCTCGACCAAATACTTGTATAGCTTGTGGTATATTATCCCACCAGCTTGCATTTGTCTAAAGTTGTCAGGCAATTTAACAAAGACATGCATCCTGATAGCACTCCCATGATTAGTCGAGGTTCAAATGTAAGTAAGTGACCATTTCATCCAAAGGAATATGATGAAGATGTGTTCGGAGATGAAATTCCCATATCTAAGTACAATAGACGCATTTTTGTACCTAGTATAATAATTTACTCGATAAAATTTTGCATCCTCAAGGAACTTGTTAGCTTGATATATCTCAGCGCCAACACAATGTCATTGGAATGGTATAGTGAATGTAATCATGTACTTAAAAGTAACCATTGACATAAATTTGTTTTATCCCTACAAAGCCATTAAAAGGAATGCTAATGAAAGTGCAATCCAAAAGTTGTTGATTATGAAGGAAAAATAATCTCTTCTGCAACGAAAGAAATCAGAGGGAGATATGGTAGATTATTTTCTAAGTCATTACCAATACTCAGTTTCGAAAAATACATGACTAAAGGAACTGTCTGGAATAACTCTGAAAGTAATCAGGGGGAGATGCCGACATCAGGGGGAGGATCCAAGGATATGATGTGGACATATTTTACTTCGAAATTGAAGATGTGTTGTACTCTTTTTCCCTTCGATCGAGATTAGTTTTTCCCAAAGGGTTTTGTTACTCGACAAGGTTTTTAGCGAGACAACACTAAAAACATCAAGTATGTTGAACGTTTAAGACATAAAGATCGCGTTGATATTAATATCTGAATCAAAGAAATGAAACGCGATAGTTTGTTAAGCAACGTAACTTACAGGATCAACAACATGGTCCTATAAGCTTTCAAGTCACCAAGGTACAGTGTGATAAACTCCTTTTGACTGCATTAGACTAATGAAAATTGTTTGACATCAGGGGGAGCATCTAATGGTGTGTTGAACTCTTTTCCTTCACCGAGGTTACTTTTTCCCACAGGGTTTTGTTGCTCGGCAAGGTTTTTAACGAGACAACAACAAACACCGGGAATGTAAATTCCTAGCTAAGGCTATTGTCTTTCCCATGAGGATTTTAAGCCTTTAGAGTTGTATGCAACTAGTAAACTTCAACGGAGCAAAGTGATCATCTGCAACGGACCACTTTTACTTGCATCTATCATGTTGTACTCTTTTCCCTTCGTCAAGGTTTTATCCCACTGGCTTTTCCTCGTCAAGGTTTTAATGAGGCAACATATTCAAGTCTAACTATGCTCTAGGTTTGCTTAATATTGTACTATTTTTCTTTAGTCAGGTTTTGTCCCTCTGGATTTTCCTGGCGAAGTTTTTAACGAGACGATTAACTTAGACTTGTCGGTATTTGAAGATTGTATTGCATGTGATGAACTACATGTAAAGTACGAGATAACATGTGAAGTACTACATGTGAATAGTTGTACCAAGGTTTTATCCCACTGGGTTTTTCCTTGCCAAAGTTTTAATGAGGCAATTGATTTCGGCACAAGTCATTAAGGAGAGGACGACATTTGAAGAATTACACTCGAAGCACTATATGAGAATCACTGTGTATGAAGTTCTATTGGGCCACACAAGGGGGAGTGTTGTAGGGCCTATGGCCCATAGGTGTGCGGCCCAACTAGGTAGTTATGGTTTTCCCATGGTTGTATATAAAGAATACTCTTCTATGTAATATTGTTGTTGTTGCTATCAATAAGAACCCTCTTGCCATTTCTCATACTCTTCATCTTCTCCTAAATTCTCCTTGAACAAATTTCTATTAATTCTAAGATTCATAGTTATTTTTCCTTACATGTGCATCTCTTTCAATTCGATCTTTTCCCCACGCAATCAATCCTCGAGCACAATAAAAAAAAATCACCTCGAGCTGGTAAATCAAAATATCTCTGTACAGCTGCAATATGACATCATGGATGTGTCAAATCCTAAACTTGTGGGAAACACCTCAGAACTCAAAAACCTTAGAACGATTAGTCAAAAAATATCTGCTTTAGGGATTACCTTCTTCTCTGTGGCAGCAGAAACTCCAAATCTTCACAAACCTTTCAAAACAGATCTGCACAAAATCATAATCAATCTTTTGTAACAATCCATATACGCAAAACCCAAATTAGATTTACCTTTAAAAGAGATAGTATAAAAATTCGAATTTCAGAGTTTCGATTAAGAAGTTCTAGGGTTCGTACTTCTTGTAGCAGAAAATCAACATAAACCATAACCTAATACAGAAAAAAAATTCAGAGAGGCTAGGAAAAAATCAACGAAAAGAACAAATTTGGTTTACAGAAGGCAACAGAGAAGGATACAGAATTTAGAATTGAACGCAGAGAAGCAGAGAAAAAAGTGCGATACCTTAAAAGAGATGGTCTTCAATAAAGCAGTGCGATCGATTGTTGATGATGGTGGCGATGGATATGGTGGCGATTGATTGTTCATGAGTTAATTAGGATCACCGTATCCTGAGTAAAGTTCATCGATTTTAACAATTGCTTACCCAACCTACAGAAAAGAAATAGATCTCGACCTATCCGCGTTATAAAGAGATAAGAATCGGAACGGAAGGACGGACGGATCTGTGTCCCAGAATTATATGTCAAGATCGTGCGAACGTAAGTATCTCTCGCCCACGATATATCATGGCCACAGGATCGCCGAATCCGACGAACACCTTTGTCCCGGACACAAGGACCACTTTTCCTTAATAAAGAGATAAACATATATTTGTAAGAATCAATTTTTTTAATCTTCTCATTTTTAAAGCAAGGCAGGATTGGTTTTATTTGGATAAATTCCAGATCTGCAAATAAAAAGAATCTTTAATTAAAAATTCAAAGTATGTAGAAATATTTATAGACGAAAATAAATATGTATATACGGATCAAAAAAATATTATGCTAAATTTAGGAATGAATTAATGCTTAGTATTATCAAAAATTCCGAGTCTGTAGACCGTATTATTCTCTGAACAGTGACCTATTGGAATGATACTCGTGAGTAGAAGGTTAAGATATCTAGAATTAGAGAGTTGCTTTTATTTTTTCTTAGGAATGAATTTGTTTTATTTTTCTTAGGAATAGATTTGTTTAGATAGGATTTTCTTAAATCACAAACAATTCCAATTTTGTTATGGGTTCCCTTTTTATGGAAATGCTATATAGTTTTGCACTTATGATACCATTTTCAGAAATTTTTTTTTACTTAATATGCTATTTTAAGTGTTTATTCGTGAAATATAGATATTTTGATGTTCCCTTTTTATTTATGGACTGAATAGTCTGAATTGCCAAACAATAACACATCTGAAAATCCCTCCCAGTGCCATGACACTTATTAATTGTTAAGAAACAAACCGATGAATTTACATGGTATGGGATTATTACCATATGAATTCAGATCTTTGCTGCCGTAAATTTCAGTAGCTACATTGTCCAAAATATTCCCATCATCCTTTATAATGGCATGGGATTATTACCATATTAATCTAGATCTTTGTTGCCTTAAATTTCAGTAGCTACATTGTCCAAAATATTTTTTTTTGCAAAAAGATGGTTTGCTTACCCCAAATAATAATTAGGGTTTCTCAATTCGGATAAAAATATGGAAAAAAAAAGATATCTTCAGAATATAATTCAGAATTTCAATAAAAAATATTGAAACAAAATATGGAAAGAAAAAAAACATTACACCCAAATTATCCTCTCTCTATATATAAACCAAATGTAAGCGATCTTTAGTTAAAACAATTATGCATGATGAAGCTAGAAAATCTTCGTAATATATACATGTACGGGTATACACGCGGTAATTAAAAAGAATAACAAAAAATGGCAGAAAACAACAGATTAAAAAAAAAACAGATAAGACTTGCAGAACAATATGAAAAGGCAAAGTATACTTATCTCTACCTTGAAGAACTTCACAAAAAAAAAAAAGAGACATACAAGGATGGCAAAGAAATCATAGGCGAAAGGGGTGTGAATCTTCGATTTAATAAGAATGGTATGGTTTTATTCAACCAACCAAAAAAAGTTTAATCATCGGGAAAACAACTAAGGAGTCATCAAAAACCACATACGATGAAAAATATTTGGTATTTTCGATCAATTCTTTGTCGGCTGCATAACTAAAAAAGTTATACAATTTTATTGCTATAAAAAAATTTACCTTGTGCTTTAGAGTTTGTTTTTGTTTGACAATAGTTTATAGGAAAGATAATTTTGATCATAGTTTATAAAATTTTAATAATATTCGTGTTTGGCCCTCTTTGGTTCCTTTTATTTATTGGGATTACTTATGTATAGTCACGTAGTATCAACCCAGTACCAGATGTGGAAGTATCAATATCGATAGCAGCAACAAAATTTAACAATTTGACCGAATTGGATGGAGGTGAAGAAGAGATTCTGTTTAGTGGGCACGTAATATGTCCTGTTAGCATTTAATATTCCATAAGCAATGAACAAACCCGTGCATCACACGACTAACAAACTAGTTTTTTTTTAATTTTTTACTTAATCTGCGGCATTTAGTAACGAATGAGGGGTACTCATACAGAGGAGGAACCGACGAAGCATGTTTGTTAAGGTGCTAAAGCTTGGTTTTTTGTGGATGTGTTTGTTGGAACCGCAATTGTTAGTATTTATTAGAAATATTTTGATGTGGTAGATGCCTAGATGGAGACGGAGCATTCTACAGAGAACAAAATAATTTGGCATCTCAACTTTTTTTTGCTAACGCACCTGTACAATTGTACTGCACTACTGCCGAGAGTTTGATTGGGATAGTCATTAGGAATTAGTGTAAACTTGCTTGCACAGAACCTAAGACTATATTGTTTCACATTCATTGGCCTTTCGTCCACAGTCTTTCGATCAAACAATTTTCAAGAAGGTACTAAGTTAGGTCTGTACATAATTATGTTTGCTTTCATGGTCGCCCCCCCACTGCGTTAGATCATCTAGTTTATTTTTGTTTCTTTTTGACATATGAGAGCAAATTTGATTAGAAGGAATCAAAAAACATGATAGAAAAAATACAAAACCTGCATTAATCAAATTGAACCATTAGTTTCATGACAATAACAACATGGGTATATAAATCCAAAACCTAATTCTCTACAAACATAAAATTCTCAAAATCACCCATTCACTTAAATTTAGGATACAAAACCCATTTAAGATTTATCAAAGAAATCACCAAGGATAGTGGTTAACAATCCCATACCTTTAATTTCCTTAGATTTAGTTGGGTTTCTCTTTAGATTTAGTTCATTTTTTGTGCAACTGTAAGTGAATGAATCAAACTTTGAAGTTTCAGATGTCGTTTGAGGCTTTGTGATGTTAATAGTGAAAAATATACTATACATGGGTATTAAAATTTATATCAGTTTTTTTTCTCTCTAAAACCTAATGTTTGTTGCACCATTTAATTTTGTTGAGTTGATTTCTTCTTTTTAACTTTCGACTTTGAATTGCGTTAGTTTGCTGCTTACTAGTAGTTGTTTCTTGATTATTGACTTTTGCAGGTTAGTTGTCGTGTGCTTGATGCTGCTGCGCGCACTAGTTGCAACATGGGTATTAAACTTTATATCAGTTTATTTTTTTTCTCTAAAACCTAATGTTTGTTGCACCTTTTAATTTTGTTGAGTTGATTTCTTCTTTTTAACTTTCCAGATTGAATTGCGTTAGTTTGCTGCTTAATAGTAGTTGTTTCCTGCTTATTGATTTTTGCAGGTTACTTATCGTGTGCTTGTTGCTGCGCGCACAAGCCAAATTTCATTTGTAATTATTGGATATTCACAAGCTAAATTGCATGTGTAACTGTTATATACATTCAGATTAATTGCTTAGATACTATTGGAGATATGATGGTGACTGAGATGTATATGGAGGCAAGCATTCAAAGTGAATGTATATGTTACTGTGAGTAATAAATGGAGATGTGGTTGTGCTATTGTGAGTTGGAAATCATGTTAGAGGTGAGGAGGAGAAAGCTACAGCTAAGTTTCTGAGTTAATAATTATTGTTGATTGAATGGATGCATGGACCTA
This sequence comes from Papaver bracteatum, assembly GCA_023529315.1. Taxonomy (NCBI): domain Eukaryota; kingdom Viridiplantae; phylum Streptophyta; class Magnoliopsida; order Ranunculales; family Papaveraceae; genus Papaver; species Papaver bracteatum. The sequence continues at coordinate 359,457 of JAJJWX010004305.1, forward strand.
AAATCATACATGAAGTACTGCAGCTAAGCCTTTTTCTTTCCCTCATACTTCAGGTTTAGGTTTGATATATGTAACTCTTAATTGTTCAGGTTTAGGTTTAAGTTCTCATACTTCAGCTAAGATTTTTTTTTTGTTTAATTTTGTTGTCCAAGACGAGATATGATTACAAAGTCGTCAAGAGGTGGACTACCTAAAGGAAGATTGGATACGGTCTTATTGAGTGTGACTAAGTATACTGTTTTTCTCACTTCTCTCTGAATACTATTTTGATTATTGATGTTCTATGTCACGGGATTTGTAAGTGTAATGACTTATAATGCTCTACAGATATTTCTCCCCATACAACAACAAATACACTAGTGCTTAGCAATGATCAATAAGAAGGAAGAGAAGCTCCAATATCTTGATTCTCTTAAAGGCGTAGATACTGATGTCTTGGAAAATATGGTATGTTTGGTAGAAATTGTGGCATTTTTCTCTTCTATTATAATGTGCGGCACATCTTGGATAAAAAAGTAGTTCAGTCATTTTTATTATACTTCAGAAGAATTCCATTCAATTACACATTCAACCTTAGATAATTTGATGAAATTGTGATGCAATTAGACTTAGGATCTGTAACTCTTAGTTACACTAGGAAAATACATGTGTAACTACCAATTATACTAGGAAGAAACATGTGTAACTACCAATTACACTAGGAAGATTCACAACCTACAACATGTGTAACTCTTAGTTACACTAGTTATATGCTTGGTTATTTTCTTGATTTTCTATTTGGTATTTATTGAATTTTATTGTGTTATTTTTATGTGAAATATTGTTCAGAAAACAATAACATCAGATAGCCTTTCCAGTTTAATTATGTATCTGTTAAAGAAAACTTTGTTGTATATGCTTCTTGTTACTTCTAGATAAAATTGAAAATTTCAACAATTGAAAAATTCAATATTTTCAACACCAACAACTCTTGCCTGACTATTTTGGGTTTAACATTTGTACTTATTGATTGATATATTGGATTTTTTTTTCCATAATACGAAATTAACACCTATCTCATATCCAGGTGGGGTAAATTTGAATGATATTGCAAGGCTCGTGGATGCTGATGCACTTGATATGGATATCATTCCAAACCTTAATGTAAATATCTCATTTACATATCATTGTTTAATTTCATCTTTCGCAATGTTCATGTTTTTATTTTGTTGTGATCATTTACATATGATATGCAATTTTAGTCAGATAATTCACAATAAAGTTTATCAAACTCTTTTCTTTGCATGATAGAAGTCTAAATTATCATAAGAGTTTGGAATTATATGTTTTCATGAGTATTTTCATGATTCCTTGCAATCACATCTTTGTAGTTTGTATTTAATAATAACCTCGAGTCAAATGTTATATGCATGTGTAACTTTTTATTACACAAGTCAGATGCATGTGTAACTTCTACTTACACTAGATAGATGCATGTGCATCTCCCAATTACACTAGACGTATGTGTGTGTAACTTCTAGTTATATACGTTGCAAATAATATGTTTCATTTTCAATTTATTAAGTGTTATTTTATCTTATTTATTGAGTAACTCTATGTGATGTCCCCTATATCTAGCGCTGATGAAGATAATTTATATGCTCTGAGTACACATGACATATGGATATGTAACTGGATATTACATAAGCCATATGCATGTGTAACTACCGTTTACACAAGACATTACATGTGTACATTCTAAGCACCATGAAACCCAACTATTTTAGTTAGCGTGTTTATCTTGAGTAGCATATTTTTATCTTTGTGTTAGTGAAATTCTTTGTATGAAGGATTTCCCCTGGTTAATAAGTGGCGGTGGTGGTATGGGTGCAGGTTTTTGAGAAGATGGTGGTGTTGGAGTTGGAGATAAGGTGTGAATGGTGGAGGAATAGGTATAGGTGGAAGATTAGGTGGTCGGAAGAATTGCTGAGTGTTCAATCTACTTTGTTGAGTTTGTAACTCTGTAGCCACTCTATGCGATCATAGGTGAGGATATGCCTTTGTTATATACTTTTTGCAGTTAAATTTTGATATTATGTCTCCAAGGGTTTCTAATGCGCATTGTATGTTGCATACATGTTTTGATTTCCATTTGCGAGATTGATGAATATGTTTTATTCTGTTTACAGGTTAGAGATAGTATGTGGTTTGTTGTAAAGGCCTTGTTGGAGCTAGATAAACAAGTTGTTGGCAGGTACACAAGCTAAGTAGATGTATTAAGTTACGCATGCTAATTAGATGTGTAGCTACTAGTTACGCATGCTAATTATCTATGTAACTTATAGATACACATGCTCATACGATTGAGTTACTTGTTCGTACACATGATTAAATTTTGTTCGTTTTCATTTTTCATTGTTTTCCTTATTGAAGTACTGGATTGTTTTCCTTATTGAAGTATTGGAATGTTGATTTTAGTTTATGCTACAGTTAATGTGAAGCTGGTACAAAGTTTTAGATTGCGAATGATACCCAGCAGGTCATCTTTCAAGTTTTATTTCAGCAAGTTTATCAATTTTTTGGTTGTTATTTTTCTGTTAGATTATGTATTCCATTTCTTTTAGCAGAAAAATAATCTTTTGGTTCAATCATTAGAAAAGCTACGCGTACCAGTAAAGCACCTAACCAAACCCATGTGTTGATGATATTTTCTCGTGGACTGGTGAGTTTCTGTCTTAATTAGAAAAACACATGTGCAACTTCTAATTACACTAGTCATATGCATTTGTAACTTCCAATTACACATGTTACATGCATATGTAAGTCTTAATTACACATGATATATGCATGTGTAATTTCCAATTACACATACGAATTAGAGTCCAAAATAGGTCTATGTTATGCTTGTTGATCTTGTTGGCTTAAAGAGCGCAGCTTTGCCTATAATTTTCCAATTTTTGAACGTTACATAATAACGTAGTTTTGAAGTATTTGTTATATTATTAGACTCCATGGTTATACTTCATCAATCCCATCTCTGACTAATGTAATCCTCTCGTCGTTAATAAAATCGACAAGAGATTCGGGGACTTGATTTTTATCAAAACCAAAGAACTGAAATATCTCTGATCCACTGATCGATAATGGATGTTGTGTGGATTCTATCGTTGTAGTATTTGACTTTGAAGGTGTGATGTGTTTCTGTTTTTTTATCAACAACTTGAATTGACGTATGCTTTTTTAGTATACTGATGATATTTACCACCATTCTTGTTGCTTCTAGTAGTGTTACTCATGGGATTGTCATTCTTGGGCTTGTTGACTGCTACAACCATTGTGAAGAAGAAGAAAATTTAGAGCTCCAAAGTGCATATGCTAGGGTTGCTAACCTTAACTTCTCCTTCATATATCCTTTATGTTTAACAAATTATGATAATTCTGTGTTGTATAATTTTGTAAAAAAGAGATGCAAGGGTTTTATTCCCCACTGTGGATGGGGAACACCTGTTTTACCACTGCTTTTTGTTGTATCCTTGATTTGGAGTTTGGATAAATTAAAGTAATAATACATTTATTTATTGATGAGTAACTTGTATATACACGTACATATAGCATGTGTAATAAAAAGTTACATATGCATATGGATGTGTAACTTGTAGATGCACATTCCATACGCATGTATAACTTCTGCTTACACATGTGTAACTACAGAGTATACATCTATGTATAAGTGTAATTTATGGATACACATGTCATATGCATGTGTAATTTCTGTGTACACATCCATATATTGGTGGTGGTCTACGGTAGTGGTGGCGGGGGACAGAGGTCGGAGGTGGTGGTTAGAGGTGGTGATTGGTGGCGGTGGTGGTCGGAGGTGATTTGACGGTGATGGTCGAAGGTGGTTAGTGGCGGTGGTGGTCGGAGGTGGTTGGCGGTGGCTGTGGTGGTCGCAGGTAGTTGGAACATCATCATACTGTATTTTAATAATTTTGGGCCTAAATTTAAATTTTATTTAATTATGTGCTTGACAATATGCATAAGGGTATCAACGTCTTTTAATAATTCGGGGTCTAGATTTAAACTTTTTTCAATTAAGGGCCTCATATTATGGGTAACCCATGGGTGGGACCTTAGCCTAAAAATCAGGTGGGTTCGGTAATGTGGTTTCGGGTGTAGAAACCCGACCCAGAAAGCAATCATCTTCATCCGCTTAACTGAAACTCCTCTATTCAATTGTTTGCTCTGTATTTTGATTTTTAATCGATTCCTACTGATTTATTGAAGTTTTCAAGTAACATTGAACATCTAGTTTGTTCTTTTGGTTGTTATTGATCGAATTTATTGAACGATTTCCCTAATCATCTCATTTTGTAACTCAATTTGGTGAACTAGTAAGAATAAAAATTTCAATTTTATTTTCTCTACCCATTTGTTGTGATGGGTATCAATGATTTTTTTTCATCACATAGGGACTTCTTTTGGTCGTCCAATGATAGTGAGGTAATAACCGAAGCATGCTCGTCGATGATTGAAACTATAGCGGGATAGTTCGACCCTTTTGAAAATAAATCTAATTTTGATTTTATGAGCTATGCTACGATTTTTGGTACCAATATGTAACCACCAAAAGAAGCATGGGGTGTACATGTTTTAGGTACAAATATACTGGGGAAAGCCTTGGTTTTCTACCGGTTTATGGTTTTGCTGAACGCTAATTAGTTGGATAAACTAAAAGAAAAAAGAACAAATCCACTGTGACTACAAACACCTTTTTTTTTTTTTGCTAAAAAACACATCATCAAGAATATAAAGCATAGTTTGGCTAAGTTAGCCTATCTGAGTGGTGATCAGGATTTATCCTTGGAAAAGATAAATCAAAGGTCGTGGTTCTCCGTGACACACCCTACAAGTCACACACGTGGTGTTCATTCCAATATTATGAATTAAAAATGAATACTCAAGTCAAGATATGGAATTCAAGAAAATTTATAACGGGAAGGTTCGAACTCATGACCTATTGTGTCATAAGAGTGTCCTCTAACCATTGTTCCACCTTGGTTGGAATTGATAGAAAAGATAAATCAACAGTGGTTGTTTTTTCAACTTAAATATTAATTAGTATAAGTGTTTTATTAATTTGTATAAGTGATTTGTCTAGAAAGAAGATAAATCTATGGTCATGGTTTGTTCAACTTAAATATTAATTAGTATAAGTGTTTTATTAATTGATGTCTCATTAATTTCCCATGATAAATGATTTATTAATTTTACATCATAAATATCCCTTAATTAATATTAATACATATCTCCATCAATAAATAATAATTTTGACAAAAATTATTTCAATAGATATTAGTGGTGGTGGTGGTGGTAGTAGAGGAAGAAGTAAGTGGTGGAAGCGGTGGAAGGTGTTACTAAGTGGTGGAGGCGGTAACATTAGTTTTGGTGGAAGAAATAGTGGCGCTGGATGGTGGCGGTGGTATTGGTTTTTTCTTTTTGAATCAAAAATAATAAAAAAAATTACATGACGGGTAACATTGTATTGTGAAAAGTATAGTTGGTTGTTTTTGACACGATCAAAAAAGGCGGATAACAAATACTTTTGGGATGATACCAAATCATATAAGAAAAAATGGTTGTTTTTGGTACCACTGCTATCTTTGGTAATCGTTCGTACGCATGATTTCCAGTATTAACAAAAAACATATAGTTGAATAAATTAATTGACGACCTAAGTTTGTTAATTCTAAACTTTATACATGATGTGTGGGATTAAAAGTTATAAGTGTGCCCAATATTCTACGAGGGATGTAAAATGGTGGTGGTGGAGAAAGAAGTGATATCTGGTGGTTTGTGGTACTGGCCGGTATTGATGAGTAGTAATTGACTATGTTAATTATGTGCTGCTACAAAAGGATAACACTATAAATTAGAAATGTGGTTGATCGTCTTAATGCTAATATAAACTCGGTTAAAATACATGAAAATTAAGAAGAAGAAAAAAACATTTGGATGTCACGTTATATAATAAGTAACACTAAAACTACATATTTAGTATCAAGGTTTCTCCGTCCAATAGATAAATCTAAGGTTGTATTGAGATCCCGTAAGCAGAGGGAGAGTTGGTCTTGGATTTCTGAATAATAATGAATATAATGAAACGCTCCCTCTCGGTTTCTCCAATGAAAACCGAAACATTCTAAAAAAAAAAACAATCAATCGAACAACACTTAGATGGAACGCATCACCACCAGTGTAAACTTCTCTGAATTGCTACATATCAAGTGAAATTTCTACATATTAATCTGGTGATTTCGTCCTACTGTAGTTTTTAACAAAGCATGCAATTAAATCTCTAATAGTGATTTTAAAGGTATTTAATAATTACAAAATTCTCTTATAAGTTTTGTTTATGCAAGTATTGATTTAACTTGGGTTCTTTTATATTTTTGTGTTAAGTTGATGACTTTTTAATTGTTTGGTTAACAAACTTTGATACATATAGGGTATTTTATTTGTAGAACTGATGTTAGTCTCTCATTTTTCCCGTTAGTACTTTGTTTCGATCCCGTATTTGTAGACATTATTTGACTAATGTTGGGGTATTTGTTTAATCTCAAGGCCGATTAAACCCAATGTGTGTTGTATACATTGAAGGCGACAGAAGTTTGTGTCGGCTCTACCTTGAAACTAATAATTTTTCTTCGGAAGGTTAGTTGAATTTATGTAGATACAAATATCAATATGACTATGCTCTTTAAAACTCCAAATTACTTGAGTAACACTAGATGTGAGAACGTCATTCATGCACTACTTAGCATAGTTGGTGTGAAATCTTTTTATCCACGAATTTCTTCAATTTTATGTTATCAACATGATTGAGAAAGAATCTTACACATGTTTTGATTTACTATTATAAGTTTATTTTTTCAACTCACATGTGTATATCTCAGCCTTCCAATAGCCAAGGGTTCTTCATTTTTATAACTCTCACATTTGCAAAAAATAAATAAATAGTGTTTATATATAGTAGGGAAAATATTATGGGTTTTGCTTCACTCCTTAGAGCCTTAGTTATCAATAATTTCGGAACAAATGTATTCGTAAACATCATGGAGTTGGATTGGCAGTTTAGGTATATGTATTGTTAGATGAAATATTCTTTTTGAAGTTTGAAATTATAATATGATGGAATAATAAATGGGAAAAAAATTTATTTACTGTATTTTTTATTTTATTTTCAAGTTGGCACAACATTATTACTCCCTCCAGATAATAAATTGGAATAACATGCTTAAGTAAGAAATAAAAAGATCAGGTAACCCATTTTGTTTCCCAAAAACTATTTGAATATCAAAATAATTACTCACGAATAAAATGAAGCAAGAGGAATGTGAACAATATCGTATTAGAGACAATACATCCCGTGCCGTTACGACACGGGTTAAGATCTAGTATATTACAAAATAAGAGAATTACAAACTTCTACAAGAGGCTCCTTCCTAACTATAGTGTTCATAAAAGAAGGAAAGGGAACCCAATAGTCTTTTACACAATATTTTATGGCCCGACGTGCAAGTCGATCTGCTAGACGATTTTTAACACGCTTAATATAAATATAACTTTGAAAATACTACTATTAGAAAGCAAAGACTGATAGTCTATCAAACTATCATTACTTCTCCATCCGGTAATATTATTGAATTTATTGTCTCCATTAACAAAATCTACTAGATGTGACTACAAAAACCTACTTATGCAAGCACCTTCTAGCTCTTCGTAAAGAAACAAAATAAAATGACATCCTTTTTTATGATAATTATTAGGAGGAAAGCCACTTTTACTAGAGGGAAAGCTGATTTCTGGGTGGATTTAGAAAAAAACATTCCTCCTTCTGATTTCCCTATCACCATCTAAAACTTGTATATGTTGCATTTTACGCTCTTTAGGATGAAGAAAATCCAAATAATAATCTAATATGGTGGTAGCTAAGGTGGAAAATTTGTGTACGCTGTCAAAAATGACACTGCACCTATGTTGCCATATTTGCAACATTAGTACATTACCATGGCAATCTGTCGAAGATTCTCGATGGAATTAGAATCGGGAGGGTTGAGTGTCTCTCCAATCCGTTATTCATCCTTGTATACCAGAGAATTCAACACTGCCGTTATAACAGTGAGTTGCCAGCCCAATGCAAATTACAGAAATTGCAGGAGTAGTGAATAGAAAAATAATCTGTAGCTGGTCATCAAGATAATTACAGGAGTAGTGAATAGAAAAATAATCTGTAGCTGGTCATCAAGACAAAGTGATTTCAGTGGCTTCGCATCTTCCGGCGGTTTACTCTGACAATGAGAATGTTATCAACAATCTTCCACAGAAAGTGAAGCAACTTGTAGGCAAGACCAGAAGATTTATATGCCAGTATGCCACAACGACACAATCAGATCTTAATATAAGGTTACCATTAGTAGCTAGGTTCCGTCATAGTTTATCTGATTCATGACAAGAAAGAAATGTCATGTTTATTTGACTTATGAGTTGGTAAGAATTTGTTTAATACCGTGGAGTCATAGTGGGTTTGAGGGTTGAGGATAGAGCTAACATTTTGAGGTTCTGACCTCCAACTATTTGTCCAAGACTAGAGTTTGCCCGCCATATCTGCTAGACCAATTCCCAGTTTGCTGTTTAATAGTCGCGAGTCCTTGTAAATTACTCCTCCATATAGTGGACCATGTAATTGATTTGTCATGAGATTTTACTTCATTTATAACCAAGTTGTTTCAGTCTAAGCTAAACTTGTTGTGGGCATAGTTTGATTAAAAATCTTGAAGTTCCAGAAACGTAACCCACCTGCTCTCGTTCGTAAGCATTACTTCCATAAGTGCTAATGGAGTTTTAATGAGATTCCTATCAAAAGTGATTTTTTTTTTTCTTACACCCCAGTGCTGGCTTTCCCTCTAGTAAAATTGGCTTTCCCCCTATTAACTATCTTTTTTATAAGCGATATTCGACTACCTCACTGCATCACGAAAATGTACTTTCGAAAAAGTGAATGAATGTACATTCTCTTGTTTAGTGATCTCCTTCATTCTCCAGCACAGTCGGGAATACCGATACAAAGAAACAAAGAAAATTAAGCATACTTTAAGCCTACGTAATTCTGCTGCAAAGACATGTTTGTGTTGGTTGAAAGCCCGGAACTGGTGCTGACTATTTGTACCGGTAAATAGTTTGATGCGTTCAGCTGGTCATCCCCGTTTCCCAAAGTTTGATGCGTTCCAGGAGGTCCCAGGTTCGAGCCTCCAATGACGTAATATTGCAGAAATTAACATGAAAGGTAGAGTTGGCTTGCCCCCCTTGTGACACAATCTCGCCCCCCTTCCGCTTCGGCTCCCCTTGGCAAGGTTACCCATGAGGCTCGCTGATAGGCTAGCACAGCAACCTGTTCAATTAATGCAGTAGTATGTCGTTGGAGCCTAACTTGTTAGGCTTCCAACTAGTTTCATGTAATAATATTAAAAAAAATAAAAAAAAAATAGTAAATAGTTGGCCGCTTTTTTTTATTCTTTGTACCAATTCAAGAAGGAAAAGATAATAATCATATGATTCCTGCTTATAAAATAAAATTGCATGTGTTCCGGGAGGTCTCAGGTTCGAGCCCCGAATGACGTAATATTGTATGAATTAATATGGAAGGTAGTGTTAGTTTGCCCCCTTGTGACACAATCTCAGCCCCCATCCGCTTAGGCTCCCTTGGCTAGGTTATCCATGAGGCTCGCTGGTAGTTTAGCACATCAACCTATTCGATTAATATATTTGTATGTTGTTGGAGCTTAGCTTGTTAGGCTTCCAACTAGTTAATGTAATACTCTTTAAAAAAAATGAAAAGACAAAATATTTTATCACATGATGGCTTGGATTTACTTCCTATGGTTTATTATATACTAGGGTTTAACCTGTGCCGTAACGGCACAGGCTTTAATCTTTTTTTGGGTAACCTTTTTCTTCCAAAATAGTGTGTCTCTAAATTTCATTTTCTTACTTTAATTCAACTATCGCTACCCGTGGCTTGTGAATACGCAAACCATGAGTTGGTAAAATATTAATCACGCTCGGTGTTAAATCCACTAAAACAGTGACGCATTTCCTATGTAGAAACACATTTTTGTTATATGCCATGTCTAAGTCGCATTCTTGATCCTCAAAATATGATACTCCCTCCCTTGTAGGCTAAAATGAAAAAGTATTCCTATCACTAATGTAGAAACATAGGTAGTATATTACCAAACATTACACAATAACTCCGTATTTCTATCTCAAAATGGCTAATTTTCGGTGGATATATTTGTGGTTGAAGGTCAGTCCTATATACCATATAAGTGTTAGAAGTTAGATTTTCTATTCATGTTCAAGGATATACATATATAAGCTAATCCACAAATTAACCTCGTGTCAATACGCCCGAAAAGCCACCAAGTTATCCACGATTAACCCCATCAATGTACATGTCATTTAGCATCAAGCAACACTATTATTATTATTTATTTATTTATTTTGAAGGAAGACAACACCATTATACGTCAATGGAAACTCATTACACTTTTCGAACAGCTCGGGCATGCTTACTACATAGGTAGACTTTGAAATAAAAGCATAATAACGTTTAGATAGCTGCAACTGATGTACTGCACATATGTAACATGGCCAGTCCTATCATGGTTATAAACGACATTAGTTGTTTCAGAACCCTTGTGATTGTTCGAGAGTCACCAATTATTCAACCCGTTCTGCATATCAATAGACCCACACAAAGCTACTCAAATTTATCCCGGCATATTTCACATCCTAGGCATATGATTTGTGGTCGCTGCATAGGACAGCCTTATGGAAATCGCCACATCCGATGAAGATGGTGTCAGTAAAACACGTGGTATAAAAAACAATTATCATTGCCAGCAATTACGTGTTCTCATATCTCAACCCTTAGCCTGGTGCCGTTGCATATGCCGTTCATCGGTGTCAGATTATGTAACCTTATTACAGGACAACCATGTCATTGTTCCAGGGAGAAAAAATTGTTCTCTTGGTCATATAGGTTGCCTTCGGGATGTTCATTTTTCTAATATCATGATATACTTTTGATATCAGATCTTATAGAACAATGCACTTCGGCAGTGACAACAGCGATCCAATATTGTTTTCTGCATTCTGTCACCCCTGCATATTCCTCTATATACTACTGAATAGTATGTTTCCATTTTGGTAAACGAACTCATATATAAGAATGAATAATCTATATCACAGTGTGGAAAAACCCAAGATGTTTAGAATTTTTAATGAACTCTATTATTGGGGCTATGGGTGGAGGATGTTTCTGGGGGCTATTTTGCTAAGTGGAGTCTAAATGTTATAGGGGGAGATCACATATGTGTAAAATATCTAAAATACCCTCCATAATTTTAATTAATTCCCTTTATACCCCCCTCATTAACTACCTAATTAATAAATAAAAAAAAAAACTGAAAAAAAACGGACGCCTTTTAAAACCAAAAAAACCGTCCCCCCATTTTATTATTATTCTTCTTATTTTCTTCTTCCATTGAACATTGTTCAACGATTAATCGTCGATTCAAAAAAAAATCGTTGTCGATTAAACTCATTCTATAAAACCATGAAGCAGAAGGAAAATCTAGGTCAATCCCAGTCGAATCAACCTCCAACTGAAGCAGAGAAACCAAGTTCATCCAATGAAGATGAAAGTGAAGATCAAGTGTCGGTGAATGAAGAAGTTCCAGAAGCCGCCGAATCTCCTGTTATGACAGCAATAAGGTATGAATTCAAAAACCCAGTCTTTATTTAAGCGTTTTGTTGCTTAATCAGTTAGTTTCAAAAAATTTAGGTCTGGAAAAACGAATTCTGAAAATGCTTACGGCTGGGAGATCTTGTATTTCTAGCCGTAAATTAGATTAACGGTTGGGAAATGTCGATTTCCCAGCCGTATATAAATTACACGGTTGGGAAGTATAAGAAATCCCAGCCGTAACTAAATTGACGTGTACGATATGGAGGATTACTAGCCATAACCATTCGTATACGGCTGGGATATTCCTAGCCGTATGTTCTCCTGTGTACATATGTTTTTAGTAGTTTTAGTGTTACGTATAGGTTTTCCCAACCGTGTATGTGTTTCCTGACCGTACTATCCAGTTTCCCAGCCGTATTGGTGCCATGTGTTGTACTGTGAACTAGTAATACAAAGTCGGTTTGGTTTTCCTATCCGTAATATGAAAACGTATAGGTTATCCATCCGTAATTCATTTCTCGGCTAGGTATATTACTAATGTCCCATCCGTAATTTTTGTGTCGGCTAGGTCGATAAAAATTTTCCTATCCGTGTTTAATTTTGCGTCTTAGACTCTCCATTTTTCCTAGCCGTGTTTCTTGTTTCAGTTAGTTTTTTTCAAATTTTCCCAAACGTTTTACTTATACACTTTTGGTTTTCCTGCCTTGTTTGTCTTGGAACAGAGGGAAAGAAAAGATCCCAAGAAGTAACACCTTATGGTGACCCGACTCCGCAACCTCGTCACTCAAAACCATTGGGTGCAGACGCAAGGAAAGCAATCGAAGTTGTGACTGCTGGAGAAAGGGAAGGTGGTGGAGATGGAGTTGGAGTCACTAGGAACTGAAGTTGGAGTTGTTGAGGGAACTGGAGTTGATGTTACTAAAGGAACTGAAGTTGTTGTGACCGAAGTTGTTGGCACTTCTAGTGGTGGTGGAAACGAAGGTGTATCGGTTGTTACCGGAGGTACTGAAGTTGGCACTTCTAGTGGTGCTGCTGCTATTGATAAAGGTAAATCCGTAGTCGAGGAGGGCACAGAGGAGGGCAAGAAGGAGGGAAAGAAGAAGTATAAATTTAAGGCATCGGCAAGAGAAGTAATTGATTCCATGCAGCCTTTACCTCCCAAGAGGAATGGGAGACCTTGGGATGAGCCAAGAGATCGTTCCGTCTTGATTGGCTACCCTTCTTCATGGGCTTCTAGGGTTTGTGGCACAAAGGTAATAAATCAAATTACATATATGTTATATTCATTTTGTTATAGATTATTATTTTTACAACCAAATTTTTTTTTTGGTAGTTTCCGGATCAAGCTGTCCCAAAACTAAAGCACCAACAAGCAAAGTTTTGGCCATTGTACGATGAGCATCCAGATGTGCAAGTTTTGGTCAAAGCTTCGGGGTTGTGGTCTGGAATCGATGCTTTCCAGAAGACATATGATGTTGTCACAGTTTGTGGTTTTAGAGAAAGATTTTGGCCAGAAACCATGACTTTTCACCTCCCATTCGGCGAGATAACTATCACTCCGGATGACACAAAGAAAATCACTGGTCTAACTTTGGAAGGAAAGGCAGTGTTTGAGGGTTTCAACAATTCCATGCCTTTTGATGAGCTTTGTGCCTTGGCGAAGAACTGTCTTGGGTGGAGTAAAGATGAAGCTGAAGAAGAGTTTGAGATTGGGTCTGGAGCAACTCATAGATCTAAGAGACCATGTAGTACACCGGGCGTACTAAGTGAAGCAGTAAATATGTCACGCAAGATAAATTTGGTTCTTTTGAAGGCACAGTTTGGGGATTCTAAACGCAAGGAGGATAGTGGAATGGTGGTGATGGACGCAGAAAGAGCTATACATACGGCTATCGCTTACTTTTTACATGCTCTTGGGACCGTTCTTTTCCCCGATTTCTCAGGCAATAAGGTAAATGCATGTTACTTGCAGTGCTTGAAGACTCTCAATCTGGATAAGGAAACAAACGAGGTACCTAGGTACTCGTGGGGCACTGCCCTCCTTGCTGATGTGTTGGAATGTCTTTGCAAAGCTTCAATATGGAACGAAACACAAATTACGGGATGTGTTTCTCTTGTGCAGGTATCTTTTTGTTTTAATATAACAAATGTTTATTTGTGTGTAATAACTTATTTATAAATCAAATTTTTATTTTTTTGCCATAGTCATGGGCTTACGACCATTTTAAAAGCTTGAGCCCTCCTCGGAATACAGATTGGGCTCTAGATAAACCTACATGAGGGAGATATCCTTTTGGAGAGACCCAACACAAGGCTAAAGAGACGGAAATGGTCGACATGAGGGAAAAATTGGATGCTTTGACAATTGAAGATGTGGTTTTTGATCCGTATTTGAAACTTGATGAGGATGGTAAACATGAATTTGATGATAGGATATTTTCTGATGTGGAAACCTATACGGGACCTTTTTTTCATGCAACCGGGTTCGTCATTTTAGATCCTCGTAGAACGCTCCGCCAAATCGGTATTGTCCAGACAATTGTGCCTGAAGAGACTCGTTTTAAATTGAGAGTAGGAAACTCCCAATTTAAGGACAAACATGTGAAATTGAACTATGAAAATTCACCGGCGATTGAACATTGGAATGCTCATTCCAAACAAGAAAACCAAATGAGTAGAAGACTCCTTGAAGCAGAACATGGTACTTCCCAAGCGGATGAGGATTACATGGACTGGTATAGAGGGTGGGCTCATCCTTATGTGGAAAATTTGGATCCGGAGGCGCAGAGACATTACAGGAATGCAGAGAAAGATAGTTCTAAGACACCAAGGAGTGAAAAAAATGATTGGCGGGAGATGGTGGTACGTATACTACTTCATATGTTTGTATATGATGTTTTTTTTAATTATCTATGAATAATCAGAGTGCGTGTGTTTCATATGAAAAAATAGGTCGAGCGAGTTAATTGGGTAGCCAGAGACCTCAGCCGTTTGATTGATTTGGGTCAAGATTTAGCGGTAGCTGAGCTCAGATTAATGCGGAATCGAGTTAAAGGAATAATACTCTCTGAGAAAGGAGGTTTATATCCCGTTGAAGCACCAAAGAGATCTAAAAGGGCCAGTATCCTTCTCCTAGCGACGACTCGGACACTCCACCCCCCTCCACCCACCCACCTAAGCAAGTTCAATCTAAGCAACGAAAATCCGGCTGAGGTGGTAGAGGTGAAAAAGGTGGAACGAGTGCTCGAGGTGGTCGAGGTGAAAAAAGTGGAACAAGTGCTCGAGGTGGTCGAGGTAGTGGACCAATTGCAAAAGTTAGTCGTGCTGTAACAAGTGCTCGAGGTGGACGTGGTGGAGGTAAAAATGCTCCAACTCAAGGTATGAGCGGTCGAGGTAGAAAATCTGTAGTTATAGAAGAAGTTGTGGAACCTCAGCCAAGGGACGATTTGGATGACTTTTTGGAAGCCACTTCTGAGGAGGGATCAAGTGAAAGTGAATGACAATTTACTTTTCATTATATTACTTTATTTCATGGAACATTTACTATCTAACACTTTGTCTATTTAATTTTTTGTGGTTTGGTTATGCATTTGGATGGATGAATTCTTAAAACTTTGCATTTATTAATGAATGTTAGTCTTTACAATTGTCAAATCTAAGAAAACTAAGGAATTAATCAGGATTCACTAAATTTTTTGTGCTATTTCGGCTAGGTCGATCCTTCATATAACCTAGCCGAAAGTGCATATAATCCTTGTCAAATTTAGTTGCACAGAAACGCGGATGGAAAGTCCCCGCCGTTATAGGAAAACGGTTAGGAAATACCTGGCCGTGTGTTTCTCTGGATACTCAAACTTTAACTGAATCTTTGTTACAGCTACGTTTCCAAGCCGTTATATAATATGCAGTTAGGTCTCCTATCCGTAAAACTGAAAAAAAAAAATGGACCTCTGGTTTACGGCTTGGAAATTCAAATATATCCGGGCCGTATGCTTCCCTGTATACTCAAAATTTGACGGAACCTTTGTTACGGCTACGTTTCCAAGCCGTGAATGCGTTTGCGGTTGGATTTCCTACCCATAAAACTGACAAAAAAATGGACCTCTAAATTACGGCTTGGACATTCAAATACATCCGGGCCGTAAAACTGACACACCACAAATCCTGTAATTTATACAGAATAACGGCTGGGTATCTCCTTTAATTTCCAAGCCGTAAATGCCTATAATTATGAATACCACATCATATCGACTAGTTTTTTGAATTTTGAAAAATAGATCCGTTTGAAGACTGATCTATAGAATGTTCTAGCTATTCAACCTCTTATTTAAACTTGAAATAACTCCCATCTCCATATAACCACCCACTCCAAATCAAATTCACACCTTCTATACTAATAATCTCCACTAAAACTCCTACAAACTCAATGCAATGTACTCAAAGGATAAACCCAACTTCACTTTGGAAGAAGACTTATCTCTTTGCAAGAATTTTGTACTATGCTATCCAAAGAAGGGAGAAGAACGAAAGCAAGATGGTTTAGCCAGTAAATCGTATTGGAGTAATATTTTTGAGAATTTTTGTGGTGAAACAGGTAACACTAACAACCGCGAAGGGGTTGAATTGTATCTTCGATTTTCAGACATACACAAAAAAGTAAAAGAATATATGGCTTTACGCCGTATGTGCAGCCAACTTCGACTTGGAGGTGAGACTGATAGAGAAGTCGCGGCTCAAGCTAAGAAGGAATGGAGAAAATGGAAAGGTTATGATTTCAACTTGGAAGCTCAATTCGCCATCATCAAAGACTTCTTAACACATCGAAAGGGATGTTATTAAAACCAACTTTGTAACGGGGATTTATTAAGTATGTAATGGGTTTTATTGTGGTCTAATTAATGAAAGTATTACTAATTTTCATGTTGAAAATGCAAAATTTCTCAGCATACAGATTAAATTACGGACGGGAAATATAAGAATTCCCAGCCGTAATATCTGATTTCTCCAGGAGATTCTCGTTGAATAACGGTTGTAAGTTCTTCACTTCCCATCCGTTGTTCTTGTTTACGGCTGGGAAGTCATCATATCCAAGCCGTAATTGTTGGATTACGGTTGTGTCGACACAATTTCCCAGCCGTAACGGAAAAAAAAATCCAGATTTGTTCAGATTTTTGACGGATTTGAATTGATGAAATTAATGTTGGGAGTTCATTATAAGCTTATCTTGAGTTTTGGGATGAAGGGTTTTATCATTAAGCTTCAAAAAATTCAAAATAATTTCACCAAAATCATCATTTTTCATTCTTCAAAACTCAAAACAATCAAGTTTTGATTTGCAAAAAATTAATGTTTTGATTAGTCTAATTGATTCACTAACACTGATTAGTTAAGCTTAATCTAGCTAATTAGCACTAATCAAATTAAGGGTAGATTAGACATTATAAAATATGATGGAGAAGGGGTGCTATGGGTTGTTATTTCATGACCCCATATAGCCCCCAAAAACCAAGCCATGGGTAGCCCCAATAATAATAGAGTTCTTTTTAATCGTCCAACTCGGCATGATCAGTGAAATGCTAAATATTTAAATAATAATTTGTTCCTTTCAATAATAATTAGAAAACAACTAAAAATAAGAGGAGGAAAACATACCTGTCCTAAGTACTTTGCAAATTCCTCATTATCCGAATCTCCGATGCCAAGCCTCATGTTTTGCATGAGCTTTAGTAAGTTAACACGTCCACATAAGAAAGAGCTCCTTATTGATGCTTCCCCAAAATTTTTTTTGGATCCTTCTTGAATAAGCTGCTGTCGGAACCGCAACCAAATCAATGGATGCATTGAAGTTGAATCCATCATACCCACTAAGTACTTGGATGGGCTTGATGCATGTATAGAATAAACAGTGAGCACATCTATTTTAACGTATAAACTCTCCCCAAATGCAGAATATAACCTTGAAATACAACAGAAGAAGCTTAAATAAATTTGAACAGAGAGAGATACAGATTTTTACCCAGTAGGAGCTTCGGTGCCAATTAAAGAACTCTTTAAAATTGAAGTGGTTAAAAGGATACCTTCGGAATTCAGCAAGGCATTTTAATGAACAGTGTTGCTAGAGCTAGAGTATAACCACTTAAGGGTAAAAATGATGTACCAAAGCATCAAATTAACATCAGATATTAATCTCATATTATTAGCATTAACTTATTAAGAAAACTTTATGGATATCAACAATTACCAATACCAAATCGCTTATGCCATTCTGATTTGGATAGGTTTGGGTCCTCTGGGGAAACTTTGCAGTCTTCTTCACCATTTTCATTAATGTCAATCACCTGCATTACCACCTGCGCATTCTAGAATATATCAAAAAAATTGTTTCAGTACTTGCCTTTAAATATCAAAAATCTGTGAAAAAATGAGGAAGAAGAAACTATTTCACCTTAGTTTTCATTGTGACGTACTTGGCAAAAAATCAATAGAAAATTATTGGAATTTCTTAAGATCAAACCTCTATAAACCCCTAATTGGGAATTGTATCTCTTCGCAATACAATGAGATTAATTCAACCTAGCTACTGAAAACGTTAGTGGAAAACAACCTTCATGGTGAAACCCATATAGAAACGACATTCGAAATTTAGTAATAAAAATACAAAGAGAGAAAAAATTTATTATCTGAAACTAACTTTGAATTCACTAATTTAGTAAAATTGATAAGACGGTGATGGTGACCTAAGTATTCAATTCTTCAGAAGCTTTTTGCTGCTAGGGTTTGAGGCTTTGAGCCCCCTTTTATTCGGTTCTCGAGCAATATAACATTTCAGAAATAAAAAGAATCTGTTCAACCAAAAATAATTGCATTTATGGTTGGACTTGCACTCCTTTGTGTTGACCTCGAAATTGAGGATCCCAGGTTGTTGTTTCTCATCACTATGAGAACCTTCCAATTGTGGTCGACTTAAAACTGGCAAATTCAAGAGGGAAAAAATTAATAGGATTTCTAAATAAACATAAAAAATAAGCAAAAACATAATTGAACAGCCCCACACCACAAATTGATATACCTAATATAACATAATTGAAAGAAATAATTGTATTTTTGATGCCAAGACCAGATCGTCGTGGGAGATTGCTTCTGCAATAAAAGCTCAGTTGCTGGCCTGGGTGAAAGTGGCTATTCCAAATAATGGAATTGATTTTCAGCTGTCCATTTTGAATTGGGAAGTTCTATTTACTCCTTAGTCTGTAACGTAGGATCTCATTTTTGCTTTCTCTTTTCATCCTGTGCTATTTTTTCTCTCTTTTCTCTTTTCGATTTTGGATTGTACTTCTTTTTTACCTCTTGTAAATTGCAGTACATGAATAAATCTCTTCCTTTTTCAAAAATAAAATAAAATATAACATTCTTAATTCCAACTCCCTTTTCAGATACTTCTTTCCCAAACGCAAGATCAATCAATGAAATTCCACTAATATCCACATTTATAGATAACAATCAAATACATAGGTACATTAACATCAAGTCTCTAGCAACGTACCATGTCTAAAACCTACTGACCTTTCTTTTGTTTTCCATTAAACCTCACCTAATTTTATTCATCGTTTAAATCCAAGCATATCCTCCCGTGTTATAGGAAATTATTTTAAAAGGTACCTTTTTTTTTGATCGGTTTTTAAAGGTACATCTCCAAGCAGGCTTAGTTGACAACTCAACACAAATTTGAAATCCAAAATTCAAAAAAAAAAAAAAAAAAAAAAACCTTAAAAGATATTTTTGTGTTCAAGGGAGAATCATATCAATGACCTAATATTGAAAACAGGGACACACAAAAATCTATAGTAAGGGTTTATCAAACAGTTGAAAACAAATTACAAATTTATCAAAAATCAAGATTCCCAAGTATTTATTGCAAATTGAAAAACCTAGAGTAGAATCTAATATCAACATCAATCCATCACCCTTCAAATATAAATCTTTGTAAAAAAATACAAATTTAAATTTTCCATTTTTTACTTATAGAGATGAGATTAACCCTAGCCACCTTCTCAAAACCCACCCGTGAAACTCAAATGATTCTATCAAATACTGCAAAACCAACATTACTGTATCTGATTCAAAACAAAACATCAGGATAATTCCATAAACACTACAGTTTAGATTTAATTATTTTCAGAAATCTGCACGTTTGATCTAATTTTGTTTGTCTCAAATTCCGGAATCATTTATATAGTAACAATTTGTTGTAGCTCAAGAATGGTTATGCATGGAGGAGAAATGATTGGTGTGAGCAACCAAAACATTTGCTTTTATTGCCACTTTTCAGGAAAATAACAGCCGTAAATATAAAGAACCTGAAACATCGGTTGATGAAAGATTCATTCGCAAGGAAACAATCAGGTTTAAATTGATGTGGCTCTAGCAATTAGGTGAAAATTAGGAGCAGCAGAAACTGAAAAACAAATTATTGGCTCCAATACGGATCATTTTTAACAAAATTTAAATTTCTACATAATAAAATAAATCAAAATTTTACACAGGTAATGAATCAAAGTTGTGATCTTGGGGGAATCAGAGATGTAAGACTGACAGTCCTTTTCTTAATCGGACATCTGGATGCACAGACCATATTTCATTTTAAAATTAATCAAAGTTTTTTATACAAATAACAAACCTAAATTCAAACCTAATACTAATACTCACAGAATCCTACCTGTAATTTTTTTTTGGTTCCAAAACAATTTGTGATTGATCTTCCTTAGTAACCAAACCAAATTTTGAAATCTCTCAGAACATCCCGTAGATAAACATGATGACGAAAATAATCCCCAAAAAGAAAACCACGTGTTCCATTTTCTAACGATTACAGGGAAGAAGTGTTCCATTTTTAACGATTACAGGGAAGAAGTGTGAGTGATTGAATACCGGTTCTATCAGCAGCGGAAGAATTTAGGTCTGAGATACAGAGAGAATAATGGGGCGTATTGCTGATTTCTCATTCTTCTCATTCCTCAACATAGAAGGTAAGACACACGTGCCATATAAGAGTTTGGTCCGGATGACATCAGCCATAGATTTATCTTTGTGAGGAACGCCACATGTGCGAGATGTAAGGGGTGGTCATAGGAATCACAACCCTTGATTTATCTTTGTCCAGACAAATCCTGACCACCACTAACAAAGGCAAACTTATCCAAACCTTGTTTTATACTAATGATATAGTTTCAAGAGAAAATACTCTGTTGTGGTTAAAAACAGTATCAAGCTCAAATTCTAGAGCCTCTGACCCCATTTGAGAGTATTTAGACCAATAGGAGACTTTTGGTTTTTCACACCACAAATATTTATTATTTTCCACACCACTTGAAATTTCATCTCAATCATGAACCTTTGCTTTTCCCTCTGCTACTACCACCTTCACACCAAACCCTAACCTTCAATATCTCTATCTCTCTGATAACATCCGATGGTGAACCACGATGATGGTATAAGATCGTCTCAATCATGAGCCTTTGCTTTTACCTCTGCTACTACCACAATGATGGTATAAGACGTAGTACAAATATAAACCCTACACCATCGATGTCAAGAGATCAAGCACGTTCCAGTCGATACTTACCGAGATGATTGCAGTTGATGGGTGTTTTATATCAAGTTAGGGTTTTTTATACAAGCTTTGTTCACAGATGTTTGTCGATTACATTTGGTTGCTGCAAATAAACCTGTTCTTTATTTTTTTACCCGTTGTGTATACCAGATAAGCTTTGTTCAGGTTGTCCTAAATTTTCTGTTTTACTTGATTTTGAGAAAAATAAATTAGGTTCGCTCCTTTTCTCTTTTTTATTTTTGATTTTCGATTTTTCTCGGTTGTCTTCTGATTTTGCAGAGAAGGGTTTATCAGTTCGAAATGGGTATCACCGAACATGAGTTTCATAGTAATAGCTTTTGACCGAATCTTTAATTTCGTTTATATAATAAACAATCAATCAAGATTATTCTAACGTATGCGTTTAATCTAGAGAATCTTAACAACCAGTCAAGAAAATTGGGTATGTGTTTGAGAGTTTCTAGATTTATTTTCTTTTCTTTGCACTATTTAAGAATAGTTTGTGTTGTTTGTTTCTTTGCAGTTTCACTGAGATAATATGCCTGGGTAATATTTGGAGTGTAAGGATTCATGAATCATGATTAGGAATGGTAATTTTCATTCATGATTTGCTTAATTGAAATGTTTTGCTGGTGATATTTTGGCGCAAGTTTAATTTTCAACATGTATGATATTGTCTCCCTTTGAGTACAAACCACATATGTGCTCTGTTCATATCTTATTTCTTATATCAGGTTACATTATTAACATTATTTAATATTCGCTATACATGGTTTCTTTGGTTTCCATGTATTGTTGTATTATAGGTTACGTAAGAGCAGTGCCGGCCCTGAGGCAAAGTCAGCAAAGTTTGACTTTGGGGCAGCACCGGCAGGGGGCAACGAAAAAAAATAAATCTTAAAAGATGTCATATGTAAAAGAAAAGGCAAGAAGGTCTGGATCGGGAAAAATTAAAGATATAAGGATATAAAAGAAGGGCGTAATACAAATTAAAGTTATTGTAATGGTTTAATACTAAATATGAACTAGCAAATCAGAAGTGCAGCCATCAACCACCGGGTTAGTACAAAAATGACAGAACCACCGGGTTAGTACAAAAATGTAAATGTGGTTCTGGTTTGTACAGGTAAGTAATTTGTAACTTTATATTTCTTAGAAAACACCTTCATTGTGTTCTTTTAGAATTAACGATACAAGCAGTGAGCACGTGCGTTGCACGTCGGCGATGCTATTTTTTTACTTTGTGAATAATTTGGTGGTGATTCGACACCATATTTATTTATTTGAAAATTAGTCGTTTTTGTACTTAAGAATCAATCATTTGTTCTTTTTTTTATAGATTTTTTCAATTTATTTTTAAGTTATTTCTTAATTTTAAGCTATTTCTAATTTTTAAGGAGAATACATATAAAATTTGGAGAAATATAAAAAAAATTGAGAAACAAATATTTGATATCATTATTTGTGCTCATTGCGTAGCTAATTTAAAGGGATGTCCAAATATATAATATTAACAAAAATCCGACGTGTAGTTTAAAAGATATGAGGTTTTTAAATATATAAAAAGTGCATTTACTCTTATGTCCTTGTAAATATTCTATATACCACTTCTTTAAAATCTAATGGCTTATAAAAAAGAGGAAGTCCAATGATCTAACGGATAATAGCAATAGTTCGGACGGAATTCTATTTGTGAGATCTGACGGTGGAATTTTAAAGTTTGGAAATCCAACGGTTATATTTACTTGAGTTTTGTAATCCTTGTTGCCATTAAAAGGGGAGGAGATACAACCACTAGAACGAATGGTCGTGGAAAACCGTTGTTTTATAAACTACCGAATGAGTGAATTCATTGCTGTTTTGCCTCTCTTAATATAAAAAATGTCATTTCTTGTTGACATGTCTTGCTGGATTGTTACTGGAGAGAGACAAGCAAGAAAATTAGTAAAGAATGCATATCTACAATCTGTACTGAAACAAGATATTACATTTTTTTTGTAAAGAAAATCACACCCGCCGAAGTAATTGTCAGCTTGACTTGTGACACCGTACATGTTCATGATGCAATTGGTAAAAAGTTACAAATTCATACAAGTCGCAACACCCTTCTTTGCTTCATATACTATTGCATTTAGGAAAGGCTGGTGTCTCTCCCTTCTGGTGGTATCATGCATTCCACCTAGGGCTGCCAACGGGTCCCATCGGGTCCGGGTAGTATACTACCCGGAACCGGAACCGTTTATATTAGTCGGGTCCGGGTCCTAACGGTTCCGGGTCCGGTTCCTAAATTTATGGACCCGGAACCGGACCCGATAAAAACACTAATTACCCGTCGGATCCGGGTATTTATCGGGTCCTCAAAAATCAACAATTCTTTTTTTGATATTTCACTTTTATTTGTTATATTAGCTTGAATTTAATAATTTTTTATATAAAATTATTATTTATATCTATATGAATGTTCTAATTATGATTAAACATAAGAAAATAAAGGATAAGTGAAAAAAATTTAAGAGAAATTACATTTAATCTTTCTATTTTAAGTAAAATTTAGAAATAAAAGACAAATATTCGGGTACCCGATACCCGGCGGGTACCCGCCGGGTAATACCCGTTAGGACCCGAAAGTTATCGGTTCCTAACGGGTCTACCCCGTCGGGTAGTAATTTTGCTAACGGGTCCAATATTTGGGACCCGAACCGACTCGACACACCGGGTCCGGTCGGTTCCAGTGTCGGTGCACCCGTTGGCAGCCCTAATTCCACCCCTAGCACTAATGCGAATTGATGGCAGGAAATTATATATGGAATTAATCGTCAAGCTTGTATTACCTAATGCGTAGAGTAAGCCAATTTAAGTCTTGCAATTTTTACTAAGAATGGATGATTGTTACCCAAATGCATGGATTGCTTATAGGATATTTCCTACGATTTCAGTCACGGTTGCCTCGGCGGAGAGAAGTTTTTCTAAGCTAAAGTTGATTTTATCGTATCTTCGATCAACTATGTCGCAGGAGAAAATAGTAGGATTATCTATGTTAGCAATTGAAAATGATATGGCTATGCAAGTTGATTTAAAATTGTGCTTACTGATTTTGCATCTAGGAATGTAAGAAGAGTCATTTTTGAATAGATGGTAATCTGTTTTATTACTCGAATCGAATGAATTATTATTATTATTATTTTTGAACAATGCTTTGCTATATATATGTACAATTAAGATATCTGACAAGCTTTTGGAAACATCTGGCAACACAATATATGTATTTACGGGCTTAATTATGGCAGAAAATGATGCTAACATAGCTTATAAACAACCTTTTGCTCCTGATTATAGTTTGTTGTATGCATGGGGCAACATTTTTTGAGTATTCTTTGGGGCAAAAAAATGTCAGGGCCGGCCCTGCGTAAGAGATGTTTAAATTTGCATCCAAGTCCGATGCAGGGTGATATGTGGAATACAAGG